>VXAV01004039.1:36214-64526 GCA_013399715.1 Alectura lathami
TTTTTTTTTTTTTTTTTCACTGTTAGTTATGTCCATCACAGTCACGTGTTGTGGTGGAGTTACACTGATGCACACTCACCTCACCAGATGTTCTAGTACATTTGGTGATGTGGAAAGGCAGGGTCAGCATATTTCTCATATTTCTGAAAACATATTTCACACTACAGGGCCTTAGGGCCATGGGGCCAGCTGCCCAGGGAGGCTGTGCTGGCTCCGTTCTTGGGATTTCCAGCCCCAGCCATGCTGTGCCCTGAGCAGCGTGGCCTGGCTGCAGCACTGAGCCTGCTGCTGGGGCTGGGCCGTGGGCATTCTGAGTGCCCAACCACGACCGACTGTCCCAGGATGCTATGGTATGTGTGGTAACCTATAGTCAGTACTCATTACTTTCATTTACTGTCGCTTTCCTACATTCTTACTGATTTCTGACCTGAGTCAGGATGAATTTAGGAACAAAATTGCATATGGTGTTGCCAGAATTTTGTATATGACAGAGTGAAAATTAGTCTGAAACACACAGAGTCAACAAACCCAATAGCTGTGATTCCATCTATTGTAATGCTGCTCACCATGTGAGCAGCAATATATCTGTCTTCTCTCAAATGGCCAAATGAGGATTTTGTCAAAGGACAGATCGTATCTGTTTCTCTGCATCAAAATATCCAGTCACTGGTATGGGGAAAAAATCACTCGGGTTTTTGAATTTAATAAAATCTCTTTGATTTAGGATATCTGAGAAAATAAGAAACTCCGAATATTTATTTATTAATAAAATGAGCACACTGTGTTTCACTCAATGGATGTGAATGTCTCTGGAGACAGCAGCTTACAGACATCTCCAGTGGACTGTAAAGTAATTGATTCTAAAAAGGTCCTGGAGGCCTTTGCTTGGTGTACTGGGCTGCCTTTTTCCCTCTAAATGTTAGGCCTTTCCACGACTTCTTTTCACTGTGGACTAACACTAGTAGTCATTCAACCGCCTCCTTAGTGTAGCCCAGCAATTTCTGTTCCTTACATTTCAAGAAAGTCGGTTGCTTTCCTTAAAAAAAAAAAAAAAAGATAACAAAGAGAAAAGAAAAAAGAAAAAAGAAAAAAGAAAAAAGAAAAAAGAAAAAAGAAAAAAGAAAAAAGAAAAAAGAAAAAAGAAAAAAGAAAAAAGAAAAAAGTTCAGCTACGCCACTGATAAGAACAGAGGGCAATATGAACACAAATAGCACATTAGATAGCTAACAGTCACTTTAGCTAATCTGGATTTAAGCAGCTGTATCTGTGCCAAAGGAAATACACAACAAACATCAGCTTCCCCAGCCACTGAACTTCAATGAAAACAACATTCACACAGAACAGCTTGAATTATAGTATTTACCAGAATTGCTTTTGTACTGGCACTGTTGGATGTGGAAGTGGTATCATGGACATAGCCAGAGGGAGAGGATGTGTCTCCTGGCTAGTCAACACAGGCTTGCATAGCACACAGTGGAGGAAGCTGCAATTCACCTATTCTCTTTCAGATGACTGTTTTATAAACTGTAACTCTTCTCTTTGACATTGTTGACAAGTTCTCCATTGATGAGAAAGGGATTGGATGATTACTAACAGCAAAAATTGCCATTTAGTGAGCTGAATCCCCACCTCTACCTCCCAATATGGAAGGTTTGTGGGTGGCTTTATAACCCCAAAGTCCCCTGCATAGATCATGAGTTATCTTTGAACTCTGACTGTTACTGCTGGTGATGGAGGTGTTATTTGAAATATGTTAGCATGCCCTGCCAGTAGTGATTTTCTCCACTGCAGAATAGCCCATGCAGATTAAGGAATTCTGTTTCACCAAGAGGTTTCAGAAAGATTTCTGTCATTTTAATTAACCCTTTTGCAAGGGAATTGGTCAGAGAACACACACATATATTTGCAAGAGAGTCATGTTATTTAGAAACAGCTTGAACATATTGCTATTTGTGTGTTCAGTATTTTACATTTGAACTGGCATAAGAAGAAGTGGAATGACAGGCATGGCTAACCTTGTCTAAATGTAAATGTTAATGGCAAGGCTGCTCTATCTTATTTTCCTCTGTAGCTATAAAATGATGACCACTTCTTAACAATTTTTGACATGTGCCTTGTGATTTTTCTTCACAACATCAACGTACCATATAGGAACTGTACAAGTGTGTGAATGTTTGATGAACATGATCCTTTACAGAAAAGGATCCTTGTATGTTTTGTTTAGTTTTTCATCACATTAAATTAGGATTGCTATATCAGATCAAACCACTGGGTAACTGTGTCTTAGAGTCTGCCTCCTGTGACACCTAATATCTGACAGTTTAAAAAACAAGGTAAAAATGTATAATGCACCTGGACCGTTACATAGTACTCTGGGTCCGAGTTGGATATAGGCAAGATTTCTGATATTTTTTGCAAGATACACATATATTTTTGCAAGATATCTGTATATCAAAGATCTGATAATCTGTTACTTCAGATACATCATTGTAGTAACACAATTTACCCTTTCTTAAAATAAGTCCATAATATTTGATGTAATGTAAAGGAGTTTAAAAATTTATCTACAAATCAATGTGAATCTTCAAGTGTCTTTTAATTGAGCACTGACACTTCAAGTGTCTTTTAATGTGGGCCAGAAACACAAAACATTTTAATTATCATTACATCGCTCTTTCCTTTCAAAATCACTCATCATTTTTATCTCTAGTTCTTTGTTACTTGGTCAATATGATTTTTTTTGTTGTTGTTGTTTGTTTGTTTGTTTTTGTCCTATGGCTCAGATCATTTTGTTTGCTGAGCCAAAATCTGCTGAAGTAGATATGAATGCATTGTTGTTATGCTGCTAACTTTTGTATAGAACATAAATACATACTTAAAGACAAAAAAGATTTGGGCATAACAGTTTATTTTGCCAAGTTTGCAGTTTATTGAAGATTTACATTTTTAAATGCCATTGGTGCATTTAAAACCATAGATGTGCAGATGGAAAACATCACTTCAACAGGTGTGTTTCTGTAGGAGCAGCAGCTACCATACTGCTAAGGGACAGCTGATTAATCAGTGAGCTGGCTGGAAACCTGTGTTTTGTTCAGTTTCCTGATCTCCCATAGACTTTTTACGACCTTGGGTAAAACGCACTTGTTAGATCCTAGAAGGAACACCTGGCATTTTATGCCATTTCACAACCCATGTGGAACGAGTAGGAGGCCATATAGCCCAGTTTTGTACAGTCTTCTTCCTGATTTTCTGTGGTAGGAACTGATTGGTTGATGTCACCTCGATGGTGGTATTTCTTTCTCTTGCTGCGTCTTGTGACCGTTATACTTCCAGGAAGAACCTAATTTTTCCTTATTTGTAACCCCACTTTGGGTAGCAGAAGATCGTTATTAGACTTTGCCTTTAGCCTCCACTTCTCTGGGCTGAACAAACCCTATTCCTTTCTCAGCCTCTCCTCATGCATGATGTAATGCAAGCCCCTAACCACCTCAATTGCCCTCCTCTGTCCTGTCTGCAGGCCTGCTCTTGTAACAGGGGGCAAGACAGCGCACCACATGCCCCACCACAGGTGCCGAGCTGAGCAGAATAATCGTTTTTCCCAAGCTGCTTGCTGAACTCCTGCTAATGCAGGCCTATATGTGGTTAACCTTCATTACTGCAAGGATGCACTGCTGCCTCAAGTTTAATTTGATCCCCGTGTTTTTTTTCCTGCAGAAGTACTTCCCACGAGTCACTAGCCTGTACCATTGTGTGGGTTTTTCCTGCCCTTCAGCACTGAAATTTATCTTTGTTGAAGCTCCTTTGTTACTTCATTTGTTGAGGTCTTCAGGACAGATCTGCCCTGCAGTGTATCAGTCACTGTGGACCTGTCATTGCGAGGATACATTTTATGTCCCTCCTCCAGGTAGCCAATGAAGTTAAGCATACCAGCTTCAATATTAAACCCTATGAGTCAAAACCTTTTGCCAAATAAACTCTGAACTCTTGATAATTACTTTGACCTAGTTTTTGGTCCAGCAAGTGATTCACCCACCTCATAGATTAGCCATCCCGTCCACCTGTCCAAATCTTACAGAGACTTCTTCTTTTTTTTTTTTTTTTTTTTTTTTTTTCTATTCCTAGTCCCACTGTTATAACTTACAATTTTGCTCACTGAGTGAATGACAGTAAAAACACACAGGGGAAAGAAGTTTTCCCTTTTCATTTAGCAATAAAGAGGATTGATTTCAGTATTTGAATAGGCTATCAAGTAGAAGCTGTTCTGGGCATTGTCTGCAGCTCAAATATTGCAATTTTATTGCAGGCAGAGAGGAACCTTGAGTCAGACTTACAGTGGAATAAATAGTGCCACTGCAGTCGGTGCCAGGGGACACCACCAAGGATGGACTATGGCAGCGCTGGCTGGGAGGATGACAGAGCAGTGCTGAGTGCCTGCACAGGAGGTCCAGTTCAGGGGACTATGAATATTTTGATATGTCCTAAACGCAGCAAGATAATTACTCCACAAACTATAAGTGGATTCCAAAGATTAGTTGTCACAGCCATCTCACTTACTCTTTGCTTGCCGCTCTGCCTCCCTCTAGGTCTGTTATCACTTTGTGCAGCTTACTGGTTGGGCATTGAACTCCCAGAAGGGCGATGTTAGAGGAGTTAGCACATTCAATTTCCCTGAAGCAGGAATGTTGAAAACATGTATATTCAGCTCATTAACTTTTGTGCTCATTAGAGTCCTATTACGCATATTTATTTGACTGCCATTTGTGCTGCTCTCTCTGGAGTTATGTATTTACAATAAAGTATTAATGTTATTGATCAAATCCCCAGAAAAGTACTATCAAATTTTCTGTGCTATTCCTACTATATATTTAATTCAATAAGAGGTCTAACCTCAAAAATAAGTTAAACAAATTTAAGTACAATGGCCTGTTTGCTTTAACTGGAATTCAATATTTGCTGCAAATGAGAGATGTTGACACCTCACATTCAAGTTTTTGAGCATATTTCTATTTCTCTTTGGAAAGATTATGTTTAGAGAGCACAGTGAAGTACTTTTTCTATTTTGAAGGAAGGAACTCTAAAAACATGTTAGGAGAGAGAAGCATAACATGTAAAAGCACAGCTGCCTGAAGGAAGAGGCAAAAGGAGAGAACCATTAAGTAATTGGATTAACCTCTATTCAGCCTTTTTCAGCTGACTGAGATTTATTTTGATAGCATGCTGTTTGTTTTCTTCTACATTTGCACACAATACAGAAGCCTCTCTCAAAGGCTGAAAAAGAAGTTGAAGAATGCATCTGAGTAAAAACCCCTTACTGAGTAATAAGATAACACATTTTTCTGTATCTTGGAATCTAGAAGAAGGTTGTCCTGGTAGCCATAGTCTGAATAATACACCAATGGAGAGATTGTCTTCTACACAGCTTCTTTCCAAATTGCAGCTACAAGGACAAGCAAGTGGGAAGCAAACGAGAAAGAAAACTTGTCTCATTTTACTTGAAAATGGATTTAGTGGAAAAAAAAAGTCTTTCTTAAATTAGAATAAAACAATAAAGTCTAAGGCTTTGAAAATGGGAGTCAAAAATGTCTCTGGTTCAACTGTTTTTTTTTTTTTTTTTTTTTCCCATTAATCTTTAATTTTCACTGCTTAAATTGGCTATATTTACCTTAATTGAAAAACAAGGGCATTTCAAAGAAAAAAAAGTGTAAGATTCTTGTTAGAAAAGATCTCAAATGTTTTGACAGTTTTGAAAGTAAGGTAAAAACCACACTTCTTCTAGAATCTTATCCTAGTGTACAGATGTGTTTTTGAAAAATTCTCTAATAAATATACATTTTGTACATTTGAGGAAGATGCTCAGTGTCACTATTTTTATTTACCTAGGCTGTGCATATTTAGCACGAGGAGAACTTCAGCAAGGACATATTACATTTTCCATTCATGTGGATAGGTTATATCAAAGATTTCCTTTGCCTATGCTGGATATGGGTCTGATGTGAGAGTGATCGAGCTCACGACCTTGAGCTGTATTCATCCAAAACATCCTACTCAGCCATAGTAACTGCACGTATTATTGAGATGCGGATGGGTATGTGGCCAGGGGCTGGCTGGCTGATATCTGATCTGAAAGGCACCAAAGTACTGGTTATGGGAAGCAGCATGAACAGATGGCAAAGACAATATTGCTGGTTTTGACTCAGAAAAGACAGGTAGGAATGAAGTTAGCTCACTGCTGTTAAAAAAAATAAATAAATCAGAGAGCTACTATAAAGGAAATAATCTGGTTTCCTTCCTTGTCCTTCACCCTCATTTAGTTAAGTAGTTGAGCTTTTTTTTCTGTAGGTCATACATTTGGTAGCTATTACTTTCAGCTTAGATTTTGCAGTGTATTTTACTCAGGGCTATATTTGCAACCATCTGGAGACTGAAAGTGTAGCACAATTCAAGTATCTGCTCATTAACAGCATATCTTTCTGGAGAGTACACACTAATGTTTCTGTATTTGTATCATCTACACAGTAGGAACTAAATGGAATTTTGTTTAATTTGCTGGCCTGGGACCAGCTTTGCTGTAGTCTCCTTTCTCCTCACGCCAATCTGTTATTGCTGGAGTCAGAAGGAGATTAATTTCATCCTTTGCCTCTGAACAAACCAATTGCCTGCAGAGGACACTGCAGTCACCTGCCTGCTTGGCAGAGTCCTGCCTTCCAGTGGCAAGTGGGGAGATGAACGGGTTAAATGAAGCACAGCCCTGCTTCCGTGCTAAATCCCTACCTGGTGAGCATTCATGTGCCTCTCCAAACTCCAGGAGAATAGCTACTGCATCAGAAGCTTTGAAGTAGTGTTAGGACAAACAAAGGGACTACACAGATAGATACCTTGTGTAAGCACTGGAAGGGTCAGAATTTATATGAAACTGGGTTAGAAAGGATCATTGCAATTAGTGAATCCTGTGCCCCTGTACCATGGGGTTAACTACAGTACAAAATCCTATTCACAAACATATCAAACTCCATCTTAAAACTAGCTGGGAATTTTTTTCTCTCACAATATCACCAGTGGAAAGGCTGTATCAGTTACTTATTCTACCAGCAATTTAGGTTACTGATGATGCCTTCTTTCAATTTCACATACCTCTAAACAGATGATAACAAGTAGTCCTCCTCAGTTCCAGGGCTAGTCCCATTCAACATTTTTATTAATGATCTGGATGCAGGAGCTAAATATATCCTCAGCAAGTTTGCAGACGATACTGTCCTGGGAGGTGCTGTTGACTCTCTGGAGGGACAAGAGGCCTTGCAGACAGATCTAGATACCTCGGAGAGCTGGATAGCCTTGAACAGCATGATGCTCAACAAAAGAAAATGCTGGATGCTGCCCCTGGGATGGAGCAGTTCTGGACATAGGCACAGGCTGGTGGATGAGTGGCTGGGAAGCACCTCAGCAGGAAGGGACGTGGGGGTGCTGGTGACAGCAGCTCAGCAGGAGCCAGCAGTGTGCCCTGGCAGCCAAGGGAGTAAACCACATTTTGGGGTCCATTAAACACAGCACAGCCAGCTGGTCAAAAGCGGGGCTTCTCCTCCTATGTTTAGCCTTGGTGGAGCCTCACTTTGACTATTGTGCGCAGTTCTGGGCTAACAATACGAAAAGGGCATTAAGGTGCTTGAAAGTGTCCAGAGAAGGACAACAGAGGTAACAGGACTGAAGGCATGTCCTGTGAGGAGAGGTGAGCACATTGGGCTGCCTGGCCTCGAGAAGAGGAGGCAGAGAGGCAACCTCGCTGCTCCCTGCAGCTCCCTGAGGAGGGGAAGCAGAGGGAGGGGGCAGCCTCTGCTCCTGGCCACCGATGGCAGGACGGGACTGGCACAGTGTGTGCTACAAAAGGGTCAGATAGGGATCAGGGAACATTTCTGAACTGTGAGTGTTGTCAAACTCTGGAACAGGCTTCCTAGAGAGGTGGTTGGTGCCCCACGTCTGTCAGTGTTCAGGAGGCATTTGGACAATGCCGCCAGTAACATGATGTAACTTTTGGTTAGCCCTGAAGTGGTCAGGTTGTTGGACTGGATGATCTTTGTAGGTCCCTTCCAACTGAACTATTCTGTGTCAATATCTTCAGAAGTTCAAATGTTTAACACTGCAAGAAATTCAGTGCATGACTGCTGCTTTACATCTTTTACAATCCCATCCTGTTTTTTGAAAAAAAGGCTAATTTTCCACATAAAATGGTTTGAATCAAACTAGTATATTTTGCTTAGCTAAAATATTCCTGCTTGGGTTGTCTGAGATGAAATTTCCATAAAGAGTTATAATTTTGGATCCAAAATATTATAAACTATCTAGAAGTTCATGCCTCCTTTGTGACCTCACAGATTTAGGCATAACATTGAACAAAGCTAATGAAATCTGCCTACGTTTTATTAATAATTTTCCACTGTGCACTATTTCTTATGACACTATATCACTGGAAAATGTCACACTGACTGGTTTTATGCTGAAGATCGAAAGCTGGACTAACCTCTGAGTCTTTGAAGAATACTGAATGTAAATTGTTCCTAGAGAAAAGTCACTGCTAGAAGCAGAGTTTAAGATTTACAGCTCTTTTCCTTCAAATTTCATGTTGAATTTCAGCTCAGAAGAAACAAGAATGTAAAAATGTAATTAGAATGTCAGAAACGTTATAAATAGCACAATTTCAGAAAATATATTTTCCTATTGCAAAATCACTGATAAGCCCAAAGGAAATTGTATGGACTTACGTAATCTCTTATTCTTGTTATCAAAGTGGGACAGAATCTGAGTTTAAATTGCAAAAAAAAATTATTTATCCTTGTGATTATTTTATAAAACAAAATCAGATGTAAGAATCAATGCATGCAAGCATATACATTAAGCAGCCTTTTCAGTACTGTCCTAATGCTCTGTATGGAAACAGTTTGACTTAGGGACAATTGAGAGATGCTTCTGTGTCTCCCCTGCTTTCTCCCCCTGGGTATGATGGATTAGATGTTATCAGGTATATAAGAAAAGAAAATGCAGAGATTTAGACAAATGTGATCATGCAGCATTTTACCAGACCATTTGTCCCCAAGGACCATACTAGTAAGCTCTCCATTCAGTTTTCCTCCAGGAGAATCAAGAACTGGAAATTCTTGTTTAGAGCAGTTTGCACCACATGTAGCCCAAATGGCAATGCTAAGTTTCACTCTCCATCTTCTTTCATGTTTTGGGCTGGACAAGGAATCGCTGATGCATGAAGTGGGTGAATCAGTCACTTGGCAGAGAATAAACATCATTCCTTTTTCTGCTCTTGCCTAGCCTGTGCCTTCATTTTTCTTCAAGAATACTGCTGCTGACATAGTTATGTTTCTCAGCAAAGCTAAAGATATCTCATTCCCTAGTAACTACTAAATAGCTAGAAGGTACAGAATAATCTGCTGTCCTGAGCCTTGTCTGTAGAGGCAATTGGTCATTCCACATGCTTTTGCTATGGCTGTGAACAAGGTTAAAAAAAGACTCCACAAGAAGCTAAGGGGCTGGAGGTTAAGAGCGAATAGTGTGATGTCAGGAAGAAGCACTGAATTATTTGAATGTTGAATGATTTGTTGATAATAATGGGTTTTCTCGAGGCAAGAGGAAAGAATGTGTTGTCAGGGAATATCATATATATCACATTTTGGAGAGAATAAAAAAAAATATTGGGAGAGAATAAAACAGAGAGAGATCCTTACTAGGTGCCTGAGAGAGTTTCTCTGCATTTAATTTCTTCATTTCTTTTTCTGCTGTCATCAGAAAAGGAAAAAAGCCTCTGCACCCCGTGTCCATATTTCTCCACTGTTTGAATGTTTCTTACAATGTTGACATTATATATATGTTGTTGCATTATTTATTTTTCAACAGAGGACATGAAGACACAGTGACCCCTGTTTTCTCTTCTGAAGACTTCACAAATAACTACTTTGGAAGCCAGTGTGGTGCATAGGTGATATTCCCTAGGTGTGTTAAATTATTTAAGCTAACTTTCATTCTCTTCTCTCAGCATGCATAGCAGTTTTAATGTGCATTTGTAAGGGAGACTGTGACAAATGTAGTATCTCTTTTTGCTCTCAATAAGGTACTGTGTTTCCTCATTTTGAAAATATTTTCTCTAGTTTCAGGAAGTGGAAAAGGATAGGTTATATCTCAGAGAACTCATTCGATTTGGATATTGTTATAGCTAATAACAATAGATAATATTTAGGAAAGATATTCTGAAAATCCATTAAAGGGAAATTGGCTTGAATGATGGAACTACGATGAAATAAAATCTTTTCTGGCAATTTATTTCGATGGTCAAATGCCCCTGCCCCCAGCAGCTGAAATCTTAATTGACCAGATGAATTTCATCTGCAGGGAGCTGTAACAGTATTTTTCCCTAGATATATTTTTATATAGCTATAGCAAATATTCTCATAGCTGCATCATACAGATCATAAACCCTTCCCTCATTAATCCTCATTCTCATGCTTTCTCATTTCTAAATAATTAGCCATCAGATCCTAGTCTGCCAGTGACTGAGAGTACTCCTCAGTAGTACTCCATTTCATCCTCCATGTTGTACCGGTTCCTGAGATAGCTTAGTTCTTTCCTGTTCTCCTTGAGTAGATATTATTCTTTATTGTGTCTTATAAAACTTTCAGTATTGCAATTCTAGATGTTTTATCCTGATGATGTTATTTGTCAATTAAATTAATTTTGCTGAAGAACTTTCTCCAGAACCATCATTTCTCTGAATATTCTCCCCTGTCTGGCACACTGATTTCTGATGGGTTACAAAAGCAATCTGGTGGTGACATTTTTTCCCATATGAAAGAGAACTATGGTTTCTTTTCAGGTTACATTAGAGTCCTTACTATTAATGCAGGAAAATGTGTAAGAATGAATTCTATTCTCCTTAACAGTGAAGAAATCAGGCATATAATCTAGTGTGTCTCTTTTCAGATGGGATAAACAGACTACTGACTTAAATACACATGTTGAAAAAACTGCATGATCCTTGGAAAAAAAAATTAGAATTCAATCACTTATAACATGAACTTGAACTTGAAATTCACAGTGTAATTTATTCTGATATTTCATAAGTAGAGATAACATTTAAGAAACAAATTTGATACAGCTACAGGCAGCAAAATATTGAAAAATCTTAGAAGATGGCATACTAAAAAAGTTTCTGTATTATGTATGAAATATTATATACTATTCTGGGCCTTTTTAGTAGGTATCAATGGTATGACACAGCTGGGAGTCATTACACCAGATGAATAAGAAAAGTAGCCTTATAAGTGCACAGATTTTGGTCTTTATTCTGAGGACAATTACATGATGTTATTGAAAACCTTTTGGATTGCAACAAAGTTTGTTTTGTTCCAGGAATTAGCAGTTAGGAGTGGGGTGGAGTGTAGGGCTTATTTCCATTTCAATTGAAATAACTGGAACATTATTTAAAGAAATTATTAATGCTTTGCTAAATCTGACTGATAGGGCAAACAAACCAAGTATGAAAAAGGGGAATTATACTCTTCTAATGTGGTAGAAAAATCTGTCTATAAAAATTATCTATTATTTTATTGTTAGTTAAAATAGTTGTTAGTTAAAATAGTTGTCTATTAAATAAATTATTTTAGTGTTACGTTTTATGAGAGCTATTTAATTTGAAAAAGTTAGTTTTTTGAAAGTATTTTCTAATCCAATGGAGACTGTCTGGTTATTTCCAGAAGCTGTAGGAAAAGAGAAAGCAGAAAGAGGGAGGATAAAAAAGCCAGAAAAAGGATAAATAAATGAGAATTCTTGTGTTCTACATGAAAAATGTGTATTCTTTTAACAATCATCAAATAGTACTTCTTTTAGATATTTCTTGATCTTTAATATGAGATCTGAAATCAGAATGATAATACACATTTCTCTGAGCTGCCTATGCTGTAAGTTAAATTTTTGTCATTTCATAATCATTTTCATAAATGACTTAAAAGCTCCTGGTATGTTTTCAGTTTGACCTTCTTACTTTCTTGACAGATCCCATGACAGAATCCTGAAGCATTCTTCCGAACTGGATTTGAATTCCACTGTGAAGTAAGTTCAAAATCAAAGTTTATGGACGAAAAACTGAAAAAAAGAGTCTTCTCTATAGTCATAGTTTTGGCCAGAACTCAAAACATGAAGGTAAATCAGCAAATATCGTCACAGTTGTTCCTTAGTAGGCCTAGGACTTGTCTGTTATTAGTTTTCTAACCAAGAAGGTATTTATCTGTTTATCAGTGAAGTACATGTAATCAGTTTTGGACCTTTGGTTTCTCTATGGATGCTGTATGTATCTAATAGTATCTAATAGTTCAGTGAAGGAAAATCCCCTCTAGGGTCTTGTTTTTATTGAGAAAATGATGCTATATGGGAAATAAAGACAACCTCACCCAAACAGGATGAGAGCTTATTGTTCAGCTCTTTCAGAATGATTCATGAAACTTCTGAAAATGAATAAGGAGTGGGAGAAAGGGGAGGGACAAACAGGAAAAGTGATGTTAAAAAGCACTTGTCAATAGGATTTGTTTTCTGAGGGGAAAGGCTCTTTCAAAAGTTATCGGCATTGGCCTTGTTGTCTTAAGCTAGAGGAAGACTAATTTATTTGTCATTGACTAAAGAAAGAGAATGTAAAGGTGATATAAATTAATACAGTTGGAACTGGAAACTCACCAAATGCTCAAAATAAATGGCAGAACATCAAACGACATTTCCACTTCAATAACATACAGGAAAGTAGAGGTCACCCACCTTAAAGAATTTAAAATATAAACCATTCTGACGGGAAACATGTCCTATGTCATAGCTCAAGTCAGATCAGAACTTTACCTACTCATACATTACAGTTTTTGACTAATATTGTAATCTGAAGAGAGTCATGCATAGAAGATGGACTATATACGTGGAAAAAGGTAATAGTAACACTAATATATTAAGTCAGCAAAACTTTCCAGTTTTGAACATAAACATTACTAAACCACAGGTCTACAATTCTGACAGATGGAAATTAGCTACTTGAAACCTGTATGTGGAAACAGAGTTTTGTGAGCACTTTTTGAGATCATTTTACTAAGGAAATGAGCTGATCAGGCTTTATGCCTCTTTATGTCTGTTTTCCTCATCCAGTTTTGAATTGTTAGGCAAATTTCAGCCAAGTTTGGTTCTTCAATTGACTTTTTCCAGCCAAGATCACACAAAGTGGTACTTAGGCAGTGGAGAGGTGCTCACATTGGTGCATCCAGCTGTTGGAATGTACATAGAATCAGGAATAGCGGTAGGCCATTCAAGTGATGGTGTAAATCAGTATGTCTTCAAGAGGCAAAGTCTTGACCTGCCTCTTACTCTGCAGAAAAAGATGTCGAGTGTACCATAGGGCTAGGTGAGAAGGGGAAAGCTGATGGCATCATAGGCATAGACTATAAGGGTTTGGCCAGACAGCTCAAAACAGGGAAAGTTACAGGAGTGTGGAAGGGCATCATTGGTTTGACTGCTGCAGAACAACACTCAGTTTAGTTTCTTTTCTTTTCTTTATTTGTTCATTCTAACATTAATCATGCTGCTCTCCTGTATGATCTCAAACAAATATTTTCACCTTTCTCTTCCTTAGTTTCTGATATGTGCAATGACACTGATGTTCTTCCTGAACCTTGGAAAATCACGGATCATTTAAAAAAAATGATGTTATTAATCTTCTGGGAAGCATCAGTCCAGGTAAATCTAATTAAACAAATAAGACAGTGTGCAGAGATGTTTTTGGCAAGAATGAGGAAAGAAAATTTTATATAGAGAGAACTAATTCAGTTAATGTGTTGCTTGACTAGTAAAAAGGAAAGTCTGATGACAAAAGTGTTCTGGAAATAATCTTCTTGGCAACTGTGGAGAAATGTAAAACTTTCATGACTGGAAGAAATAATACACAATTTGATTTGTTTAAGTATACAGAAGGGTATGATCAGCACTTGAATGAATAACAAATTGCATGGCATATATCAGACATCAAATGTCAATGTGAAACTTAGAAAGGCTTCTAGATACAAAACAGTGCAAATAATCACAACGATGAAACATTATTATTTCTTTTTGAAAGGATTGATTTAGTTTTGCCTAGCACTTTTGCACTATGATCCTCCATTGGTCTCCACTTCTGTCTTGTAAATCAAAACACAGGTTATCAAACTAAAAAACACATGTGTTTCAGATGCTTCCTTGCAGAGATCATGCTGATTATTCTTCGGTGATGAGTCAGGAATCTAATGGAGGTTGCCCTTACCAGAGCAGTATGTGACAAAATGATGACTCATGATCCCATTTCTTCAGATAATGTTGGGGCTTCTCAGCTGTGTATCATACCATCAACAAATCTGGTTTAAATAAATAAGTCTTGACGAGAGGTAAGAGATGAAGAACACATTAGTTCATCTCTTCTACTATATAAGACTCAACACGGGAACATTGTCTACATAGTTGAATGTAGTGATGGATCTTTTTGTGCTTCTTTTGGATCTGTTACTGTATAATACATTTACCATTGGGCAGCTTTGCCTGAAACTAACTTGAAATTCCTATCAGATTCTGAGGAAGAGTCAACAAAAGTACTTGATATGAAAAAGAACAGTGGAGCTCTGGGAGGCTGTGAAACATTTGAGAGTTTCAAAACAAGATTTCCCAATAGAATTGCAAAATGCAGACATTCTTAGCAATGCTCCAGGGGGCTAAATGTGAAGACACTTTATCTAAGAACATCAAGATGAATAAGAAGCCAATTTTGCAGATGTTGGAGCCTGCAAAAGAAGGTGCTTTGCTTGTACAAATGAACATCTTTTCCTGGTAGCATGACAATGTTATCTGTCTTATAAGGGATAATGTATTTTCTTTTCCTTTTTTTTTTTTTTTTNCCCCTATCTGTACCAGGAAGAAAAACTATTACTAGTGGCATTGCTTTGGTATTCGTGTGGTCAGTGGATGTGTCACTTCTGTTGCAAATACCTAATGAAGACAAATAAATTGCACCATAAGCGGCCACATTTACTCTATTTCATGATTGCTTGTAATATAATGGAGCACATAAAATAAAACCTCAGTAAAGTTCAGCACACAGAATGGACATTAGGGAATACACCTATAATAATCCAAATATTCTCTCTTGCAGGAAAAGTTTTGTTCGTAAACATCCTGAGAGAGATGAGCGTACACACTGATTGCCCAGAAATTGCCCTGGCCAAGCTCTAAGACACAGTCAACTTTAAACTTCAGGGAAAAGTGATTCTGTATGCAAAGCCAGCATCCACAGAAGAAACTTATAATAGCAGGATACCCTCTTTTAATGAGTTAAAATAATCACCACATATTAACAGATTGGTCCAAATCCAGGAATACAACTTTTGACTTGAGTCAGTCTCTAATCTGACAGTATGCTTTCCAGTGCGGAAAGGGGTGGTCTGGTCTGACTGGTTTAACACAGTGTCTGCCCCAGGACCCATGGTAGGTATCAAACTGTAAAACCAATGTGTTCATTAGTGATACAGTGGAGCTGATATCATTAGTTGCAGGCTGTCCACTAGGAGGTAGGAATTTGGCTCTGCATAAAAGACTTGCTAATGATATTAGTATATGTGAAAGTCTTACTAGTGTTAATCAACATATTATATCATAGCTATATGCCATGAGGATTTCCTGGTTCCAGTGTAACCGATCAATTTTAGTTTAGACTTAATCCCTTTCTGAGAAACATGAGTTTATACCAGATAAGACAGACTATAATAAGAAAAGGATAGTGAAGTCAGGAAAAAAAGAGGAAATAATCTAACACTGTACTGTATGCATTTTAGCTTATTCTGAACTGTCTCCTGTGTAAATAAGAATGCTTAAGCTCATGGTGAAGAAATAGTTATCATAGGAAACAAAGGAAAAAACAATCCAAACACATACACACTTATAACTTATCAATAATAGATTATAGTTCATGAATATAACTTTTAGAGAAAATTTGTTTCCCTTTAAAATATTTCAAAAAAAGTTTATAACTTTCCTCCTTTGTTTGAGTGGAGGGGTAGTTAAGAATGTGATCCATCCTATCCACTTATTTTTTTAAAAAATGCTTCCCCTCCTGAGGGAGAGGAAGAAAAGGGGAAAGAAAAGAGAAGGAAAGAGATAAAGTAAAGCACATCTTGAATGCTTAAAAACACTGAAGGAGTGGAGTAACATGGTGCAGAGCACCAGAATCACAGTGTGCTGAAACAAATGCAAAAAGCATTTCAGAGCTCATATCCATCACCAAAAGATAGAAATGGGACATGCAGAGGAAAAGATTTCCATTGCAGGTGAAAGGATGATGAAACAGGAAACAGAGAAAAATGTAACTGCATTTTCATTTTGTTTAGACTTTTGTCTCAAAATACATTATTCTTATTTTCATAGATTAAAGTCAAAAAGAATATGAATTTGAATTTCCCCCCCTGAAGATCACAGCAATCTAAATTCTCTATTTGTATAAAATGTAAGTTATTCTGTTTTCTATTCTGTTCTCATAACCACTTTTCCAATCAGCAGTTTATCTCCATGTAAGATGTAATTGTATTTATTATAATTAAAATGCTTATTTTACAATAATTAATTTGACTTAATATTATTAAGTCAAGAGTCCTTTGGGAAATACAACCTTAGGTCTAAAAGCAAGATATGAGGGTGCTGTTGTCAGTGGTGGGTTTTAGTTGGAGATGCCACAGAGCAGCACTGGTGTTGGCTGGCATTGCAAAGTTCTCCTACTGGCTCGCCAGAGCAATTTGTTATTTCATTCACTGAAAGAATCGGATGGTCTTAATGCACAAGGAGATTGAAACTTCAGGAGCTGTTGATGAATGGACCAAGAATGGCCCGCAGTGGCACTGGCTTTTGTAACATGGTCTTCTTTTCCTCAGGTGAAATGAAGTGATCTGTGAAATAAATTGGTTTCACAACTGGCTGTACGGTCATGTGGAAATAGCGCTCAGGTAACAGCAGACAGATGTAGCTTGAACCCAGCTTGCAGTACTGAGTCTTGGTATCCCATTACCATTCCCCATATCTCTACAGCTATTTGACTATAAAATTTAGTCAACTGCCAAGGTATTTTCTGAGCAACATGTTGTGGAAAATGAATACGTAAGTTTTCCATAGTTGTGTAAGGACAGGCTATTTTTGCCTGTCTCCTTAACAGGAAATGACTTGTTTCATTCTGTGGTTCTGTGCTGCTGCGCTCTAAGGTCTCTTATCTCATCATTCAGACCTACACTTTTATTTCCACAGAAAATATTTAATAAGTTGAAGTATTGGTGTCAACTGCAGCCCATCATTACAAATGAGTACATTTCATGACTGATAGTACCTGATCTGCCAAATAGACACAGCAGCTACTGGGTTCCTCCATCCTGGCTGAAGGGAACGACCCCTGACAAATGTAGCTTCTGCTGCCAGTCTATATGTTGGCAGTGTTCCTGCTCTCCCTGGAATTTCCAGGATTGACATATGCAACAAGGCTGCTGTATTCCAGCTTAATGGCCTTATTAAAATCAAGAATCTTGGGCATATGTGATTTTTTGCGAAGAAAAATATGCTGTATCTATGGCAAGAACTTATGTAGGAAAACCAAATCTATCACTGTGAATTATTCCAACACACATCCTATTCTTAGGGATCGTTATTGTTAACTAACAATAACAAATCAAGTGCTTTTTAATGAAGGATCAAACACCACTGTATTCCAGTATATTTTGTTATACTGGAATTAACACAGTACAATAACTATGCATACTAAAACAGTACTGTACAGTGCCTCAGAAATTTATTGAAAAAATTGCTACCAAAGAGATCATCCTCCTTGTTTGTTGTTTTATTATTATTATTATTATTATTTTCCCCAGAACTGCATATTTTCAGAACTTGGTCACCAGTTCTGAATAAAACACCTCAACAAGAGCACCCTAACAGAAAATCTATATTTGGAATGGTTCACATAAGTTTTAGTGGAAAACAACACACGAATGTCCTGGCAAATTTTTTTTGCATATGAAAATTTTATCAGAAAAAGGTGTTCATGCTTAACAGCAATCTTTCTTTGATTCCTATTTGAATAAAACAGCATAAATAAACACATCTCCTTTTCAACATTAGTTCTCTGATAAATAAGGGATAAATGAGGAGGGTCTTCAGGTTGAAAAAAATCTATGGCTCTTCGGGGATCTAAAAGAAGACCATGAATTCAGGAGTATCATGAAGGATGAAAGTAGGAAATGACTGTCTGCTCCCTTCTAGTACAAAAACAGGGACTGATCAAATGAAAATAAGAAGTGGCAGACTGAATACTAAAGGTTTTGATTTTTCACACAGCATCCTATTAAACAGTGGAATTCATTTACTCCAAAATATTTTGGACACCAATATTTTGCAGAGTTTAAAAAGTGAGAAAAAAATGGTTAAACTCGTGAAAGAGGAATTTGTTTAAGCATACCAATTAGAAAGGCACTTCTAGTTCAGGAGCTCCATGTCTGCATGCGATTAAATTTCCTAGGCAAATGGCACTATACATTTGCCCAGTTCTTACACACTAGGGATCTTATATTCTAGGTGTCTTCAGGTGTAGACAGATATAAATATGTCCATTCTTCTATTGTAGTGGAAAAATTGTGTAGTCTGCTTAAGTGTTGTGTGGTTTTATTGTTCTGGAAGAAACTGTGCTTTCTTTTGCCCTGTCTTTGATGTGCACTGAATGACTTATTTCATTTACGTAGTTAACTAGTTAACTTATGGAGTAAGAAATGTTTTAATCCATCTGACTTCCCATTCAAGACTGCATCTCCCAATCAAGATGTTCCAGAGAAAGTGTAGGACCCTCCTGGTATACCTAATGCAGTGCAGACTTCTCGAGGCTATTTCTAAATATGCTTCCAGCCTCCTAATTAAGTTACTTTTCTAATGGTGTCATAGACCAGTATGGTTATAACCCAACAAGTACACAATGTGAACCCTCGCTTTCAGTAGCTTTGTATTATCAGGTGATGTTTCTTCCCCCTTTCTCATCTTTCATATTGCCTGCAGATTGGCTCCGACTTCATATCTGGACAACACTTGAAATAACCAGGGAACCTGACAGGTTTCACCTCGTTGCTCTTAACTGACTGGGCTACTCTTAGAACATGGAAACACATGATTCTTATCATATGCAAACATCCGTAACTGTAATGGATAAGTGCTCCCCTCTGGAAGTAATTTAGTGTTTATACACTTATATGTATGCTGCTAGCAGTATCATGAAACTGAACTGGAATTGCACAGCAGATGTTAATTAACTCCTGCAACTTCAGTAAAATAATACTTTTCATTCACAAATTAATACAAAAAAGAAACAATTTTTCTGAACATTGACCCCAAATTATTTTACTAATGGAACAACATGAAAATATCGATGTAGGTAAGATTAGCTAATCACAGTAGGTGAAATGTCTCATATTCCTGGAAGTGAAAGAAAGAAGAATTGAGAAAAATATGAATGTGCAAGGGAAATAAATTATTCAGAGTATTAGAAAAGAGATGGCACTAAATTATGGTATATTTGTTGCAGAGAACTCACTGGAGAGATATGAAGAGGAATTCAGCATTATCGCAGTGGCAGAAAAAGTGAACGAAGTCTGCATATGTTGGATAGGTGAGTGACTGAACGAGTGGTGAAAGTGATGGAAGACAGACTGGGAGAAAATACAGCAATCAAACTTTGGAATGGTTAGAAAATACCTAGTTTATTTTCTTGTGGAATGGAGAAGAGGCCATAAATTTTAACAGCATGGAAGTATAGACCCATCACTTCATAGATGCTGCAAAGGAAGAAGAATTTATGGTTGTTGAAAAGATATTGCTGGCTAGCTAAGCCTTTTTTCCTCTGTCACAGAAAATGGAAAAAAATTACTTTCAATTTAATTCCTTAAATTGCCTCTTCTTTCTGTGCTGTCCTTACAGCAATTATTATTTGGGCATGTCCCTTGAGTCACGGACTAGTTTTTTTTATTAAAACACACAGAGGTGGAAGACGCAAGGTAAAGTGAAACTGGAGAGACAAGACAATGAGTAGTCCTACAACCAAGGACACAAAATCTTGTGTGTGGTATCAGCCCTTTCAGTGATGTTTTAATTCAGTCAATTACAACACAGTTTGTCATCACCTCTTCACATATAAGCTCCTCTGAACTACTACACTCCATATTTAAGGTAGGTATTGAAAACACCTTAGCATGACTCTATGTTATCACAAGAGTGAATAAGCATATAAATATCTACACATTAAAATTTAACATAATAAAATCTTCTATTTATCATGTGATGAATGAAGGACACAAAGCATTCAGAAATTACATGTCTCTTGGCTGCTTTTCATTAATCAATACAGAACAGTTCCTTATCTACAGCATGAAAATGCCAAATAAGATTTTCTTCTGATTTTTTTACTATTAAATTGTTTTTAGTTACAGATTCTCATTCAAATGAACTTTTCAAAAATTTTATCAAGTGCAAGCACTAAAAATAATTAATAGAAGTCCTTTAGCAGTATTATTACCCTATACCTTTGGGACTGTGGCACACAGGTGGATTACATAAAACGCAGCCCTAAGGAGCACAGCAACCAGCGTGGGCTAACAGGGCATGGCACATCAGCCAGTGAGCAGCATGTCATGAGAACACTCACTCTGCCCCTTCCAAGGCCTTGGGTCGCGACAACCACCTGCCAGAAAGCCATGTTCTCTGTGCCCCCTGTGGCCTCTCCAGACTCAGAAACCAATGCAGCTACTCAGAAAGAGCTCCTCAGGGAGCATTCAGCCACCTAGATCTCAGGCTGCAGGGTGTGCCTGAGCTTTCTGTCAGTGTCTAGCAGCAGCAGTGAGCACACCTGTGGGAGGTGTGCCCAGGTGGAAGAAGTGCTCAGCCTGGTGACAGAGCTCCAGGAGGAGCTGGGCAGGCTGATGAGCACCAGGGAGTCAAAGAAGGAGGTGGATTGTGGAATCATGCTCTACCATCCTTGAGACAGATAAGTCAGCCAGCCAGAGCACAGGAAATCGGACCCCCTACCCTCTCACCACAAACAAGAAGGAGGGGACCTAAGGGACAGAGGGTAATGGAAGCATGTTTCTGTTCAGGGCAGCAGACAAATCCCCTCCCTGCCTACCTTACACTCCCAGGTGCCTTTATACACCAGGTATGAGACTGTAGAACTTGATGGACAGGCAGATGGTGGTATGGATGAAGGTCCATCCAGGTCAAAGGGGTCACCCAGGGCTAGCCAGCCTATCTCCTACATCATTAAAACCTCTGTCAAGAAAAGCAAAAGGGCAGTTGTTACAGGTGAGTCCCTTCTGAAGGGAACAGAGGGCCAGATATGCCAGCCAGATTTGACTTACAGGAAAGTCTACTGCCTCCCTAGGGCCTGGGTAAGAAACTCTGCTGAAAAATTCACTCCCCTGGTATGGCCCTCTGATTAGTATCCGCTATTGGTTTTTCATATCGGTGGTGATGAGGTAGCAAAAAGAAGTCCAAGAGCAGTTCCAGCCAGGAACTTCAGTGCCTTTCTGAAAGGTCTCTCTGCTCTTGAGAGAGTGAACACCTACTCCCAACTTAGCGTCACCTGTAAAATAAATAATAAAAAAATACAGTGTTTACACTGACAATGATCAATACAAAACAAACCAGCAACAGAGGGACTGATATTTTTATCACTCATGACGTTGTGATATGTAAAATAGTAAATAGATAGTAAATATATTTATAAAATTTATATATAGATATAAATATATAAAANCCTTAAAACAGTAGGAAGCATGACAGAGCCATGCACTCAGAACTCTAAATCTGTCATGTTTGGTACATAGCTGACACAGCAGAAAAGTCTTGCACTCTGGACAACTGAGGATTAAGTATAGCCCAGCAAAAGCTTGCTCTCCATAGTGCTGTCATTGAGGATCTCAGCACTGAAGTAGAAGATGTTCAGATAGAAATATCCTGTCTCCAAATGGTGAGAGACACATTGTCTTTTGTATTACACCTGACTGGCAGGTCTGCTTTAAGAATCTGACCTTCCAGCTCTCTGAAAAGTGTAAATGCTCCAGCTGAATTCAATGGTGTAAATTCAAGCTTTCAAGCTGAGACAAAAGCCTTTGCCAAAGATTGATTCCTGAACAAGGTTTGACTGCCATGGTTTCATCAGTGCCTCTGCAGAGGAGTGAGTCACTGAGCGATTTACATCTCCATAAATTTGAAAAAATTAAATAAGACAAATGGAAAAAAAAAAAAAAACACTTGCACAAAAAGTGCAAGTACAAAAGAGAATTACTTTAGATATTTATAATGTCTCCAACAACTGAAACAGTCCTTATATTTTATGTTGTTCTGGGGGAGGGAAAGGTAAGCATGGGGCAGTCAAGAAAATACTTTTTACAGTTTGAGCTGATTTATGCTCATGTTGTTTGAATCCCATCTGGCTGCTGGCTATAGATATTCTACACTCTCTTTGACTATTTTCTAGTAGACTATTTTCTATGGTACATCCTTTCATTCTTGAAGATAAAATTGGGGGGAAATGGAAAACAGACTATTTGTTTTGTAGTTGCAGGGACTTAGCAGACAGTTTAAGCACTTGGTACTTAGGGACAGCTTTTCCTTGGTTGGGTCTGCAGTAGGTATGTGTTGAAAGTAGATATTTCCAACATCAGTAAGACTTATATTGCATATCCCTACCTTAATCACCACAAAATATATAAAGCCTACAATGCCAAGATATTCTTGTTCAGTGTTCAGATATGTAAATAGTGATGGCCTCTGTGAAACATCACCTCTTCATTTAATGAGAAAAATTCCAATTAGAAAGTCAAGCGGAAACTTACTCCTATGACATCTTGGTGACATGTTATTAAAAGAAGAGAGGGAAAAAGAGAGAAATGACAGTAATACACCAAATCTAATACAAAAACTTTTATTTTTGGCAACTAAAAATTGTCTGAAATACAGAAAATTCTGCATTGCATTTTTTCCATATATCAAGATGACAATTGTATACTGAAACATGCCAAATTTTAGCTTTAGTACTAGGCACATACTGTCTTCAAGGTATCTCATATACTTTCAGCCATGTCAAATCTAGAGAGGTCTGCTCTTAGCTAGTTAAAAATACAACCAATGAAGAAAGATGAGTTCTTCTCATGACTGATTCCTCCTACCTCTCAGATACTTCTTGCAGAAAATCTGGGCTGTCATCAGGAGTTACCAGTCTCTCTTCATTGACTACAGACTTAACATTGACTGAGCCACTGCTTTAGACTGGAAACCTGGCAAACCACTGATAAAGTTAAGTGAGATAAATCACATCTAAAGCATTCTTTGAGGGATACAGTTCTGTGTTAACTCTGAACTTTAGCTGTTCTACTTTTGTATAGCAGCTCGTCTTCACTATGATCTACTGGGCAAGAAGAAATATACCCTCAGAACTTAAGAAGGATTCTAGATTTATTCTGATAATGTCTAGAGTAATCAGTTGATTGCTTTGTTGTTTTTCATTCCTATTTGT
Source organism: Alectura lathami (assembly GCA_013399715.1). NCBI lineage: Eukaryota > Metazoa > Chordata > Aves > Galliformes > Megapodiidae > Alectura > Alectura lathami. The sequence goes on from VXAV01004039.1 coordinate 59,841, forward strand.
CTCTAGAAATTAGAATAACTGTAGATACAGAAGTTAACGCAGTGGCAGGAATCTTAAATAATAGGATTTCATTTCTAGACGTTGCTGGTACTCAGCAGTCCTGAAGTTTATCACGCTGCGATTCACAAACATTTCATTATCAAAGTGAGGTCTGAATTACAAAAAATAAGTTTAATGTAGCCCATCATTTTCAAAGGGAATTGAAAATATTCCATAATGATAAATGTCAGAATTGAAATGTTTTGACAAAAACTCCTCAAATGTATTTTGGAAGCTGGTTAACTTCAGAGAAACCTGTACTCTTTTGATACATTAAGGAAGACATTAAGGATATACACTATCTCAGAAACACAGCACACAAGGAATGGACATGAGATGGTTGCCCTTGCCTCAATTCAGGATCAGTGACAGAGTTGCCACTTCTGACAGGTGTTTAGTCAAACTTTCTTTTAGAATTCTGAAAATTCTCCAGAGTCTACCACTTTTCCAATGATTAATTAGCATTATAGCCACACAATGTTTTTTAATATTTAATCAAAACACTTTAAGTGTTTCTTTTTTTTTCCAAGAGTTTAAATGTAGGAAGATAATCTAATCATAGTATCGTAGAGTCTTAGAATCATAGAAAAGTAGAATCATAGAATGGCTTGGGCTGGAAGGGAACTTAAAGATTCCAACCCTCCTGTCATGGGCAGAGTTGCCACCCACTAGATCAGTCTGCCCAGGGCCCCATCCAGTCTGACCTTGAACACCTTGAACAGGGAAGAAATTCTTCCCTGAGAGAGCGGTGAGGCGCTGGAACAGGCTGCCCAGAGAAGTTGTGGCTGCCCCATCCCTGGCTGTGTTCAAGGCCAGGCTGGATGGGTTCCTGGGCAGTTTGATCTAGTGAGCTAGTGGCTGGCAGCCCTGTCCACGGCAGGGGGGTTGGAACTAGATGATCTCTGAGGTCCCTTCCAACCCAAGCCATTCTGTGATTCTATGATTATACAAAATATAGACCAGAAGAGATGATGTCTAATTCTCAGGAAAAAAAAAAAAAAAAAAAAAGACTTTTGTATATGAATATTTGTTTCATGTAGTAGTAGTAGTAATATATGAATATTTGTTTCAAGTAGAGAATGTCTAGTATTGTTGCACATGAGTTTATGTATTCCTACTACACAAAAAAAAAAAAAAAGTGTTAGGGCTGTGTCTTTTAAGAAAAAAACATAGTCCAGGGCTGTGGTTTTTAAGAAAATCTAAAGGTTATGAGAGCTGTGAGCAGTTTTCTATTCTGTCACGAGTGATTTATAGGAGCAGGCAATGAAGCAAATGTTTCATGCAAACTTATGGAAGGCTGATGAAGGAACTGTGAGAAGGGAAAATGTTTTACTGATGTGATATCAGGCTGCATACATCTCTTCCTACACCTTGGAAAGAAGGTACTTCATTGTCTCATGAGATACTAGCAATCTTTTTTTTTTTTCCTTAAGAAAGAAAGATGTGTTATCTAATATTTGTTCCAATGGAAAAAAATATTTTAAACATCTGAAGATGCTTTTGGACATATTAAAGGAGGAGAAAAGAGCAAGATTAATTAACTTTGGAATGAACAGCTGGTTTTCTGTCAGGCACAGTGATGAGATCTGGAGCCTTCTGTTTTGCTTTCTTTTACCTGAGAGACCATAACAGAAATTATTGCCCATTGAAATTGGTCAGGGGAATAGAACTCATTACATTCTTTGTGCAGTCCCACATCTTTTTTACTTTTTAAATTAGACAAGCTTAAGAATGACTGCTTTGCTTTTGTCAAGTTTCGGGAGAAGACAATTATTAACACAGTAATGTACATTGGACTCTGCCTGGGTGCCTTGTTTGGCGCGAGCAGTGAGTAGCTACCATGAGTCTGACAAACATATATAGCAAGTGACTTCCATCCTTCACACGAATGATAAGCCCTGCCTTTATAAATATTTTAAGGCCTAATCTTGCGGAGGATGAATTGCTTGCCTGTGAGGTGACAGCAATTCAGTCCTCAGAAGGAGCCAAGTTTTCCAACACACCACAGAAACAAGCCTTCCCTGTCCAGTAGTTATCTAGCACATCATTTTTTTCCAAAGAGCACTGAGATCACACTGCAGAGAGGCAATCTGTGCTTCCCCAGAGGAATTAACAATCAAAGTAATTGCTGATGATGTTTGTCTGTCAACAGAGGATGGTGGAGACATCTTGGTGTATTTGGGAGCTTGCCAGACACGGAGAGGGAAGGAAAAGAGAATGTTAATTTTTCAGGGGGTCAGCAGCTTCACTTGGTTTATGCTGGCTAGGCCAATCGATTTAATTAGGGACTGATAACCATCAAAAATATTATTAAAAAAAAAATACACAAAATCAGATACAACCTACTTGTGATTTGCAAGGGAAATGTATTGAATTCCCTATTCATAAAACTGAACAGGAACAAGGTATATCTAAAGATATCTCCTCAGAAATACTTTCAGAGTTGAATAGTACTGTCCCAAGGGTGAACAGAGAGTGTTCAAGGGTACCAAAACTTTGCAGTGAACTTGAGTAATTTATTGAGTGATTTATTTATTTCCATAAACTCCAAGGAGCCCAGGGCTTCATTTTTCTCCAGCCTTGACTTTGCTCTCATCTGCTTTCATTCCTTCCTACCATTCCTTCCTGCAGTGACCAACTCCTTGCAGGCCTGATCTCCCCTTTCAGCTGGAGAGGGAAGGAACGGAAGATATTTTCCTCATCAAGGAGAGCTCCCACCAGCTCATGTACACTCATGTTTATGCCTTCAAGCCCTCACTCTCATGTATGTGATTTTCCACCCAAAACTTTGCATGCAGACCTTCTTTCTCACAAAATTGTCTTCATAAACCATCATTAGTTTGGATACTTTGGAAGGCTTTCCATCAGAAAATGAGTCTGTTTTAAAACTTGTAAATAATTTATTCAGCTGTTTTAATATGCAAACCCTGGAGGTGCATATCTAATACCAGCTATGCTGTTTTCCTCAGTGCAACAAAATTAAAAGGCTTTATAGCTTTCCCAGTTTTTCGTCTCCTAAAAAACCTCGTTGCAGGGCTTTGTTTAGATCTGTGGCAACTGCAAGTCTTCCTTGGCAGGCAAATTTTCATTTTCAGGGTCACAGGCAACAATAAATTGGCTTAGCTTCATTGATTCAGTGGTGGAACACTGATGTAAATCAGTACTAAGATCATGGTGGTTGTGTTTAGGGAAATGTAAGACTGGGGAGCACTGGAGACTGAGACCTCACATAAGTACAAACAAGTGAGAAAGAGAGTGATTAGCCTACAAATTTCTCAGTTTGTCCAAGATGGACTTTGAACAGTTGTGTTTCATTCCATCTGGAGTTCTTGGATTTGATATAAAAGACCACAGGATGAAAGAGAAGGGCCTATTTTGTCTTTACAATCCAAGAACTGACAAACATGTGCTGAGGGAAAGTGCTTAGTGTTCTGCATGTGCATGCCCATAGGAGTACAGGTGCTTTGCTGCATCCACACACGCACACATAACACACAGACGTTTCTTCTCATCAGTCTTTGCATGCATGCTATTTTCACAATGGCTGTGAAAATCTATGTCCTCACATTGTTGATAGGACGTAGTTCAGCTGTACAGATACTTCCCAAGAGAATGGTATTTGGAGTATCAACAGGTAAGATGCCATTACCAGCATGAAAAGCAATCATTTCTGACAACTCAGAAGACAGCATCTATGCCACATGATTCTGGATTTAAGTATCCATTGTTATTATTTATAAACAATCTTTAAATTGTATGGAAATACTGGACAGGGCGTTCTGGTGTATCATTCAGTGACCTTTTCAAAAGTATCAAACAGCCTCCCAATTTAATTTCATTTTCTTTCTCTGGAGAGTTTTGTTTAAGATCTGTATGCAACAAGGAAAAAGAAGTGGATGATTTAAAAACAAATATAAAACATGCTTACACTGATAGTTCTATGAGAAGCCTAAAACACTCAACTCCATACTAAAACTAGGCCTTTATGTCTTAGCTAATGGCTTAGTTTTTAGAGCATATTAGTATTAGACAATGGATGTAAGACAACGGCCTTAACTTTCTAAAAATATGCACCTATCTAGACAAAAGCAGAGAATGGTACATTTTTTGAAGCAAAAGACTCACAGACTGAACAGTGTATAAGCTCTCACAGTAGCAGTCTCAATGCAAAGGATGAAAGATGTCAAATGGGGTCTTACTCAAACCTTGATAACTGCTCTGTTGCTACAATTTCTTTTCACAGAATTTATGACATCAACTAGAGAGCAGAAACCCTTTTCTCTGCATTGTGATGGTCACTACCATCCACAATAAAGCTGTTCACAAACAGACATATCTGTAAAATACTCCTCTGATAAAAGTGAGTATTCTCCCTTACCTGGATTAGTCTGATAATATTTTTACAATTTTTGGTTATGCAGACTTAAAATTCCCACTAATTCTAACCCACTGAAACTATATGACATCAAAGCACTGCTAAAAACTGAAAAAGGCTAGACTATTATTTTCCTTAAATCATTAGGTTCAGACAAATTAGAAGCATACTACTGGTTTTGTTTTCTGGAAGATGAAGCACACAGATGTTCCATTTTTCAGTGACACTTAGCGTTTAATAACCTCACTGTCATCAGTAATAATTTTCCAAGT
>VXAV01004039.1:64580-84379 GCA_013399715.1 Alectura lathami
TTTTTTTTTTTTTTTAAACGAAGATGTGAAAAAATGCTTTGATACTTCAGTTTTCTGTTTCTTAGGGAAGGTTCCAAAATGATCAGCTAAATGACCAGCCTGTTAAAAAATTGGATTCAGGGTTGGATCCAAATATCTTTAAAGTTTATATAATTCTGTTAACTTCAATAGCCACATTTCTGGTGCCCAGAAATAATAAATAAATTGGCAAGCTACCAAGGGATAGCACACTTGATAATTAACTACAAAGGAAGATGTGCCTGAATTAAACAGATCCTAAAATATTTTTAGAAAAGTAGATATTTTTATTAGCTTTTCCATCCTACTTTCTTCATACTTTTTGTGAATTTGAAAAGAATGTTTAGTGTTATTGGACTGATCACTCCAGCTTCCTTGTTCTAGTTTACTAATGGTCTGTTAGAGGATGTGTTGTCATTACAATTGAAGTGGCAGGTATGCGAGAACTGTATATATTCACTCACACATGTATGTCTGGATGTATCTATGAATATTACAGCAGAACACAATTTTGACTTCCTCATTCCAAAACATCACCAAGCAGTAGTAATTTAAACATGTTTTCACAAAACAGGCTTACAACCACTCACATCACTAGGTCAAGGAGAGAACAAAGAGGATCAGTTTTGAGAAAAGCTACATCACTTTGACAGGAAGATATGATGCTTAGAGAGGCACAGGGAATGTTCTCATCAAGTTGTCTTCCTGTTGCCTTTTTATTCATTGAAATGCTACAGCTAAGCTATAATTTAACTGCATGGTAAACTAGGCTCCCTCTTTGCAATTCTTCTGCAAGGAAAAAAAGTACGGAAGGTGTGTTGCACAATCACTTATGTATTTGTCATATAGCTGGAAAATATGTTGGAGTATTAATTTCAGCAGCTTCATTTTCCTGTTTCCTTACGTCCATGAACAAGACTTTCATTTTCTAGTGCCCCTCAGTGGAATAAAGAAGAAGTAGTTGAAGAGTTTCTGTTTACTTTTTGCAATAATTATGATTTTTCTCTTTGGTGATTGTATTTCAGACAATGCTTGCTTGTTCTGCTGGCTGGAGCTTTGCATAGGGTAGATAGGAGAATAATTGGATTTCTGAGCGAAACTGACAACAACAAAAAAATGAGGAAACTTATAAATGCAAATATCACACTTATCAGGAAGAAGCTGCTGACTGCCTTGAACACTAGTAATGTTCAGTGATTTGCAGGTTCAGACTCAAGGCAATTTTACCTACACAATTTCCTCTCTATACTGAAACTAAAACTGAACTTTTAGTATATATGCATGCTTATTAACATTTGGTATTCCGACAGAAAATTAAGAGAAGGTTTCAGGTAAAAAAATCTGCAAAGAAGCTTGTTTGCAGTCAGAGTATCCTTTCAGTACTACAAAATGAGGCTACTTGAGATTTTCTTAACAGAGAACAAGAGCAAAACCAAAGAGAACATAGGGGTCACATTGGTCCTCTGAACAAAGATTTATGTCTCCCTTTGACAATAATGAGCAATTCATGCAAAGAAACAGGCTTAAAGTTGTTAACAAATCTTATCTGTGACTATTGGTAAAAACAGAAACTCCCTTCTTGGCACGCATAATGAAAACATCACTGAATAATTTTAATTGCTGGAATTTTGGACCAAGCTAAATAAAATTGTGTTTCAAAAATTCTACTCCTTTTTTATCATAAAAAGAGACAAGACAATGAAGAAAACTCAGTAGTTACAGCAATGTCTAATACAATCCCTGAGACATAAATACTGAAGAAAAGACTGTTGTAGTGTAGAGGATGTATAACTAGCAAGGATCACACAAATAATTCCATTAACCAAGACAATAAGCACAAATGGTCACATTACTTTGTTTTTTAATTAAAAGACTAAGACTGCTACATTGAGAGGTACACTCCGTACAAGAATGTTTTGCCCACAGGTAAACAATATAATTCCTTATCTGTATGGATAATGGGGAATTTTTGGAGAACTTCACTTGGGATAAATGGATGATATGAAAGCTGGATATCTATTGACTCTTTCAGCTGTATGAATAATATATACTTCATATTTTTATTTGCCTTTGTGTTTCTTACTTCTGGAAAACTGCAAGGTAGCAGAAATATCTCTATCTTCAATAGGTTCTTCTTCTTTTATGCATATTCATAGTTATAGGTGGTTCCTTCCTTGGACCCTCATAAGATATTCCCTTCTTTTGTCAGTTATCAGCCCCTCATACTTTCACATGCTCCTTCTTCCACTAGTGTTCACATTATCCCTTTACCTTTTTCTTGGCTTCCAAAATCTTGAATCCTTGGTAAGAAGTGCTCCTGATGGTATGTAACTGCGGGCAGTCAGCTGCTGACTCTATCTGAAGTCCAAAGCAGCTTAAACACTGAGTGCTCTAGGGCAGTAAGTCTTTCGCTCATTTCTTATTGTACTGAATGGATTATGCAGCTGGATGCTGGAGTGGAAATAAAGCATTAAGTAAGATAGGAAAGGGAAAAGACTCAGCTGTTCTTGTGAGTCCTTATGCCCTGGCAGATAAAGACATCCCCCTGCAACTGGGCTTACTGCACTTCTGTTCTGTTCTGTTGGATTAAAGTTAAGTGTCATACAATTTTTCTGCAGGGAATTTTGCATCTAAGCTAGACTGTACTAAGTTGTAAATGGCAGTGTAGAAAAAAATCTAGCAGGGTTTGGGATCAACAGGATAAATCTTTGCAGTGATGTACAAATTATGTATGTTTTGACTTGAGTTCTAAGTGGAGACCTTAATAAAAGTGGGACAAATAGCAATTTGTTGGCATTCTGCATCAATTAGTAAAAGCAAGAGGTGTAACAACCAGCTGTGGTGCATTACCCTTGGCTAACAGTCAAATTCCCACCTACTCGTTTGCTCACTGCCCGCCTCAGAAGGATAGGGGAAGAAAATTGGAAGAATAAGAATGAGAAAGTTCATGGGCTGAGGTAAAGACAGGGAGCTTGCTTTCTAATTGCCATCATGACAAAACAGACACAACTTGGGAAAAATTAACTTTATTGCCAATTAAAATAAAAATGTAATTACTAATTGGGTAGTGGGAAACAGAAAGGCAAACATTCAAACAAAACCTTTCCTCCCCCTTTCCCAGACTCAATTTTACTCCTTCACTTCAGTTTCCTTGACCTCAGTTCCATGATCAATAGAAACAAGCCACTGAGAAAACCTGCAGTTTGCTGGAAAGAGCGGAAGAGAATTGACTAACCCTGGAAGCTCTAAAATGGAAAAAAATGGATTGCAGCTGCAACAAGGATAAGAGTGTGAAACACTGAATGTGGGCTGAGGGCTGAAGATGAGACCAGTGAACTGCACTAGTGAGAACAGGCAGCTCTGGGGCAGGCACCTTGATTTTGGCTGAGCAATGCAAAATTGATTTTTTGGGCTTCTCCAAGTTTTGATAAAAGCTTGCTGTTCCTGCTTACTTCAGCAGGATTTGAGCATCTCAGAGAAAGGTGTACATTTTTATACACCCTTCTAATTCATTAGGAGTGGATTAGAACTTGGAGAGGAGCTTCAACTCATGAAATGTTGATCCACCTGCACAACTACCCTACTGAGCAATAAACCTCCCCACATGCAAAGACTCACCAAACTCCATGGGACAGAGAGTCTTCAAACCCAAATACAGGGCTGCACAATTTCAGCCATGCTGTCTTCAGGCTGTATGTCTGGTTCATGAATCAGCTCCTGTGTCTCAGCAATTGCTAGTATAGACAAGTCATAGTTCCTATGGGGTGTTAAAAAATCTTACAATATTTTCTCTCTCAATTTCTTGATCATCTATACAATCTTGACCACAGATTAGTTATTGGATAATGCAGTTTTATTTTCATTGGTTTTACAATAATATTTTAAATAAACAACTTGATGAATATATGTGATTTTGGTACAGATGAAGCCCTGTCTTGAATGACTGCAGCTAATTTGGCTTTTATCTGTCAGAATGGAATCCACAAAAAAAGTGTGTGGAAATACCAGCTAAGATAACTATTGCAAAAAACCTATTAGGGATTAATAAAATTCAGAATGATTCACTTTCCAGACTAACTGTGAGAAATGCCATCTTCATATTCAGAAGATTTGCATATGCTTAGTAGGGATAAACAATTTACATATGTAAACCTTTATCTCCCACTTTTGGATTCACAGAAAAACATCTTACAGCCACTGAAACACAGTTCATATCCTTTATTTTTCAAAACAGATAACAATCAGCGTATGTTTTTGAAATATTTCAGGCTAATTTGAGTAAAGCCATGCAATTCAAGTAATACTTTCAGGGTTCCAGATGAAATTAAGGAGAAAAGTGCTTGCCATTTTGAGAGTGGAACTGCTTCCCCTGTTCTTTGAGGCAATCAGTTTAGGAAAGAAAAATAAATGGCTCATTTTATACTACTTATTCAATAATATCCAATATCTATATTTTCAAAGCACTCAGATGCATAACTGAAACTTTATGGGAATGATATATGGAGCATATCTTTGTCATCTCTAGATTCAAATGAGAAAGAAGGATTAAGGCTAATCTTAATGCATGGAACTTATTTTGGTAAAAGAAGTTGAAAAGAATGAAAGCTTATGGTGTATTAAAATCTTGTCTTGATTATTGAAATTGGATCAAGTCCTGAATTAAATTAATTGATTTTCAGAAAGTTATAATCTCATTTTAAGATAACTTTCACAATAAAAGCCTAGGGCAATATCACCCATAATAATACATACAAAATCACGAATTGGGAAGGTAAAAAGCCGCTGGAAATACAAAAAGGCCTACTGAAAGAAAAGTAAAGATTGACATTTTATCATGAACTATTCTCTGCTAGCAGCTTTATGTCCCTGTACTTGTCTGCAGAACATATTTCATAGGTAACAATGGAGGCCTGAACTTTTTTATTTGCCATGTGCTCCAACGTGGGAAGACCTACTCCTGGGGCATGATCTTCTCCTACCTCTTTCCAGAAACCACTGTCTAAGGTGCTTGTGCAGTGACAGATTTTGCAGCAAAGGACCTGTACAATATGAGACTGCATCTCAATTCACATAAGACCATGATCAGCAACCAGAGAGTACCAGCTTGACCCAGAAGTGCAACTGCAAAGCTTTCTGAATTGCATTAGTCTGTCAGGGACTTGAGTTGTCTGCAGCACTTGTGAGTCAATTATTTGATTAAGATATGAATGGGTCATCAGGGAAACAGGATGGGAAAAGGCAGTGTTGTCCTCTGGAATTATGCTAAAATAGAGCAACTGATTGCTACAGATGTGATCAGACTCTACAGGTAGTCAGTTGTACAAAAAGCATCCTGCTGCTTCAGCTGGTAACTATGTGCCTAAGATCACTTCTGTACCTTTCAGGGTTGAAATGGAAACATAAAGCAGCTTGAAAAAATGCATGATTATATACATTGCCGGACATAAAGACAATTGAGATGCTAAGTTTCAGTCATGGGTCTTCACAAGGATTTATTGTCTTCCCATCTTTTTCTTAAGGTAACAAATCCATTATTTCTATTGAAATGAACAAAGAAGTTTAAAGACTGGCATATCTACTTCCAGTCTTCATCTATAATTTATCAACAGTGAGGTACTGTGAAGAAATCCTTTTAATAGCTCAGGAACTCTTTCGAGGAGGAGGGTATTCATCTAGTAAAATCAGCTAGTCAGATTATTTCACATACTTCTGTTTTAATTTTTTTTTCTCTCACTGATCTGGGATTGTAACCAATTGACATGTTTTGTCATTGTTTGACATTGGAAATTTAACTTTTTCATCTAACATACTAATAGCAAATTACTGGCTGGTATATTTTCCTTTTCCATGGTCTTTGCTGCAAATTGATCTGATTTACCCACAGAAAAAAAAAAAAAAAAAGTAGTGGTGCTAAAATTGATTTTTGTTGTTTATTGGGACAGTCATGTTGATAAAACATTGTTTTTCCTCACCTTTGCCATGTTGTTTCACTTTCTCTTCTCACAGTGGGCTTTATAAAGTGAATTGTTTGTATTTCGCCAGCAGGCAGGGCAAATATACTGTGCTTTTGACTGCTTCTGGCTAAATAGAAATATTCATTATTAGCATAACTTGAAGAGTCAACCTACTGATTATTGAGCTGCTGACAGCAAGTGTGAGGTTCAGGCTACACCGGTCAATGAGACATAAAAATAGCACCAGTTGCAGGGCACATTTTCATGACTTGGTGAGGCTTTTTCCTGTCAGCAGTTTGATTGAACATTAAGAAGTGATTTAGGATTGCAGGTAGTCTTGCAATCTTGCTGATATAAAAGCTGCATTCAACCTCTCACTTTCTAGGTAAGATTAAATGTAAAACAGACTCACTTTAATGCTGAGCAGGTAAAGAAAAACAAGAGGAGCAAGAGAGGTGGGAAATCACACGCACATATGCTCACACACACAGTCAGGCCAATGCTTTGTTAGCAGCCTTTCCATGAGAAACAGGGTGCTTTTCCATTTCTACCTTTGTCAAACACAGCTCATTACTGTTTGTTCTGCATCTGTCTCATGGAAACTTTTCCAGGTGCATCTGTCAAGTGGATCACATTCTTGCAATGACAAGTACCACTGTTACTACTGTGGACCTCAGCAGAAAAGATTATGTGCAAAACGTGAGGGATCACAGGCCTCAGTTTCTCTACTGCCCTGGTTTCCTTGTCTTTCTCTTGGAAGTCTTTGAGTGAGTCTTTTCTTCCTTGTCTGAAGGGGGATTAGTAGGAAACTGCAGTCCAAATCCGTTAGGTCCATTTATGAAGACACATTGAAAGTAGCGGACAGGAGCTAGGAAAACAAAGGAGAGATGATTAACATTCATGGCTTCCAAACTGGGACCACGACTATCTCCTGTGTTCTTCCAGAAAACAACTAATTTCATTCCCATTAGTTGAGTTATAATAGAACAAATTTTTATTGCCTCACAAGGCAAGTTCTGCGTGTCAATGAGGTTTTACCATTATTCCACTCAGTTATAGGCCTTTTTTTTTTTTTTTTTTTAACAGATATTTGCATGCTGGCATAGTTGAGTGGAAACTCCTGAAAACCACACAAATGTTTTCTGATTTTATATTTCATAGCCACTTTCATTTACATTAAGGATTTCCAGTAGGAATCCAATGTAATAGTAATAATGACATATTTTAATAGGATTCAAATGGATATTTTTTTATTTTATTTTTTTCTGAAAAGGAGGATCATAAATGACACTGCTGATTTCCTAGTTTTTCAAAATCAGGGAGATTTTCTCCCTTTTGGTTTTTGAGCACTGGTCTATACAGTCACACTTCTGTCCATGATGTTTTAAAGGCTTTCTAGAACACATTCTTTCAGCACAGATGCAATTGACCTAATTTGTTACAGAAAATGAGTTTTGGACTTCAAGATTAATGCTGACAAGGTTTTGAAAGACAAAGAGTAGTCTGGTATGTGTTTGGGAAAATGACTGGAAGAATGTTGGCATCTGAAAAAAGTTAGTTTTCACACAGTTATTTTTCTGACACCTATTTCTTTCCTCTGCTGGTCATTCCACATTAAAAAAAAATAGGTGTTCACTGTGACATGTGTAATCTGAGACAGATGCGAAGGCTCCCCGGTGTTATGAACTCAAATGCAAGCTTTACTTATTGACTGCCAAGTCACAATAAGTGGCGGAACACAGTGCGGTGTGTCAGAAGTGTCAATATGCTCTATCCAGTTGTATTATATAGAAAACTACAGACTAGTTTCCTTGCCTGACTCATTCAAAGGTTAGGACTTCATAATCTAGAAGGCACACTTGACAACTGTGTTGGAAATCAGATCCTTCTGAAAATGATTTACTTCATTCCCACTAAATCTAAGAATGGAAACAATTTTCCCCCCAGATTTTTGCTATTTCCACATGATCTTCCGTTAGATGAATCGTGAATTTGTTCTAAACAGAGGTGTAGCGGATCCCCTGATTAGAACTCACAGCCAGAATATAGAGACTGAGGTTCATATGCAGGGCCTGACAAGCCATGGACACTTATATAAACATAAAACATACTGAATTGGAACTCCAGCTCCTGGCCCCACACAGCACCACCCAAACCCTGTGTCTGAGAGCGGTGCCCAAATGCTCCCTGAGCTCCAGCCACTTGGGGCCATGCCCATTGCCCTGGGGAGCCTGTTCCATGCCCACCACCCCCTGGTGCAGAACCTTTTCCTAACCCCCAGCCTGACCCTCCCCTGACACAGCTCCATGCCGTTCTCTCAGGTCCTGTCGCTGTCCCCAGAGAGCAGAGCTCAGCGCCTGCCCCTCTGCTCCCCTGGGAGGAAGTTGTAGGCCGCCATGAGGCCTCCCCTCAGCCTCCTCTGCTCTGCGCATCACTTAGTGTGGATCAGCCATATCCTCTACTTTTGGCTACTTAATGGTATCACTTAGGCAAGACCAGGAAGTTTCTGGGATATATTATAGTTATTATTCCATCCTTGAACTAAGGCATGTTTCCTAAGTATAAACAACTAAAAACAGTGTATTGCCAGAAAAGAAGCTATGATTTAAACCAATCTTTTCCTACCAAAATGTTCTGCCAGAGCAGAGATTTTTCACTGAACAAGCTTCATTGAAAAAAAAAAAAAAAAAAAAGAAAGCTGGACTAAAATTTGCTCCCACTGGGTGTCAGTTTGATAAAGAGAAATATCTTATAGGAAGAAAGTTGTCAATTAAAAACTCACCTTTCTCTTTTTAAATGGAAATTATTCCTGCATATTCCTCTAATGGATATAACAATAAATAAAAAAAAGTCAATAACTAGTTCTCTCTTCCTTATGAAAAAGACAAGTAGGGCATCATGCGTTCACTAGCCCCAGTAAATACCAATAAATATGGTATTTAAGAATAGCGGAAACAATTTAAATAATGACTGTATCATGCATATGGTCAGAATGCAAAAAGTTAGCTCTTTGTCTTTCATATATTCACAAAGTCCTGATACATCGTAGATCTTTTACAAGTCGTATTTTCAACATGGTTATCTATATATCATAATTATAGCATGCCTGGCACCACAGTATTTCCTAAAGATGTTATCTGATCATCATTCAAATTTGCCAGTAGTACTAGATACTGTATCTAATTCACTTGGAAATTTTGCTTACAGGCTGTTGTTGAAAGGCACTACATTCGTGGAGGGAAAGGAAAAGGACAAATTTTCAGATTTTTGCAGCTTGATTTACATCCACAGACTAAATTTGAGAGATAGGCATAGAAAAAAAAAAATCTAATGTTTAACAACATCTAAACATCTAAAATGCAACAACAACAAACATCTAAAATATTTGTGTAATGCTGAAGAACACCTTTGATTGTGTTATTTCTGAGATACCTTTAGGATTTGTGAAGTGAGCACTGTTCTTTCATTAAAATATGCTGAGTACAACATTTTGAACTAACATTCAAATGTGTATACAGACTATTAGTTATCTTCAGATAATATTGCAAAAATGTTTACTAAAGAAGAAACTCAGGACAGATAGGGACAGTAATAATGCCTTTTATTTTTCGCCTGATACTTCCTTTCATAAGACTGTAATTCCATTAGCTAATTTTGATATCACATTTTAATATCAGTAATGAAACTTTCAGAGCTGAAATTAGCTGCAGACTTAGTTTACTTTTTGGTAGAAAGTCCCAAAAGAATAATTCAGGTATCTGAAAAGAAATAGGAAAACTAGGAAAACTAGGAAAAAAAATATTGCTTTATTTTCTTCATGTTAAAAAAAAAAAAAAAAAAAAAGAAAGAAAGAAAAGAAAAAAAAAAGCCTTTCTTTTAAAAAGGAGGTTATAGGGGCAAATTTGAGGGCAGAAAGCATCTAACTTTTGTGTCAAGGATAGCAAGACTGAAATCAGTCAAGCAAAAATATGGTCTGACTGTTATGGTCAGAGACCAGCACTATTCTAGCAAAGTGCCTGGGCCAAGTAAGTCCTGAGGTGACTGGCAGCCAAAACAGAGGTTGTACAACGTGACCAAAGAGCTTGAGGAGACAAGTGGGCATAGTTGGGTCAAGACATGGTGGCCAAGGGGGTAGAAAGCAATGGTGGAACCTCATGGTAAGAAGAGAGGGAAGATCTGGAGATTAAGACAGACAGGAAAAAAAAGGGTAAGAGTTTTTGGATAAACTGAGACAAGGGAAGTCTGAAGAGCGGAAAGAAGACTGCATAAGCACTGCAGATGGAACTGGAAATAGAACAAGGGGACTGGAAAAGGTAGATTTAGGTTAAGGAGGAAAAAATATTACCCTTGCAGGTGAAGGGAGTAAGGAGCATAAGGCTCAAAAACCTATGAACACTGCAGCATACTTTCCCAAACCGGTCTTTTAGACAGTTGCTCTGCCTTCAGCCAGCAGACAAAACCACTGATAATATACTTTTTGTCCCTCTTCAACACTTCAACTTTTCAAAGATGACAACCTTGAAAAATGTTCCCTTAGTGCAAATGGCAGCAGCCCTTGCTAAGGGTCTGGCCCTCAGGGTCTGCATGGGCTGTGACATCAGGCTCTGAACTGTTTACAGCAGTTTGTGGGGCAAACGTTCATTCAACTAAGATGGATGGAAGTCTTCCCTTCACTAAGGAACAAGTAAAGCAGTGGGGGGAATTATCTTATAGGAGGTTTCTCTTAATCTCTAAGTCACAAATGAATTAATTAAAACTCTTTGTCAACTGTTTCATTTTGAGGAGAGAGGTACCAAAATAAGCAAGGACATTTTTTAAAATCAATACTAAACAGACTATAGCAGAAGATTTAAAGTATGCAAGTATCCCATAGAAACATTATAAGTAATGTGATATCTGAAAAAAAAAAAGTGGAAACTCTAACTTTCGATTTTCAAAACGTTTAAAACAACTGTTATTATTATTATTATTTTTTTTAATCTTCAGATATTCTTGAAAATATTTGTTTAATTTTTAACTGAAATGCCATTGGAATGTATCTGAAATGTTTCACTCTGAAATGAAAGGTCCACATTGTCTTCAAAATTCTTTTAGAGTTAGACAAAATAAGGCACAATTTTTCATGGATTCATCCTAATATTACGGCAATATTTATACACATGTAAATGAAGCAGGTTTAATTGCTACAAGTGTTATTTATTTTGCTAAGTCGAATGGTATGTCAGATTTAATAGATACTGTTATCAGAGCATAAGATTTAGTAAGAAGGAGCTATGCTTTCAAAATTTAATCAGTACACTTTGCTGGGATGGATCTTTTAAGTTTCACCTACTCAAGCAACCAAGGCATTGAAGTAGGCATGTTGTAAATGTTTGTTGTGTTTTCTTCTTCTTCTTCCATTCTTTTTTTTTTTTTTATTATTATTATTAGCTTCACACCTTCTGTATAGTCTGCCCTAGTATATGATTAAGCATATAAAGCAAAAAGACAGTCATCTGTATAGTTACCTATACAGAAGGAAATGTTTTCAAAATGATACTTTTAGCTGTGTGTTTTTTCCACTATTTCTCTTTATTGTTGTCCTTCTTAGGCTGCTTTCTCATGCAAACCTGAGCTGCAAAACATGCAGATAAAATCTTCATTCAAACAAATACCAACATCTTTGGCACTATGTCTGTATCAGGATCTGCAGCATTGTTATGATACAAACCATAGTCAGGAGAACAAATTGAATTTTGGCGTGCAAATAAGACTACAAATAGGATCATTCTGCTTTTGTAATTCCCACATTCAATATAAATACTGAATGTGTCTTTTAAACTGAAGAGCATTCCTACTTCTAACGTATTGTCTCATATCTTCAGGGCAAATGTTAGGGAAAACAAAGATGAACAGTAGGAACAAAATGTGTTTTAAAACTAGAAATCTTTTTTTTTTTTTTTTCAGCTTAGTAGAGGAAAAAAAATCTTATATCTGTCCTTATGCCTTGAGTTAGGATGTAATTTATGAGAATTCATATAATTACTGAAATTTCCCATATGAGTATTACTGGGGAAACAGATAAAAAAAAAATGTTGGAACAACTGGAAACTTGCCCATGTGATGCCCATCTACAAGAAGTGTCAGAAGGATTATCCGGAGAACTACACGCCTGTCAGCCTGACCTTGGTAGCAGGGAAGGTTTTGGAGCAGATCATGTGTCGTGTGGGACAACTGGAGGATCAGGCCTAGCCAACATGTGTTCACGAAAGGCAGGTCCTGCTTGACCAGCCTCATCTCTTTCTATGACCAGGTGACCTGCCTGGTGGATGAGGGAAAGGCTGTGGATGTAGTCTACCTAGATTTCAGTAAAGCCTGTGACACTGTCTCCCACAGCTCTCTCCTGGAGAAGCTGGCAGCCCATGGCCTGGACAGATGGACTCTTCGATGGGTAGAAAACTGGCTGGATGGCCGGGCCCAGAGAGTGGTGATGAACAGAGTCAAATCCAGCTGGCAATCTGTAATGAGCGGTGTTCCCCAGGGTCAATACTGGGGCCGGTCCTCTTTAGCATCTAAAATTGGTGATCTGGATGAGAGCACTGAGTGCACTCTCAGTAAATTTACAGACGACACCAAATGTTGATCTGCCTGAGGGAAGGAAGGCTCTACAGAGAGGTCTGGACAGGCTAGAGGGATGGGCTGTGGCTAACTGCATGGGGTTCAGCAAGACCAAGTGCCAGGTCCTGCACTTCGGTCACAATAACCCCATGCAGCGCTTGGGGCTTGGGGCAGAGCGGCGAGAAAGCCGTGCAGAGGAAAAGGACCTGGGGGTGCTAGTCGACAGCCGGCTGAATGTGAGCCAGCAGTGTGCCCAGGTGGCCAAAGTTTGTTTGAGGCCACGTTGGATGGGGCCCTGGACAGACTGATCTAGTAGTTGGCAACCCTGCCCATGGCAGCAGGGTTTGAAACTAGATGATCTTTAAGGTCCTTTTCAACCCAAGTCATTCTATGATTCTATGACTCTATGACTCTATGATAGTTCTCATTTAGCATAATTTTAAAGAAAACCACTTAGGCATAGATTTATATCCACAAAACTGCCATTCTAGTGCCCACTCAAGCAATTAATGGGAGTTTTGTTTAAGGAATTATGGTGATATAAACAAATATATATTTTATGATGTAGTCTTTTAAAAATTAATTTTAAAAGGAAAGAGAGTAGAAATTCTGCAAGGAATAAAATTTACTAATCCTAGATGACATAAATATGTTCCTGTTTACATTTTGCAATAGTTAAAGTCCCATTTCAACAAGGCTTAGATAGCTCTTTCTAAGGCAAGTCACCAAGTAAAATATTCATTAAAAAGCAACAGCTTTTAGCAATAGCAGATTGGATATTATGGGAAAATTACAGAGAATGTGTGAAGAAATAATTTTTGTTACTGATGTAACAAAATCTAGCTTGAATCAAATTTCTTCACATAAAGATTTTGCTAATAGAATTAGACAATTAAACAAGGCAAAAAAAAATCAGGCAATCATAGCATTAGAAACAACTAATTAGTAACTATACTAAATAAGAGGAACTATTAACAATTGCACTTATTTCTTATTTCTTTTTGCTTTTGAGTAATGCATATACTGAGTTTTCGTTCAGCAATCAAAACTGAACAACACATGAACCATGGCAACTTATTCAAATGATTGAGAGCTGGATTTTTTTTTTTTTTTTTCTCTTAACAAACAGTGAGGAAGAGAAGCATTTTTTTTCCCTCTACCCCCTCGTTCTGCTGTATTCTCTATTGAACAACTTGGACTCTTTCTCTTAACATTTCAGTAAAATTACACCTTGGCAAACAGGCCACTGAAAGCACAGAGGCAGATGAAGAAAAGAAGCGGTGTGGAATCCTGCTAAATACTACAAATTCACATTTCTCTGAATAGCCAACTTGAATTCTAAGCACCCATGCAGAAGACCATACATATGAGCATACTTCTTTCACATCTTATTTTGTACCTTTAACAAGGAAAGAAGATGAATGATCAGAAAGTATATTTCAGAGCTACTTTCAAAATTGTGTGTTCACAGTATAATGCAATTAATCGCTCACCTTTGCAAATACCATTGAACTATTCATATCCATTTTAACAGGCAGTCTGTCCGATAAGGTTATTTAATAAGAACAAATGGTGTCTGAGTAGCACAGTTAAATGCTAGTAGCAGCAGTGTTATTACGGGCATGAGAACTCAGATCCCATGTTCTAAATGGCTCTATTTCAAAAGTCCTGGGACTGCAGCACGAGCATGGAAGCATGTTCAAAATTCTGTGGAAGGAAATGCCCTGGCCCCTTAGAAACACCCTCATTCAGACAAAATTTGAATGCAGCAGGGGAGTAATAGGTGATAAGTAGAGAAAATTCAGCAAGAAACATTTTACTCTTTACTCATTGGCATTAGAGGATAAGAGCAAAAGAAGTTTAACACTTGCTGATGTTCTGTTAAGTATTTGTGGAACATTGCTCTGACTTTGGGAGCTGGTTGGTTTAACAAATCAATTTTTTAAAAAAATATTATGAACACTAAAACACACACAACACAGATAATTAAAGCAAAATTGGATTTAAATACTATTTCTTATTTAAGCTATCATTCTAAGTCAAATTATTATTACATAAAGTTTTATTTGGATATGTGGAGTATTATCTACTGAATACATATTTATCATCCTTAGTTAGAACTTTTCTGCTGGGACCAGTTTTTAATGATAATAAAAATTCAGGAAAGAGACAGTTTTTGAACTCTGCTATAGCCATACATTCTAACAGACCCAAATTCATCTTAACATCAGCCACTCGTGGCACTGCCTTCTGGGTTTAGTTCTAGTCACATGAAGTAGTGCTAGGAGGCAATTCAGATTTTGAAGGCATGCGTAACACATTGGAGAAATTTTCATCCCATTGCCAGTGGAACTTGTGTGAATATGCCCTTCCTTCAGTGCTTACAGTGAGGAGGCGTGCCTGTGTGCTTGTTACAATGAAAGATGAGGATATATTAGAATGTCTTTCTCACCCTGAATTCACACAGTTATAGGAAAAGGGAAAAAAAAAAAACAAAAAAAAAAACAGAAAGAAACTGTATGATCTAAATAATCTGGCTTATTTAAAATATTTCAGTTTCAACTGAATAGTTGAAAGTTTCAATATTTCAACTGCTGTCAGTTCTGGTCTCACAAATTAAGAATTTACCGTGCTGATGATAACCTAGAAACATGGACTCATACTCAACATCGATGCTCATTTTTCAGCTAATAATTTTTTTAAAATGAAATATATGTTAATATATGTTGAATAGTAAGATGTTGGCTCTGTCCTCTAAACAATGTTTCTTTTGGAAGAGAAATAATATGGCATTGGAAGAGTTACTTTCTGAAAGCTCAAGACAGATTTTAGACATGGCCATTTATCTGAAACAAAGATAATCTCTGGCTCAGAAAAATGTTGAAGAATTATATTTTAGACAGAGCTTTGCTTTCATGACATATGTCATGGAAATGCATAATATATAATTTTCTTATCTTTTCTTGCATTGTGATTTGAGAACATATATCACTTAAACCTATAGACAAAATCAACTTAGCAATGAGGAGCATTAAGATACTAGGTGTTGAAAAATCATTCAAAGATTTATACTGATATATATTTCAATTTATTTTTTTTTTCATTTGACAACACAAATTTAGTACAGTGCTTGGAGCCACTTAGTTTAATTTTAGTGAAATGTTTTGACCCAATTAAGAAGAAGAGAATGAAATAATTGTCCAATAAGCATAAATAATACTAATTGGATTCATTTTGCAAAGTTATCTCTTTGAATATTCACTGGTATTATTTTACTCTTTCCCTTTTAACATAAGCATCTATTCCAAATCGGGGGGGCTATGGTTGAGGTCAAATGAATTTTGTGCATCAAGATTTTGACTGGACTATAGACACTTCGAACATCATTTAGGTTGAATGACAGCACTATATTTGAAATTATCTCCAGAAACCAGTTCTCTAATTACAACAAAAAATAACCCTTTGTTATGGACTGCAAACATCTCCAGTTATTAATCTTGGTGCTATACATGTACACGAGCCACAAGAGCTAGCTATAAATTCAGTACAGGGCGTGGCTGATAAAATAAGAACTAGTCCAGAATTATTTCTATTTTTTTTTTTTTCCAGTGATCATCTTGAATAATTTTGTCTGTAGAAGTCTCTGAAGCAAAATCAAACATTTATGTCAACTCTTGTCTTTTACCCTAACATAGCAATACCAATGACTCTTGTACTGATTGGTCTGGAACAGTGAAAATTCAAGAAGAATAGGCAGCTGCTCATATTATTCTTTGATTTGGTAGCCCTACTACTCTCCTGGGAAGGATAAGGTGTGAAGTTGAATGTCTCCAGGTAAGAGGACTCTGAAAGAGTGTCAGCTAACTAGGGCAGCAATTTCTAATTATAAACGAATCCTGACAACAAATAAACTCAAGGTAAGGTAATGGAACTGCCAAATACTGCCAAGCTTAATAAAATGGATTAGTGCAGATCTAGGGATTGATGTTCTCCTACAAGAAGGTGCAACAAGTACCCAAAGTGCTTCTAGAATCTCTTCATGAAGCTGTTTATTTCAAAAAACAAAATTTACTCTTTGGACATTTAAATATTTTGTCCGTGCTGAAGTATGAATAACTTGGATTACAATGTCAATATGCAGAGAGGCTATCTATAAGCTTATAACCAAAATAAAAATGGATGAGTTTTTCCTTTTTGTGGTTTGCATTTACAGATTTTGAATTTAAAATTTCATTGCAATCTATAGGTTTCTAGTGACATTACATTGGCTTCAGATCAGACCATAAAGCTTTCATTTTACTTAACTATTACAATGTCTGATATTTCCCCCTTATATGAATTTCTGTATCAGGAATATTAATTCAAGTTAACTTTGAAAATGCATTAATTAGCCTATAGAAAAAGTGTTGTGTGGACATTCATTCAGAATTAAAGCTGCACCAGTGAAATTTTCTTCAATTCAATTTCAGAATAGGTTCTACCAGATTAAATCAAGGTCATTTTAGTTCTTAATAAGTGACCACTCAAGCATTTAGTTTAACAGCTCCTGAAGTTTACACTTCTTATTAATGCACAGTATTCCTCCGTGTCTCTGGTTAGACAGGCCTACTGAGAATTAGCCTCTGACTATTTCTTCAATAGTCAGCTTCATAATGGAGAAATAACTTAGAACAAACTGTTGGAAAGCTTGGATAGGCAGCCTTGATCCACACAATCCTAACAAGCCTCAAATAGTTACTCATGGCTTGCCTTTGAAAGGTGAGTGCCTGCAGATCAGAGGCTGTGTAGGCACAGGTCTTGTAAGTGAATGAACACTGACCTTATGTAAAAGATTTTGAAAACCATCAAGGTGCCAGTTCCTTCTACTTTTTTCAAGCCAATGGTATACACTGTTATCTCCAGGAAACACAACATTAGTATTAATGATTTATTTCTGAATTCTGATGAGAAAATGTAAAATCTCTAATGTAAGTTATTTCAAGGATGTTATTACTGTTTTTGTTCTTACTGTTTTCTTTATTACTCTCAGAGACACAACTGTTATAGTAGATGGTTCCTTTATTGATCTATGCTTCTATTTAGAGAAAGGATGTAATATCCTTTCAACATTTTTGTGCAGCATCTTCGATAAAGTTGTATTCAAATAGTCAACTTCAAGAGTGTGAGTTTATGCAGCTGAAGTTCTGAAAGAAGTTGCTGAGAGAATGAGCAACATGGTAACGGGTTGCCCAGAGAGGCTGTGGATGTCCCCTCCCTGGCAGTGTTCAAGGTGAGGCCGGATGGGCTCTGAGCAACTTGGTCTGGTGGGAGGTGTCCCTGCCCATGGCAGGGGGTTGGAACTAGATGATCTTTAAGGTCTTTTCCAACCTAAACCATTCTATGATTCTATGAATACCAGAATCATCATACCTCTGAGATACACAGGCTATGTGGATGACAAGCAGAGTAGACAATATATTATCCACAGTTCAGCTGAGTTTCTCACCTATCTATAGACAAGAGTTACCTATCTTGCAGTGATGAAATTCTTACTTTCTATTTTGACTATTGTGCAATATATTTACGGTAGTTCAAATCTTATATTTTATAGAACAGGACCAATATGTTTATGCTTAATGATATTAACAGTGTGCAACTTCACAATAATGAAATAAACCATACTCCAAATATAGAGTCTTCAAATACCTCATGTCAAAAAAAAAAAAAAAAAAAAAAAAGAAAAAAAAAAAAAAGAAAATTCTGTAATTATCTGTTGAAATAATGATCAGTGGAAAAAAACTTCCATACTTCACTGCTGACAGATTTATGTCCATCAGCATTAAGGAAACTTCCTTGAAGGTCTCATAAATGGCTCTCACATTAAATCTCACATTAAACAGAACAATTGTTAATACAAAGGATATGAAAGATAACCCTCACTTCAAAGTTGATTTTGTACATCCCTCAGATTTTACTCTGAGAGTCTAAAAATCTCTTTCTGTCTGCTTGTAAATAAATTTTCTATAAGACAGAAGAAAAAATCTGTACTCCCAAGAATTCCCATTTTTTTGTGTTTGTAAGTTTCAGTCTGAGCACAGGTGTCAGTTTTGACATTTAGGACAGGAGAAAGAAGGAGAAAGAAGGGGAAAGAATTTCAAGTAGTTGCTTGCAGCTCTGCAGGGGAGATAAATTTAGTGTCTACTGCACGTATCACCATTACTTATATGAAAGGTATGGTACTGCTTATAATTCTGTCTAAATGTGGAACTTTTCTAAAACTGAAGATATATACAGCTTTTGAAATTACTTATTTCATTTTATCTGATTGCTTTTTAATACCAGGACAAGGCTGAAGGACTCTGATCAAAATCTAAATACATGTGAATCTAATCTATTCAGCTTTTGAAAGTGGAAAGAAGATTTACTATTTAAATTTTTAGATTAGCTCAGAATGTGTAAATCCTTTTCTATTTCTATTTATCAGCAGAAAGTATTACTACTCAGTGCAATGGAGAAAATGCGCTGTCTTCATCTTCAAATAATACAGGAAAAATAAATCAACTTCAAGGGTACATGACCTAGAATTCGGTCTCAACTTTTAAATTCTCAAATTGAGCAAATACCAAAGAACATCATTCATAAAGAAATAAAACACTTTGATGTTCTTTTGGAAACCTTTCACCCCCTTTCTGAAAGCTTACTCATTCTGTTTTGTGAACTAAGCATAGATTGAAGATGCTGATATAAAGTTATGTTTGCAAAGCCAGTTACAAAGAACTGTTTCCATAGAGTTGTTTATGATCTGGGAAACATCCAGTCAACTGTACAACGATAATGTACAGTTAAATTAACCAATCGTAGCAACTACTGTAAATGAAAACTACAGTAACAGATTCTGAATGATGTATTGAATGACTTAAAGGTGTGCAGAAGACAGGACAGTGGCAAAAATGTTTTAGTACATTCCTATTTTACACTGAATTTGGAATTTTGTTCTATAAGAAAAATGTTGTCTCCTAGAAAAACTTTTGCTTTTATTTACTTGTTAATTGTTTTGAGTAGTACCATATAATTAGAATGGTTATGACTTCTGCTAGCGTACAGTCTATGTTCTGCATCTATACGTCAATCACAGAATTGTTAAAATATCGAAAGAAATTAAAGTGTATACCTCACTCTAAAACTGCATGTATTTCTTATTTAAAAATAAATAAATAAATAAATAAAAATAAAAAATGCTGAGCCATTCTT
>VXAV01004039.1:93203-106022 GCA_013399715.1 Alectura lathami
AGTATTCATTCATTCAACACAGCTAATCCCTAACAATGATATTTGTCACTCCTCTATTAATACCTGGGCTATGAAAGAGCAATGGCAAGACAGTATGTTAAATGAAAATAATGGAAGGCAAGGGGATAAATACACTAAAGTTTTACACAAAGCAAGAAACTACTAGGGGAAAGTTTCCATTAAATTTAAAAAAGCCACACATATCCAGTTATATTACAGGAATATTTCTGATCAAGGTATGTACCACGTACTTGCTGGCTTTGCCTGGACTACCGAAGACAAAAGAAGAAAAATTGTAATATTTAAATATAGAGAAAAAAGAGATTTTTTTAGATTTTAATGTTCAGATATAATCATAGTTCAGTTGCCATTTGTTCTTAGTTTTCCCCACTCATGTAAACACACACAGCATTCAAGCCCCTCAAATGCAGATAGTCTTTAACATATTTAGACCTTCACAAGGCCCCCTATCTAACAGCTCCTGCTGAAATAATGCCGCAGCCTGCCATCTAGCACAGTCACAAAATTGTGTGATCCAGAATCATTTCTCCCCATGTAACCATGCAAATCAGATGTAATTCCAGGCCAGTCAACAGATGATTGGAAACTTTGGATGGGATTCAGCAGAACTGCAACATTGCAAATACATTGGCCTGTGCTTATTATATATCGCTCCTTTTAGTCAAGAAGGGCAGTAGACATCTCCAGAGGATAATTCATATAATTGTAACATGTTTGTTAAAGAAAGCTGGGCTGGATTACCTGATTGCAGCTCAATAGGTATGGATTTGAAAGCTTACAAGTTATTTTTTGTTGTTGCATATTGTTCGCAAATGTGAAATACTGGATTTGGTTCCAACAAATAAAAAAAAGACATGCAAGTACCTGACTCTGACAAATGTTACAAAATGCAGTCACGTCATGGGATATTGGGGAGTTTTGTTTCTAATTACTGCTAAAGTGTAGTTTGAATCTTCTGATTTTTCTTAAAAACTAAAAATGAAAATTATCTGACCCTAAAAATACCTGTGAATTTAGGTATGAAAATCCTGCAGAATCAAAGATGTCATTTTGTCTTTCTCCAGACTTCTTTGCTATTACTAATCACTAACTTGTAAACATTCTGGTTAGAAATATATTAAGATAATTTTGTGGCAATTTCTCCGACTCTGTTAAGAGAAACATAATTTATATGGTTTTGTACGAGCTACAGCAGTTTTTGGTTAGATATAGAAAATCAAAATTATTATTACTGGTTAAACAGTGCTATAAAACATAATTTCATTGTAAAATGATAGATTATCTTGTGAGTTTGTATAGAAATCAATATAACCAACAAATTATATGAACATTCACAATTAGAGACAGAACTATATTATTCTGTACAGAATCTGTTCTGCTACTGAAGTGAAGGAAAACCATATACAAAATGAGAATGGAAATGAGGTAGCAAATTGCACTATTCAGCTTAAAGCAAATATTTTATTAAGAATATTCATCATCATCATCACCACTGACATCATCATATCAAATCAAAATCTGTTGATTTGTCATAATTGTCCAAGATTTGGCAAGCTTTCATTTTATTTTTGCATAAAGGCTACCCCTAGGAGAAATCACAAAATTGATATCTAATTAAAATCTTCAAAAAAGATTTGTGTAATCTGCCTGCAATTATGAGAATGTTTTAATTCCTTGGGTGCCCCTTCAGGGCTTCTATAACGGTTAGCATTACTTGAACCATTATTATCACAAAACCTACAAGGTCTCAAAGATCTAGAGGTTAGCTCCAAAATCAGTTTCCCTATGAGAAAACCAGGTTAAGATACATCCAAGTCCTTGATCCAGCTGCTGATTCATCCTCCTCCATCATTCCCTATTTGTGCAGTTCTCTGTGCTGTAAATTCAGTCACTGGACTGTTCTGAGCTTAAAAACAAAACATAACAAAACACAATGCCTTATACCAGGGATGAACTTGGAATCATTTCAGAGATCCGATTTAGATGCCCATCCCATTTCATTAGGCCATCTCTTGCACAAAGGCTGGAAAAACCAGCCCAGAGCTGAAATACCTTGACCTGGCATTGTCATTGGAGAAACTGTTGAAATGCATCTGCAGTTGTCAGTCACTCTGCCGGATTTGTTCTAAGAAAGTGTTTTCAGTCATATATTTCAAAGTACCATGAAAACTGATTGTAATGTAAATGTGCTATACTGGAAGAGTTCTGAATAGCGTCTAACACTTCCAATGCCCCAGCCCCCATAATCAGGAAAGAATGACTTGTTCCTACCTGACTTCTCAGTGGGAGCTGTCTTTTGTTGTTTAATTTTCTCCTCTGTATTGTGAAAACAGCATAAAAGTTAGAAATTCACCCTGTGCTAACATACGTACAGATAACTGGAAAAATATTACTAAACATGATATTCCTAAAGATATTCACGGTGACAAAATAAATGTATGCCTTTAGCATTACTATCCCATTCTAGCATTGTAAAACAACATGATACTTGATATAACAGTTTGATATTATATGACCTCGGAAACTCAGATACTGCCTAACCACAAATATTTGTTGATTTCTACATATGCATCTACAGTCTGAACAGAGAAAAGTATGGAGATCCCCAAGAACATGTTAACTTGCCCAGGCACATCCATACATGGCAGTGTCGGTCTGAATGCCATTTCAAAACACATACTACTGTATTAGCTGGATATCTGTCACAAAACCATAGAGGAGCCCTGAGCTTCAGCTAATTTCATGAGAAATGCTGCCCAAGCCCACAAGCTTGTGAGTTCCTGTGGCATCACTCAGCACAGGTCACAGATGGCATGGGCCCATATTGACATCAGCCACCAGACCTGAGCAGACGTCCTCCAGGCAGGCTGGCAGGTGAAACTTCAGGCAGAGGTCCAATCAGGTGGAAACTGGAACATTTGTTTGCAGATCTCTACTCTGCCCATTTTGGCTGACTTGAAGTTCCCCCTTGCTGATCTTTTCATAGCTCTGCTCAATTTCTCACTTTACCCACACCTGAATACAAACCTCTCTCCTAACTCCTACTTTTCCACATTCACATACAACGCTGCTTTCTTTTAAAATATATTTAAGATATATTCAGAACATATTTCCCCTTCCTTTCACTGATGGAAGCAGTTTACAGCCACGTGCCTCTGGCCCTTTTCTTTCCTTTCAGACCTCTGCTAGGTATCAGATTCAAGCTGACACAGGCCGGGTGGAGGTCAGGTTGGGTAGGGATATCTTGTCCCCTGAAGCCATTCAACCAATCTGAGTACTGACTAGAAATACTGCTGGGCAGCTTGTCTGTGCGTGTACAAAGCTGCTCAGTTCCTGAACAGGAGCAAGGTTTCAAGTTGGCAGCTAAATATTCTTAATTATGGAAGGGAGCACCGGGCAGGAGGTGGATGGTAGGAACCACCTGTGAATCAGTAGGTTGCGCGGAAGAGCACCATCAAATGGGCAACGTCAAGAACAGATGCTTTTTTAGTGGGAGCTGTTTCTCTAGACCCCAAATGTCTAAATTTGGATGCTAAACCCTAATCTGCACTCTGACTAAATATGTGTGTATTTAGAAGAGCAGGCTGTTGGGTGGTCTCAACATGCATGACATTTCCTTTGAATTTAGCATGTAACTACTAGATAATTTTTTATTTTTGATCTTTTGTATTCTTTGGAATTAAAGTATAGCTTTGCACTGCTATGCTTTACCATTGTCAGCTGGTAGGTGGTGATTTAATTTGCCTTCATTCATATTAAGATTATGTTTTTGTTTTTTTTTTTTTTTCTTTCCATTACTCAGCTATTGTCATTGTCTACTTCTTACGAAAACAGTGAATTAAAAAATCTCATCTCCATTTCATGGCTGTCTGTGAAAGGAGAAATGTTTTTACAGCACAACCAGCAACTTGAGAATGCAACTTGCTGAGATAAAGTATCCTCTTTCTGTTCTTAGATGAGCTTCAACATATTAACAGTGTGTTTCACAAATTTAGATTAGAATATGGAGTTTCCTATATGCCAATAAACAAAAAAAATCCCAAAGATTGGTAACTTTAAACATAGGTCTTGTACTATTCACTAGATTAACGACAACTAAAACTCAGAAAGTTTGTAGCTTCTTTGTAGCTTCTCTTTGTTTCCATATTATTCCTGCTTTTTTAAACACTAAATAGGAAATTCTTGCTTTTTCTAATTCTAGTGAGAATTCACAGCTATGCTTGCCCTAGACTCTAGGAGTCAGCCAAAGATGTCTGTGAGTAGATGGCATGTCTGATTCATTTAAAAGTATTGGAAGGATTTTCTTTTCAAAACAAATTCATTTCTGAAAATAGAGTGTCTTGAAAAGGCCTGAGGACTTGTGTTCATCTGAAAATAAAACCAGTAATTCTCTGGTATTCATTCACCCACCTATTCTGCAACTTAACTGTACAGCAACTATTGATCTGCTGATTCCACTGGAGAACACCCTGAAGGCTGTAGCTCCCTTTTTTTCCTGGCAGATCTCCAGGAGGTGACTGTACAGCTTTATGTCTGAGTGTCTAGCAATTGGTTGTAAACAGAAGGAAAACTGAAGGCGGAGGTAAGCAAAAATTAAGAAGAACACTCCTCACAAGGGATGCACTTCAAGAAATCAGGAATCTTCACCAAATCATTTTAGTTAATTGAAATTTCCATGTGGAGAAAAGCAGTGGAAAGAACTCTTTTTGACAAAGACAGAAGAAATACTTCAACTTTTCTTTTTATCATAGCTGGCTTGTATGTAATTTTCTTTTTTATATTTACTATACTGTGAAGAATCCAACAAGAACAACAAAAAAGAAATTTTCATGACCTCATAAAACTGCAAAAAGTCCAAAATCTTTTCTGTGACTCTTTCTGAATATTCAGATTTTATTTTTTCTGATTTCAAATTAGGTCAAAGTTTACAGTCCTGAAATATTTCAATGGAGACAACTTATTTTCTCTGAAGAGCTCCAGTTTTGAGGCACTACCACCATTAATATTCATTTTTGTCTTGATGTATCTAATGTAAATAGAAAAATTATATAACTGTGAATATTTCTCTGTGTATTTCTGGCAGTTTCAGAACAATTACAACAGGAAAGAATCATCTTGCTCCCCCACATCCCCAAAACTCTTTTTAATTTCCCTATAGGGTCAGTATATTTCGTGAGATCCTCTAGTTACTCAGTTGCGTGATAATTCTAAATCTGATGGCAGGAGGCATACATAGCAATAACAGTTTGAAGCTGCTCTGAATCAAGATGAAAAAGGAGGCCACTGCTTTGTACAGAATGAAGCTTTTGTAATTCAGCCTGCTAGCTCAAGAGCACTCATTGGCACACAGCAGGCAGAAGCATTATTACCATCCGTGCCTGCAGATTAATACTTCCAGTCCTCAACTGAAACTCAAAACAGCCACTGTTCCCCAAAGCAACCATTTATCATCTGAGAAGAGATCTTTTATGCTAAAGGAAATTTAGCAACTTTTTTTTTTTTTTTTTTTTTTTTTTTTTTTATTTTTTTTAATTNNNATACTTTTTTTTTTTTTTTTTTTTTTTTTGCTTCAGATATTTAAATTCTAAGAGCTTTAATCTAGAATACACTGTGCTAGAGCAAAGTCCTAATCAGTCTGATGTACAGGTTTTGTGACAGGATGCTCTGATGTCTGTGATGTCTGCAAGTGCCTTGCCATGGAAATTTATTTATGTGCTAGTAACTGTGCAGCTAGAGATGGTTTTGTTGTACTGGGAGGAAGAGTGGTCATGCCTCCTGCCTGGATGATCCACGAGTGGGCTTCTGCTGACCCCTGTCATGATCATGATGCACAGGGTGGCTTCTTCACCAGGGCATGCCTGCCTCAGCCAAACCCACCTGCACTCTCAGAATCACAGAATCATAGAATGGTTTGGGTTGGAAGGGACCTTAAAGATCACCTCGTTCCAAACCCACTGCCATGGGCAGGGACACCTCCCACCAGACCAGGCTGCTCAGAGCCCCATCCAGCCTGGCCTTGAACACTGCCAGGGAGGGGGCAGCCACAGCCTCTCTGGGCAACCTGTGCCAGTGTCTCACCACCCTCACAGGAAAGAATTTCTTCCTAATATCTAGTCTAAATCTCCCCTCTTCCATCTGCTGGCTGAAGTAGTCTGATAGTTCTTCATTTATAAAAGGTGGTCAATGAGGCAAAAATACTTGGCCTCTCTGCATCTTTGAAGGCTGGAGTGAGGAACGTTCTTTATTGTCTGTTTATATATGTCTGTTTGTGTCTGTTTATATATGTCTGGAAGTTAAGTTACTAAACTTACCTGGCTTAGTCAGAGAGATAGATTTTTCATGTTTAGTATGTTCGTGCTCTGGAAATGAAAAGAACCCCAATATTAGAGGTCTTTTTAATTTTTTAATTTTTAAAATTAAAGATTCACTTTATGATTTTAAGAGATTAGTTTGCATTATATATTAACATTAGACTTAATTTTTGATAAATACTTGTCTTAAGAAAAATTTTTAATTTTAAAAAAGTCTTTCTTAAAAACTAAATAATGCCAGAGAAAAATACAATTTTTCCTTTTTACATGGTTTAAGAATTCACAAAATTCCATTCTGCATTTTTCATAAACATAATACAATTTCAAAAATTGTGAAATTCTTATACAATTTTTGATTAATATTGCCTAATTTCTATACAAAATATTTATCTCTGATATTTAATATGGAAAATATGGAAGCATTTTTGTTTACTGTAGAAATGGATTAATATTGTATAGAATGGGAAGTAAAAGTTCAGTAATGAAACTGCTGGATGCAGTTTTGTGGTATTTAAAAATAGTGATATCCAAAAAAATAGCATCATGGAATAGAAAAGAAAAAGAAAACCAAAGGAACAGCAGAGGAAATGTTAAAATCTTGTTTAATTCTGATTTATAGCAGCTATGCCTAAATTGTGTAGCAGGTGATGACTACAGCATACCAGCAGGTAAAACCCTCCATTGTATGGATCAGAGGACCAGGTCAAGAAACAGCACAGACTCTTCGCAGTCTACATCAATTGTGAGTTTTTCCAGTAAAAAATGCGTTGTGGAGGAGTAAGACACAGGTGTGTCCTATCCAAACCTGAACCAGGAAAGGGTTTCCACATATGCTGTGACCTGTGGAACACACCTGGTCCTGCACTACAGTGATCGTCACTGAACGCCAGTTTTGTAAGTCAAGATTTCCTGTGCCCTTTTGCTGATGAATCTCATCTTAACCGTAAAAACTTTGAAACCGTAAGTACCTTCCTCCCAGAAGCTGAAGTAACAGTATTCTTTAACAACTTCATACTTACTGTGTTCGTGAGGTTTCTCTGAAGAACCTAGAATAATAATAAAAAAATAGCATTTTAATAATTTTATGTCTATATAGCAGGATTTAATGCATTTATTCATTATACATGTTCACAGATATAAATATCATTCAGTTATTTCTATATTAAACTGTATGATGGTTTACATATTCTTCTTTATACTATCCACCCCAGCCACCTAACTGGGACACTTAAGGAACTTTGAAATCC
The DNA here is from genome assembly GCA_013399715.1 of Alectura lathami. Taxonomy (NCBI): domain Eukaryota; kingdom Metazoa; phylum Chordata; class Aves; order Galliformes; family Megapodiidae; genus Alectura; species Alectura lathami. The sequence continues at coordinate 100,783 of VXAV01004039.1, forward strand.
TCATTGAGCTGATGTTTGATACAACTACCTCTGGCAGATTTCTGCATGTCCTCAGTGGGTTGAATTGCCTGCACTAAAAGGTGACCATACTCCTGATCGAAAACAACGACACCGCTAAGGGAGGTGCACAGTTCTGTGCCCATTACAAGACAGGACAGGTTCAGATCAGGCGTCATCCAATACTGGGCAAATCTAGAAAAATAATTTTAGATGGAGTGAGGATGTGGCACCTAAGGCAAACTAAATCAGACCTTGTAAGTGGCACTGACAAGTGCACCTGCCCCAGTAAGGTCAGTAAGCTTCAGATGGACAAGTAACACTTCAAGGAGCAGAAAGAAGACATAATTAGGGCACAAATGAACAAAATGACTCAACACTTCACTATCACATCTCTTAAACTTCATGCAATTTAGTTTTCCACTTTTTTTTTTTTTTTTTATTTTCCAGGAAAAAATAGATGAAATAAAACTAAAAACTGAACTAGTAGTTTGCATGGACAGTAAGAGAGTAATAGTTTTCACGGAGGTAAAGAGAGAGCTCAGGGAGCCATGCCCAGTGCCATTAATGATGCTACAAAAGAAAACCCTGCGCCTAGACCTGGCTCACCAGCTGGATTTTTCTTTTTAACCTTTGCAAGACAGGTATTTCTTGGGAAATACCGGTTCTGTGACCCATTTATAGCAGTCTGCCATGTATGAACGGGCAATCTCTCAGGCAGAGGCAGCAGCGCAGTGGATGAGCTTTGCAGGCCCAGAAACTTCAACAGTAATTCAGCTGACCTGAGCCATCGGCTGGGGATGCACTGAACTCCTCAACTCCCATGTGAGGCAGAAAGTAAGGAAATATTGTGCAAGAGGGTTTGTGTTTTGCTTGCTTCCTTGGAATGAGAAAACCACTCCCAGTTTATATCTAGGCTCTATTTAATCCCAGTTGTCTCTGTGATGTAAGGAGAAAATGGCTGGAGACGGCATGAAGAGCAAAGAAAAACTAAGGGAACCTTTTGAGGGATGGTAGAGACTACAGATATAAATTAGTGGAATATGCTTGCCAGTAAGTTTAGAAAAATCCTGTTGTAGTTGAATATCCATGAAATAAGTCTGAAATTGGAAGAGGTCATTCACTTTGTATTGTATCAAAAGACTTTGTGAGATACACTCTTCTAGCTACAAATTCCAATTTACTGAAGGAAATTCACGGCAAATATAAAAAAATCTGGATTCCAGAAGCTGGTATAATGACTCATATCATATAATACTGTGTAATGTTACACTTTGAAAACAACCCACAATGATCAGATGTAGGCCCTACCTTCTTTTTCTGGTGTAATATAGGAAATACAGATCGGATAATTTTTCTACTATATATTTTGATGAAAAAATGAAGATCCAAAATGAAAAGCTTGTACAGAATATGTCATCTATGCTAAAACATAGCATATATAAAGTAAAAACATTTGTTCTGCAAAATATGCCATGATTTCAGTCAGTTAAATCCTATCCTTCTGCTGTGTCATCTTATCTCATCCAAAATACCATCCAAACAAGCTATGCAGGAAACAAAATCCCCAAAAAGGAATCCCAAGAACCTTATTTCCATTTTTTTTTTTTCAGTATCACAATTCTTTGTAACACAGATACCCAGATTATTAAGTCACATAGTGAAAATGGGAAGAAGACAAAAGCTGAATGTCACTGACCTATCCAGACTTTCTAGAATATTTAGTTATGTATTATGTGGTATTTAACTTAAAGGGTGAGAAATGAAAGTCTGTGTTCTGCTGCTCTCACTCATATCATGTAGTATCTTGCACTGAAAGTGAAGAAGTTCTACTCAGATTTTATGCTTAAATAATATTTCTTTTTACAGTGCCTAGGTAAGGTGTGAAACTCCATGCTGCAAAATGTGTGGATGTTGAAAATTTCCATCATTTCAAAAAGCAAGTAGGCAATTTATAGAAAAGTACCAAGCACTGTTTAACATGAAGATACTGTTTCTGGCTCAGGAAGTGTCTGAGCTGAGATCATGGGAGGCCATGAGTCTCTGCTGTGTGACTGTTTTGTTCCTGTACTCTTCCCTAAGTGTTTTGTGTTTTGGGTGTTGGATTAAATAAATGCTTGGTACAATTTCAAACAACTGTTCTGATGTTATTAACTAGCAGCACTATCTGTTGGGTAAATAACTCCTTGTTTTTCACCATGTTAAAAAAAAAAACAGTCGTAAGTAAGTACTTTATTTGCTTAACACTTAAGCTGTGTTAGAGAAGGAAAAGGATCAGATACAAATCTAATGAAAATGGAAAATCTTAGATGAAATACTTGAAGCCATGTAAGATCTGATCTTGATCAATGAAATTATCTAGGTCTAACCTCAGCAGAATCATTTCTGAGAATTTTTTATGCCATTCTAGATTAATCTTAGTAACCGGGCTTGGTAGTTATCTGTTTTTCATATTCGCTTCAAATTTTTCTTTGAATTTTGCCTGATATTCCGAATGCCAGAAGGGTATTAACTCTATACAGCACATTTTTGTAAACTAGCATCAGATATGAGTTCAGAATAGAAATCCTTTGGTTTATTGAACCATAAATTGGTGGGTCTAAAAGCAGAATGTACTTTTTTATTTTAACACATCTATTTTCCATCTGGACAACAGTCATTTGCTGTTCAGACAACCAATATATTTGTAAGTGTGCATACTCTGTAAGGAAAGAATATGTTGTGAGGGAAATGGAAGCAACACCATAACTATTTGATTTAGTGAAGAATAACAAAATAAAAATGATACACTATGTAGCTGAGAAAAGTATTTTTTATTGGATAGTTACATGTGTATTATAAATAAGAAAGTTACTTTCTATTAGACTAAATAAGAGCCTGGTTCATCTCCCATTAAAGAGAGCAAAAACTAACAGGATTTGACTGAGCATTAGATGAACACAGCTGTGATTATCAATCTGTAAAAACATTACCAGCCAAATGAGGAATCAAGACCAACATACGACTTTAAATGGAATTCTCAAGATTTGTGTCTAAATCTTCCGGTTTACATATTATGACAAAGGAGGATACTTTGGCTCTCTTATACAGGCTAACTAACTTCTTTATTCCTTAAAATGACCAGCTAACAAATGAGCTTAGACAACTAACAGATATTCCTCCTTCTAAATTCAGTGGAAATACTGTAGTCTTCAAGAACTTAAGATTCCACATCATTCTGCCTAATCATGAATGCACTTTTAATTTAAGGCTGAAATTGCTTTATTCTAGCCAAGTGCAGGCTTTTTCAGGCTGTGGATCAACTGTGTTATCGAAAAGACAAGCAGAATAGAACACATTCCTTATATTTGGCCAGTTCAGAAGGTCGCGGGTGTCACAAATTTTGGAAAACAGTAAGAATATCATGCAAAGGGATTCATGGGGACTACTCACTGTTCTAGAGCAGTGGGGGCCTTTGTGAAGTTATTGCCTCCCTACTCACTGTCATTTATGGGAAGNGAATTAACCACTAGTCTTCTTGATCAGCAGCCCTGATCCCTTATATCTGCCCATGTCCTCCTCAAGTCCTACTGGCTGGCTAAGCAGCTGGCATACAAATTGTGTAGAAGAAAACTGCCTAATGAGCATATGCTTATAAAATGACTCCTCACAAAACAGATTCGTTGCAGCAAGGTTTCTGTCAAGAGAATGGTTTATGCTCTTCCTCATCCCTGCTTTAGGTTAGGACGTTGCCTTGACAGTGTATTTCCAACAAGCTACCCCATGGAAAGGTCAAAGTAAAGAAAGCATGAAGAGGGTAGTTGTGACACAAATAAAGGGAACTGATGTGTCATTATTCTAAACTGGATGCTCTGTAAGCCTTGTCCTTACAGACTCCCTTAATTTCCTACTGTTTCAGTTTGACATTTCCGTTTTATTTTAAAGCTAGTTTTCTCCAAGGTATTTGTCCAGTTTTCTACCCATTAAGGAAGTACTAACTCACATTAACAAGACAGGTATTAAATACTATGTGACTGTTTAAGTTTACCTGGAATGTGTGCAAGGAAGTAGAAAAAATGGACTTCCAGCAATTGCTCTCCCTCTTATTTACTAGTGGGGGGTGTTTGTCTTAGTCTATGCAGCATCACAAACTTCCTTGGACCACTGTTTCAGCATGACTCTTGTGGTCAGTGATGACAATAGGGTAAATAGCTAAGGTAAGCCCTCCTAAAAAGCCTTAGTTTGCCATTATAATTAATAATTAAACCCTGCCATTAGAACCTGTAGGGTATTCACCTGCAACAGACTAATCTTTCTATTGCTGCTTTCCACCAAAAGCTGCCAGGCTGTTCTCAGATTCCCGTCTGCCTTATTTCCATTATCAGAGTAGCTCGTTCCAGGATATATGCTTTCATGCATTTAGCATGTTTCTGTCCTTGCTGTTTGATTTGTCATTACCTCGGGGCTGCACAGTGAAGAATGAGCTGACTCTTGGTTTGGGGGGATTTTGCTGTTGTTCTCTAAAACAACTTGTTTTTTTAAGATTTATTTTTAACTGGCAATTCAAGACTTCTTTATATAACTGGGAAAAATAGAAATTAGTTCACAGAGAAGAGGGAAGAAAACACACCCTGTAAAATGGGCTGTATATTACAGAAGTAGCAAATAAATACAGACATTTGCAACATTTCAAAATGATTTTTAATGAGAGAAATTGTTTCAACGTGATTCTGAGATGCATGCCTTTAGGGAACATCAGTAATGATCCCAATCTTACTTTGTTTCTCAGTTTGTCAGTTAAACAACAGAAATGCACTGGGAAATATAAGTGTTGAAAAAGCAATCTCATATGGTAGCAGTAAAAGCTAATGCCATTAAAGTACTCTAAGTCTTAACATCCCAAGAGGAGAAATCTTCCATCGATGAAGCTGGAAAAAATAAAATTTCAGCCAAATGTAGGTGATGTACATGTGCAGTATTAGTGCATTTCATCTTTAGGTACGTGTGGTGAAAGACCTGAAGAGCTTCCTCTCAATATCCTCAGCTTCTGGCGTTTTCATGTGCTCTTCTCTGAAATTATGGGACGGGAACATATTGATCAGGGAGAATATGCTTAATAAGACTTTATTTTTAGTAGTATCTATTTTGTTTTCATATGATTAAGGCAAAACATAGCGAAGCTCAGGCCATACTTTATTCCAGCACAAATTATCGGCATATAAAGGGTAACTGAGTGAAATCAGGCAGGCTGAGATATGGGGGAT
>VXAV01004039.1:112312-140874 GCA_013399715.1 Alectura lathami
CCCACCCAAATAAATAATCAGTACCATTTAGAAATAAAGAGCCAGTTTTATTTGCATTTACTCAACACTAAATCTCAAATAATCATCTGAAAAATATGGAGATATTATGAGATTGTTCCTGGTTTAATGCGCAACATGTGGCTCATTAATCAAATAATGGATAAAGTTGAATATATGAAAGAAAGTATCACTGTAATGATAGTATTTGATTATTTTTGCAGTTGAAATATATTATAAAAAATGCTTAAAATCAACCAATCTTATTCTGAAAAAAATGCTATTAATATATATTTAGGGTTTGATAAATACAGTATCTTCACCCTTACACAATTTAATCGCTGTTCTAGGTTCTGCTTCAGGTTGAAAGTTTCTACTAATCTCTTAAAATACTAAAGATTGACTTCAGAAAAGCTTACATTCATGTTACATGCATATTTGAAAAGAGGAAATTAAATGCATGAAGGAAAGCACATTCTGCAAAGAACAAGCAGTCAGGTCAGCATGCATGGTGCACTGGAAGTTTTGTTCTCTTTGACAAATTCTAACACGATAACAAAAGCCTTTCATTTTCTTCCCAATCAGAGTGATGAAGTGTCTGATACTGGGCTGTGTTGGCCTGTGGTAAAAAGGAGCTAACAATACTGGAAATGACAACTGTGTTATCACAGTCAGAGCAGATAAAGCTGGCTGATGGTAGCAGGTGAGGTGGTTTATGTCATCACAATTGTATCACTGAGTGAAAGAAACATTTCTCACAGTGGTCACAGCCTGAAAGACACTTCAGTCAAGGGAAAATAATTGATTTACCTTTCTTCTCCTCTTGCTTTTTCACCACAGCTGAAATGGAAACAAAAATAATATATTTTNGCTATTAATGAGAACAAAACTCAGCTTTCTAGAGTCTCACACTTTAGTAACAAAGTCGTAATTTGTCCCAGACACTAACATTGGGAGATAAGAAGCACAGAGTGAATGAATAACTGAGAATAAGGGTATTCTGGACTGGGAAGGCATAAATTGGAAAACACAGTCTAAAAGAAGGTTATGAAGCACCATTGGTTTCAGAGAATNACCTGTGAAGGAACACAGACCAGAAGAAATCTTTTGTATACTCCCCTGGTTAAGAAACTGGAAATCAGTTTCCCAGGGCAAGCTGCGCTGTGTGGCCGCTATTCAATTTCTAGACACAAAATGAATCTGCCCCAAAAGCTCAGCTTGGGACTCCAGTAGAGCATTGCATGTATCCACAGTGGGCTCTGTGAAAGGGTATCAACATTTTATTAAAAGAACTGAGATGTCTGAAATGGGGGATAGTTACCTGCACTTGCAGATGATTGCTGGAATACTGATGGAACTGAGCCAAACACATACCTAAGTCCATTTGAAAACCATCTTCTGCCCATTCCCCAGCCTACATTTATAGACCCTTCTGAAAATGTAGTTAAAGATGGCAATTTATTTTAAAACTTGTCTGCTAAGAGCAGTGTAGTGAGCCTCTGCCTTAGGCTAGCATTTGCTAAAGAAGACAGAGGAGTTCAAATCTGGAGCTCTTAACTCCCTGAAAAATGGACCCAGCACCAGACTGTTGGTGTGAATGGTTCTGTTGTGGCACTGAAGCTGGAAAAGAAAATAAGCAGAAGCAGTGCTCAGCCCTTCCTCTGGAGAATGTGCCCAAGGAATCAAGGGTCATGAAGTCCAGGGTGGAAGCAGGCTCAGGGGTTTGCATTTTGAGTTTCGGTGCTGGTCTCTGCCTCTTCGGTGTTCTTAGAATGAAAAGCCCTTTTTTATTTTTTATTTTTCAAACTGACAGCATATTTGGATAAAACAGATAAAAAAGGAAAAGGCTGGACCTGAAATTACTGAAATGATATTTATCAATGGCCTGAGGCAAAAATAAAGTATAATTTAAAAATTTTTCAAGGTGTCAGCCTCTTTCTCTCCTTTGAGAATAAAAGAAAATTTTGCTATCTCAAGAATTTGCCCAGCAGTGGAAAAAAAGGTTTCATGTTTAGAACTAGTAAAGAAGAAGAATAAAGAGTAATAACATTTCCAGGATCTGGTCTTCTTTGCAATCACTTTGCTTTCATGGGTGACATGGATATCAAAGATGTCAAGTGTGCCTTTCGTGTAACTATCATTTGAGGGGATTTAGTATTTTTTTTTTTTTTCTCCAGAAGCTGCTACAGAAGCCTCGGAAGGCATACTTACACTGCCACTTGAAGCATGTTGGAAGGACTCCCATATCAGCAGAAACCCCAGATGTCAAGACTCTGGGTAGGGTTTACAAGCCAACACTCAGTGTATATCTCAGCTTCTCCTGACTTCTGTCAATTCGGCCAATTTGTGCAATGTGGCTGACCATGCTTCTGGTCCTGAGGCAAACATAGGCAGAGGAAAATCCATCCATGTCTGCCACTGCACTTTTGACTAGTTCATTTCTGTTCTACGGAGTGAAATACTATTATGCTTTTACATCCTGTAGTGGCATCTGTTTGAATTTTCACCTTGGCCATTATTTTTCTGGTGGCATGTACTGTAAATACTCAACAAATCTTAAGAGACAGAAGAGACCTCATTCTGACTACTGTTGCCAATAGCATTGTTCTGATCAAATCCTATTATTCAAACTTAAAATGACAAGGAAAAATTGAAAAAGAGCACAAACACCATCATTTTCATTGCTCTTTCAGAAGATGAGCAATGTGTTTGTATCCAAAATGTACAAAAAGATGGATAGATTAGCAAAGGAATTTGGTTATCAACTGAAAAAAAAGCCTGATTACCTGCTGAGAACAAATGTGAGTAATATATTGTAGCTGGGGAGGGAAGGACATGAAATAAAGTAGAATGATGAACTAGAGAATGTGGTGCTCAGATACCAGAGAAGCTCGTGGCTATGTTCTTTTTTACCTTGATTATGTGGAGATAGAACAAATTCTAAAGCTATCTGTTTTTGCACTATACTGATGATAGATATCTAGTTCTTGAATCAGGAACCTACAAGTCATGTTATAACAGGATAGCATTAACAACTTTAAATCAGAGTGACTACAGTCAGTCACTTGTCTTTCTTTCCTAGGCCTGTTCAGATTAGACCATATCTTTCCAGTTAACATAGATATCATACAAAGCAAAATACGCTTATCAGTAAAAGGGTCAACATCCTGTTTTCGGGAATAATGAATCCAGAATAACAGCTTCTCCAGAAACCAAAAATCTTTTCAGGTTCAGGATGGATATATTGTATTTAACTTGAACCAGAAACTTGAATTTGAATCACTAGCAGTCCTTCAATTCCACACCTACTTACTGTTCAGAGGGACATTTTTTTCGGAGCTGTTCAGCAAACAAAAATGCTTTTCTGAAATCTAGAAAAGGTCTTGTAAATACCATTTCCTATTCAGCAATAGTCTGGTCCTTGTAGATTGATAACCCAGCAGCAGCCAGGAACAGATATTTTGTTTGGATGCAGTCAAATAAATTATTTCTTCAGTAATTTCTCCTTATATTTTCTTATAGAAAGAAATTGGTTTCCATCCTGAGGCATGAAATTTAACTTTCTTTCTAAATCTGCAATAATTATGAAAATCTGAACTATGAAAACTGTTTTTCCATACAAATGTCTTCTTTGTGTTCCTCTGTGGTGTTTTTGAAGGGCCCTTGACTTAGATTTGTGATTTACAGTCTTCTCATCGTGATCATACTAACTAATCTTATAGGTATTTCTCCTTCTATGAGACTCTTTTTTTTTTTTTTTTTTTTTTCTCCATTGCCACTTTATCATGTAAGAGTTTTGTATGCAACACTCCAGATCAGATTCATCTTTGATTTATGCTTTATGACTAAATGTCCTAATGCATCTGCATACAGACAAAAGGTCTTCATTGATTTGTCTGCAGTAAAACTTAGGGGTCTTTTTCAAATTTATATAGTTAATTCAGAGACATATTCTTTAATATTTCCTCCCTGATCTACACGGCATTATGTTTAGTGACACTAGTGTTTTTTCCCATCATGGTGTCCATTCACCTGGCAAATTCAGTGTATCATAGCCCCTTCTGATCTTGAACATTTTAACAAACCTTATGTCATCTGAAAATTTCATTACATTGCTATCTTCTCCTGTTAATTAAGGAATATAACAGGAGTCCAGACAAGGAGTCATATGCAATTATTTTATAAATGGGCTGTGAGATGGAAATGAATTAATTACTCTCTGTTACTTAATCAGATATTGACTTCTTTTTCAATAATGTCCTGGTTAGGTAGCAGCTATTATATTTCCGCAGTAATTCTTTTTCTGGAACTTTCTACAGGCCTATTTAAACCATTGCATAATGACTATGCTTTATTAAGGTGTATGAAACATTACTACTAAGACATGATTCGCTTTGCAGAAACCATGCAGGCTTGACTCTGTTACATGATTTTCCAGATGTATTTTTGTTCTGACATTAATTATTTCACAATTTTGACTGATTTTTTAGTCTCTAAATATCCCTGGGGACTTTTAAAATATTGTATTTATCGTGTCACACTTTCAGACAGTAACTGATTTAGCTGAAGGTGGTGGAAGTTTTGACTAAGTTCTTACATTTGTTTTGGTTATAGACATATGAGCTACAATAAGACAAAATAAAGTGCAAACTCACCCCATGTTTCAAGTACTCTGTGATAACTGCTCACTGCACGCTGTTATGCTGAAGTGAAAACCGCCTCATGTAGGCAGCTACAGCAAAGCGGTTGACATTCACTAGTGGATACTGTCTTTGCCTATCTCAGCATAAATTGTCCGTCAGTTCATAGCTTGAGAAGAAGGTACTGTTTTAAAATATTTATGAACCATATAAAGTGATCTTTCTCTCTTAGGTCTTCCTACCAGATATTTTTCTCTCTCCCTGCCTATCTTTCTGAGTTCAGAATTGCTCTTACCTATGTCAAGAGAAATTTTAATCATATCAAGAATCAGTATAGTGAGCATCAGAAAGGACAATTTAGCCTCTAATCCGTATTTATTTAGAATCTGTATTTGGAATGATTTTTACTGGGTAGCTGAAAATACCTTTCCTACCCTTTTCCTCATCTGGTCTAGGTTTTAATAAACAGGCTTGGTGAAATAACTTCTTATTTGATTATTTTCATGCATTTTTTTTTATTAATGGGCAAGGGAGTTATTGTGGTTGAAGTCCCCTGCATAACATGGCTATCCATTTTGTCCTAATTTGCAATACCTGACTGTCAGACCTACTAAGAAAAATTTCGTTCACTAGATAACCTCCAAAAAAGTTAGCAGTATTTTTCTCTTCATTGCCAGCAATGACTTAATGAGAGTACACACACACACTTTCTAGAATGAAAGCAACACAAGTGCTACACACAGGAATCCTTCCTCACCCTCACAGCTGTGAAGTTCTCTGAATAACACTGTCTCCATCTCAGAGGAAAGCAGGGAGTTGTTCAGAACATAGACAACATTGCACAAAAAGAAAATCATCCTGGAGAGTGATTCAGCATATTTATACGGATTATCACACTTCCCCTCCCCTCGCCCCTCCCCTCGCCCAGACTGTAAAGTCACTGGGTAGAAACAGTAAGAGAGTGACTGCATTCCTAATTGAATCACTTGGACTGTTTGTGGAGTCTGGTCCTATCTCTCATCAACAGCTAACAAACAGGAAATACCATCTGCAGATAGGAGCCTAGCTTCCCCATGCCTATCTGAGTCCCTGACACTTGATACCTGTTAGGTTCAAGCATGCTTCCAAATATAGGCACAAGTCTCCTTTTAAAAATATAGCAAAAGGGCGAAGAGCAGGGGTCTTGTCCTGCTGCAGCATGGCTGCACTGCCTCTCTCGTTTTTCAGAAGGGTGTGCCCAAAGAGGGGGCAGTTTTTCATTTGATCAGTGCAGAAAAGAGCACAATGCTCTTGGGCCTAAAGATGATCAATAAAGCAAAGGAATCCTCCATTTGCAGTTTGGTGAGAAGCATATTGTTCTGGGCAGAGAGAATCCTCATTATTGATCTCAAATATTGCGTGAAATGAATGTTATGCAACAATTGTGTTTTACTGCATAAACATGTAGGAATAAAAAGTTACATAAAAGCATTCTCTTCCGGGGATACCTCATTGTGGTCTTCCAATACTTAAAAGGACCTGTAAGAGTATTATTATGAAGAATTGTAAGTGTTAGTATGTAGTAGTCTCTACCTCCAGGAAATACGCTAATTATCTGTAGGCATACTTTCAATTATGAACCTGTTTTGATTACTGAATACATACTTCTATACACATGCAGACATTCTACTTCTTTTTTTTTGGACTGAAAATTTACCTCAAAAAAAGTATCAAGCCATAAGGACAGTGTTACACTTAAGAATTTGTAATGAAACTTGCCTCATCTTTAATTTATGTGGACTGCTTTTTTGGACTTAAAATCTTAGCTGCTTCTTTTTTAAAAAATGATATTCATTCATTCATGTCATGTACTTTTATGGCTGTTATTGTTCTTTTCTAATGTCTATTCAAGATTTTCTCAGAGAAATGCGGACTTACAACGGGAATTTTCTACCTCTCCGTATGTCTCAGCCTTGGTATTTATAAATCTGTCATTAGCTTAGTGTCTGAGTTTTGAAGATCTGAGGTTTTATTGAAGTATTTCTAATCAGTGATGTTCAGAAACGAGACTCTGTAATGGACAGACTACATGAGCAAACTGATATTGCAAATTGTATACAACTAATATGTATACCTTACATTTAGGCTTTCCATTGTTCAGGATTTTCTACTGTAATTTTGACTCCAATTTTTGTAAATTCAACTTTCTTATCTCAAAAATGTATTTACCTTAATAAAAGGGGGTTATGCTGTGGTCATTTCAGTTAATTGTAATTTACACTGGATTTGACAGGTTGTAAAGTGGCAAGTCTTTCTCAAACCACCGCTGCTTCTCCAGGTGCTTTTGGTTGGCTAATTTAAGCTGAGATGTCCATTGAAGAAGCTTCTTGTGTATCCTCAATTGTCTAAAAAATGTACCAGTGCTCTAAAGGTGACCTCTTGTTTGCACTTCTTTACAGGGCAATAGCCACAAAATTTCTGGAGCACTTCTCCTTACAAAGGCTTTTCTCAAACTGTCTGTTTGATCTATTTGACATGTCACTTATCATTGTTAAGAAAGAGAGGTTTAGTGAGGCAGAGCATCCTACATGGATGCTTAAAGCCACTTTGTGCATTGGGGTTACAGTCTTCTGAGAAAATGTCAATATCTTGTCATACATACTCAGTGTCACTCAGTTAGTTGTATATTTGCTTTTGAAAGTGCTGCACTCATATGAATCCCAGCAGCTAAAAATTGGCTTGTGAAGATCTATTACATGGAACTGAGCTGAACAGTCTACAAAGTGTTTTTGCATAAGATTGGATGTGTCATGAACTTTGGTTACTGGAAAATGACTGAATCCTACTCTAGACAGTAAGTTTGCTTCACTATAGATATGTATACAACCTGAGATCTTCCCATTTAAGTTACATTTTTCTGTTGAACTCTTGCACCAGGTGTCTTGAAGGGTCTGCAGTTCAGCTCAGATCAACAACACTACAGACCTGAGACACGGAAGAATTAAAAAGAAGGCTGTTGGTCTAATGTGTGGCAGCAGCTAATCCAAATATTTTATGTTCATATAGAGCTAGTGAGAGACAAAGAGAAATGCAGACAGTTGTGAGATATCAGTTACTCTCAGTGAGCTGTGCAAGGCATACACAAGCACATACACAGGTTACCTCCAAGGATTCATGCTAGCCAACAGAGAAAACAAAAGTTAGTAGTGCTCCGGGGACACCTAATTGCAGTCTTTCGATACTTAAGAGGAGCTTACAGGCAGGAGGGGAACCAACTTTTTACACGGGTGGATAATGGTAGGACAAGGGGGAATGGGCTAAAACTGAAAGAGGGGAGGTTTAGGTTGGACATCAGGAAGAAATTCTTCCCTGAGAGAGTGGTGAGGCGCTGGCACAGGCTGCCCAGAGAAACTGTGGCTGCCCCATCCCTGGCTGTGTTCAAGGCCAGGCTGGATGGGTTCCTGGGCAGTTGGATCTAGTGAGCTAGTGGCTGGCAGCCCTGTCCACGGCAGGGGGGTTGGAACTAGATGGTCTCTGAGGTCCCTTCCAACCCAAGCCATTCCATGATTCTATGAATCTATGATCTCACTTGGGAAGCTGACAAAGGCTCTGTAGAATCAAAACTCTTAGTTCATAGTGAACTATGGCTTTACTCATCCAGATATCCTGTAAATATTATAAAAACCAATCAGCTCTATCTCAGAATTCATCAAAGCCATTGTTCTTTGTCACAAGAAACTCCGATGTCTCTGACCTTGTACTGCGCTAAACATTCATATCTTGGCTCTTGCATCTTGACGCACAGTAAGCTATAAGACTGTGAGATGACACTACCACAGGGGATTTTTTAATGTCCCTTACAGCTTCTCAATTTCTAGTTAAAAAAAAAAAAAAGTTAGCTCACATGGAAAAGTTATGTATGAGACACAAGTTCACTGGAAACATTATTCATATTTTCTACTGTTCCAGTACAAAGAATATCTTCTATGTGTCCTCTGAAATACTGTGTTAAGAGGGCTTTTTCTTAAAAAAAAAAAAAAAAAAAAGGGAGTGGAGTTAATCACTTCTTGGTAATGAGCTTTGTTCTCAAAGATACTGAGCATAAACCACTTCAAATATAATCAGTGACATTCAACCATGTTTAAATAAACATTTTGTTTCTTGAAAGAACTCAGTTTTGGAACTTGAAAGCAGCCATTATTCACCAGTTGTTTCACTGCCTGATTGAACTGCATTAATTATCTCCTTTTGAATACTTATTTTTCTGTACACTTGTGTGGGTGTTAGGCAAAGGAGCCAAAATTAGCTTAATTCATTAGCAGTGCCTGCTTATACTATTTGATCTTTTATAATAAACAATATTTTACCTTTATTATCACTAAATTTAAATAAATCAGTCTTCAAAATGGAAATGCTTTTGCAGAGCTAAAGACAACAATTAGGGGAGAAACTGAACAGGAAGGTAAGTATTCAAACACTTGAGGGTCTAATTAACATTTAACTCTTCATCAGCCTACCTATGTTTCATATATACCTTTGAAAGAACCTACAAGGAAGCCCATAGGACTTGCTTTCCTGAAGATCACAAGATAAAAGCCAAGTTGGATTAAAACATTAATACACCAAAGAAAAGTTTGGTGAGTACTTCAATACTCACTGTTGACTAAAGTAAGTTGAAAAAAACGGTATAATAATACATTCCTATTTTTCTGATGTCCTTGACCTTGAACTGACAATTCAGGTTCATTTACCTTGCTTCAGAGAGTCTGAGACTATTTAAGCCCTGATTCCTTTTGTAGTACTTAAGCCTTTACATTGCTTTAGAATGATAACACTGCACAAAATAATAGTTGTTTTCTACTATGCTGCTATATACTACCTATGAACCCTATGTGAAAAGCTGCAATTAAAAAACTTGCAAGTGGTGTTTTTCATATCATTGCCACAGAAAATATTGCCTCATTATTTCTTGTGTTCTTTAGGAAAAATCCAAAGATAAGAAGTAAAATTATCTAGAGTAGTTTTCAAAACCAAATGTTTTTTAAAATTAACTACTCTTCTTATGGTTTAAAAGACGGTTATTAGTTAACAAGTTATTACATGTTCTTATCCATGTTAAATATTTTACATATTTAACCTGAGACTGCTTTTTAATAAGCCAGTAGTATTTAATCAATATTCAAATAATGTCAAAGTAAAACTAAATCTCATTTGAATTTGGTTGATATGAATAAATAAACCTGAAATTATTTTGTTAATTACAATTACAGTTTTACCACTGTCTAAAAACACCTAGGTCATGCACTGTATTTTGTAATTGATCTTTATTTGAAGTCAAGGGCTGATATTTCAGTGTAAGAGGGAGTAAATCACAATAAATAATGTATTATAGAAGAAAAGTGAAACAAAATCTGAAATGACAAATTTAAATAGAGATAATGAGAAAAAAATAAAGAAAGAGGAAATTAAGCCGCTATAACTTTGGAGGGTATGACTTACTTACATAGTCTCATATGTATCTCTCATTTGTCACACGGGTAAAAACAATGTCAGAGTAGCGAAGGATGCCATTCAAATACGGCATAGTGTGGTGGTTTAACCCATGATAGCTCCCAACAGTTGCTCGCTCACCACCCCCAGCCCACAGAGGCCCGGGATTGTCAGCGTACTGCCAGTGGCGAATATCAGGGGGATGGAGGAGGGAAGTGAGGAAGGAAAAAAAAGGTAGAACTTGAGAGTTAAGATAAAAGCTATTTTACTAAATTAGCTAAGGAACAAAAGATAACAAAAATGTAAAAGGGGATAAAATTGTAATAATACTGATAATTGGATAAAGTGACTTATGAGAAAGGTGATTTTTCACCCATACACAAGCCCAACCCAGAAATGGAAAAAAAGACACGCAAGCCACGGCTTCTCCCTCTCACCAGAAAGCAGGCAAGGGTCATGACATGATGTGTATGGTATGGAATGCCTCATGGGTCAATTTAAATTAGATGTCATAACTCTGTCCCGCTCCCATTACTTCCTAATCCCTTCTCTTCCAGCATTTGCAGATTTGACTATGCTAGAAAGCATGCCACATAGCTAAGTGAAAAAACTAAGAATCTGGGAATAGTTGCACAGTGGATTTATTTCTGCCAAGTCTTATGTTAAGGCTCTACTCAGTTTGTGATTATTACCTTTTTCCTTTGTCGCAGTTGAAACTTTCAATTCTTTTCCTTTTGATGAGTCTGAAAAAGATATCAAATACAAAAACTGAAGGAGAAGGTTAGAAATAGGAGCATATACTATGCCCATCTCTACCATAACAAACATGCATAACACCTAATCAATCAAAAATTTTGAAATATATTGGTGTTAGGAATTAGAATTTCTATTTACCTCAATAAAATGCTCTAACCAGGATTTGAAAGAAAAAAAACCTAATTCCCACTAAATTAGCTGGCAAAGATTCTGCATTTCAAACCATGTTTTCAGCCATGTGAAGCCTATTACTTAAGTCTATTTTGAGTTTCGTAACAGCTTTTTTACTAACTCATGCAAATAGACAAGCTTTTCTAACAAAATATTGGCTGTGCAGGCCAGGTAACAGTTAAAGAACACCACAGTAAAGGATATGATTTTCTTATTTCTAAATCATGAACGACAATGCTCATTTCAATGTCTGAGATTTACTAAGTGAAAAGAAGATAGATTTAGTTCCTCTTCACTAAAAACCTGTACTTCAAAATACATCAAAACTGTTGTATATATCAATAACAACAGACTCCTTCATGAAGACAACGGGTTATTTCCTAACCACATAATGATAAGACGTTACCCTTTTCCTTTAAGACTGCTGGAGGCTTCATATCTTTTCTTTTACCAGTCTCTAGAAAGAAACATTTAACATTTATCACATGTTGGGTTAGAGAAATAAGAAATCGAAACAAAGAGGACAAAACAACGAGATCATTCATTCATCCTTTTAGACTTGGACGTGTGAAATAATAAACCTTCAATATATCATAATTTTCTTTGCATTTGGAGGAAACTATTAAGCTGTGTGTCAAGTAGGCAATGAAGAATAACAATTTACATAGTGGAAAGCAGTTTTATAGGGCAATTGACATACATGAATTTTTCTTTTGCTGAACCCAAATAAAAATTTAATTTACACTGATACAATTAAAATTTTAAGAATGCTGGACTTGAATTCCAGTGGCTGCTAATAAAGGTAAATAGGAGCTTTTTTATTCATGAGTGACAAAAAGACCAGAACTCTGCTATTCTTTTAATATCAAAGAGGCCATAGGGGTATTGCCTGTGAATAGGATTTCACTTCCTGCATATATATAGCTTTTTAAAATCACAGGCAAGCCTGGTATAAAATAACAGCTGTGCATAACCTCAGATTGTACATTCATGTATTTTATGTCACAATGAATAGTCCAAGAACTTAACAGTGTCTTTATTTTTTTTTCTTTAGTATATGCCAAAATATTAAAGGAGTTGAGAAAGGCATTGAAATTCTCATTATCTCTTTCTTGCACAGTACCCTGGCTTCATTACGCTGGAGAATTCAGGAGAAATATAAAATTATTCCCAGATGTGCATCACTTTGTTTAGTTCTATTAAGCACTACACACTTTGCCAGACACTGACTGAAAAAAAAAACGAAAACAAAAATGAGTCTTTGCCACAGTCTGAACCTCTGCTAGTTTTTGCTGTTTCCCAGAAATGTTTGAGCTGTTTCAGTACTCTCCAAAAAGTATGCAGTGTCCATGAATATTATAATTGTTTGTATTGATGTTCAGTATGCGTCACAATGCAGCAACAAGTGTTTTCTCCAAGAGACACTCCATGATCTCTGTGCACACAGCTAGGAAGCCAACTTCCTGCCTCTGGAAAGATTACAGATGTAGGTTTCTGTTTTGCCAATAAATCAGATGCCAATAATTCCCTCAGGATGCAAATTCAAATCTCCCAATTTAAAGGAAGCCCATGTAGTTACTATCGACCCAAATGGGGGACTGTACAGAACAAATGTCAAAAGCAAAGACAAGGATAAAGCAAGTTAATCTTGAACCAGGATGGGTTTGGTTTTCTGTCCTTGCATATTCCTTCTCAAAATCTTTTTCCAGTATTGAACAGCTGCTCTGACATTCAGTTCTAAATTTCTTAACTTCTTCACTTACCTTTTTCCTTTGACCCTTCTGGATTCTTGGGATTTTTTCCTTTCAGAGACTCTGTAGGGAATTAATTAAGTTTTTGAGACTTCAAAGATAAGACTTCAACCTTTATATATATTCTCTAGAGTTACAACCTTATAATTCGTAAGGTGCAATAGTGTTACACTTAAATGCAATAATAGAACGAATATCACAGAATCATAGAATGGTTTGCGTTGGAAGGGACCTCAAAGATCATCTAGTTCCAACTCCCCTGCCGTGGGGCAGGGACACCTCCCACCCACAACCTCTCTGGGAATCATCAGAGTGATACAAATAACTCTGTGAAGATCTCAAAGAAAGTAGAGACTAGGAAGGAATAAAGGGAAATGCAAGTAATGCAATGGGATTAGAAATTGTTAGGGCCTTATACAAAATGGTGCAGAAAGATGCAGCAGTGGTAAGTGAACTTTAGGGTAAAGATCTAGTTTTCATGCAAACAACAGTAACAAATATGCAGATGGAAATAAGAGGAAATATTAACTGAACCTATATTGCTTTTCAGTGTTTTCCTCTTAAGATCTGAGGGGAATTTCACTTCTAGGTAGATGTGACTCACAAAATAACTTTCTATGTTTAAAGAAAAAATATGTGTTATAAATCAAGACAGAAAATGTTATGGGCAAGATGTTATTTTACTGTACTTTTACTTTAAAGGAAGCATACCAATTGCCTCGCAGAAGCAAATCAGCACATTTGTTTCTTTAATGACAATGTGCTTTTATGTATATGGCAAGAAGGAAATACACACTACTGACTTATTTCCCCTGCCATTCTGTGTATAAAAATAAATAGACTTATTATCCACACACAACTTACATAAGAAAAGATGCAAAAATATCACAAAATATGGCAAAAGCAAAAAAGAGGGAAAAAGGAGCATTTCTTTGGAAAACAAATTGTGTAACATAAAGTACGAATGAATTTACATGATCTATACAGCACAAGTTCTGTCATCTTAATAACTCAACATAGCACAATTCTTGTGCATTTCTTAGAAAAATTCAGTGAGGAGTTGTGTCTGATATATCATAAGTTTTAATGCTACTGTTAGAGACTCTGGATGAACCAGCTTCTACTTTGATTAGCTAGGTAATATATTTAACAAAAACTGCACAACAAACTATAGCCTAAAGTTTCCTTTCCCTCACATTATTTGAATGTGTTCATACCAACAGAAAATCAACTTCCATATTGATTAATCTAAGTGGTCTTCTTTATTTCAGCTGAAAAGCCCGTTACAAACTCAAAAGTAGTACTGAGATATCATTTATCGCAAGAAAAAGGAAGTATGTTTTTCAAGTCTTCTCCTTAATTACTGCCAATAAAACTAGACTTTAAGATTGAAGACATTTTATCCACCTCATAAAATAGGTAGCATCGCACTGTCATGTTGTGATCTACAGAGTATCCCAGAGATATGTTCAAATTCAGACACTTATTTTCCCTGTCTCTTCTTTAAACATTAATAGTTTAAATCCAGCACAGTAGGAGCGAAGAACAACAATACAGAAGCTTGCTCAGGATTGGTAAACTCCTTTGCATTAGCTCCAAAGAAACTCTTGCAGCAGAGGAAAAATGTTTTGTGTCTCTTTGCCTCTCTGTTTTTTTTTTTTTGTTGTTTTTGTTTCCCCACAGTAACATCTTGAAAGAAACAGCATCATAAGTGGCCACAAAATTACACATTCTAATCCTCCAGCGCAACCATATAAGGGAATAGCAGATCATAGGCAGCCTGTGGAGAGACCTATGTGACTCCCAGAGGGTTTTAATATACAGATCTAGTCCATATAATAAAGTTCATGTAAATGTGGCATAATATTTTTTTCTCATCTTTCTCATGGTTTTTGAACTAGACCCTTCGTTCAGTTCTTTGTTTGAAACATCATATAATGAATATAATTAAGAGTAAATATTAATATGTCTATCTGTACAGTGGGTATTTTTATCCTGAAGAACCTAAAGAACATCTCAAAGAACATTTATACCTAAATCACTTTTCCTTTCAAATACTCCTATCTCTAGAAAGGAGGAAAGCAATAAGATGGATAAAAAGCACCCAGTAAATTAATAGATAAAAGGAAATCCAGCTGAGCTAACCATATACTCTGACCAAATTAAAAAGAAAGAAAGAAAGAAAGAAAGAAAGAAAGAAAGAAAGAAAGAAAGAAAGAAAGAAAGAAAGAAATGGAACTATTAGATAAAACAAGGAATAAAAGAAAGATTCAGACAAACTCCCATGCCTCAAGTCAATGAGTAGATGAAGCTATGAGTTTTTAACTATTACTTTTACTGACCCCAGAAAGCCTCCTACGCAATTGTGTTTATGAACTTTATTCTTACAATGCCCACAGATACATGCTAACATCCAGTTCAGACTTTAATAACTGACTCCTCTTATACACTTTGTCTTGGTCAGAAAAGAAGGTTCTTAGGAAAGATCTCTGATATAACTCTGAGTGTCTTTGTGATACTTATTTTATTATATTTGAGACTTCTGAACATCGGTTTGTTCACCATATTCTATTTATGTCCTTTTTCTCCTTGCTACAAATCCTTTATACAATTTTAACCAGCTAGATATTTACTGGGAAAGATTTTTCATAAGTGAGATTTCTAATGATCATTTTAAAATGAATATGTTAATTGTACATTGTTTGGTTTTAAAACAAGTATTATATTTTTAACATACCCTTACCTTTATCTTTTAAAGCTGTAGGATTCTTTCCTTCCTTTTCTTTAGCATGTTCTGTAAAAAATAGTTTATTAATCTTCAAGCTAGAGTGATAAAATGTTAACATCTAATACGTCTGGTATAATGATTGATTGAATAATTGGTGGTTTCTAACAGAGTCATGATACCAATTAAATGTGTAGTTCAAAACATTGTGTGCATTTTGTGCATGCTCACAAAGAGAAACCATGAACATTTCTTAACTGTGATGAAAGAACAAAGATCACTCAAAGCTTGTTTCACTTTGCAGCATGTAATAGTAAATGTTAGCAAATGTTCTTAAATTCTGAGTTTGGACTTCTAATTTTTTTAATCGATATTTCACATTAACAATGATATGTTTGCAGTGCTGATAATGCTAATGAAGTTTTCCCACAGATTTACTGAACTAGTATTACATTAGAAATTCTCACTAAGCTATATCTTAAAAACAAAAGCAAAAAAATCTAATGCATTTCAAGATTTTTTCTTGATGCAAATATATCTTTGGGTTTTATACAATTATGTCCTGTGGTGTTACCTTTATCTTTTGTAGCAGCTGGAGATTTCAGTTCTTTTTCTTTTCCAGGATCTGCAAAAAAAGTATTCACACCAACAAAGTGATAGTCAGAAGAAATAACTGAGTGAAAATGTGAACTTCAGGCTTAAAAGAATGAAGCATCTAGATCATATGAGAGACTACAATGTATAATGGAAAAAATTAGGGAAAAGCAGTGATTGGAAAAGTTGGACAAAATTCACCCACTTCAGTTGAAAGAGAGTGCAGGTCACGAAATGTCTTTTATTGATTAAATTATGAAACCTATAAAATGTATCAACTTTAACTTAATGTGGGATAAGGATATTATTTCAACTTTCATAAGAAGAAAGGGCAAAAACCATCCTTTGCCAGTTTTGACTCCTTACAGCTTGCTGTGACCTACTTCCCTCATATGGGATAGTCCATTCTTGCTGAGAAGTTGCAAGGATCTCCTTTTTGCAACTGTTCTTTTATAAGGGTCAGATGCATGTCAAATTGAGAGCAAAAAAATAATGACAAGCCAGAAGACAATGAGTTATTTTTATTTTGCCTACAGACAAGTAGTGAAGATGGCTAGGCCACATCATCCTTAATGGGTACTGGATGATGAGGTGTAGTCATCTGACTACCAAACGGAAAGCAAGAGTTTTGTTTCACACAAAACACAGAATCATAGAATCATAGAAGGGTTTGGGTTGGAAGGGACCTTAAAGATCACCTAGTTCCAACCCCGCTGCCATGGGCAGGGACACCTCCCACTAGACCAGGTTGCTCAGAGCCCCATCCAGCCTGGCCTTGAACACTGCCAGGGAGGGAGCATCCACAGCCTCTCTGGGAAACTTGTTCCAGTGTCTCACCACCTTCATAGGAAAGAATTTCTTCCTAATATCTAGCCTAAATCTCCCCTCTTCCAGTTTATGGCCATTACTCCTTGTCCTATCACTACATGCCCTTCTGAAGAGTCCCTCCCCAGCTCTCCTGTAGGCCTCCTTCAGGTCTACAGGACCTGAAGGTCCCTCTGGAGCCTTCTCTTCTCCAGGCTGAACAACCCCAACTCTCTCAGCCTGCCTTCACAGGGGAGGTGCTCCAGCCCTCTGATCATCTTCGTGGCCCTCCTCTGGACACCCTCCAACAGCTCGATGTCCTTCTCGTGTTGGGGGCCCCAGAACTGGACGAGGTACTCCAGGCAGAGTCTCACGAGAGCAGAGCAGAGAGGCGGGATCACCTCCCTAGCCCTGCTGGTCATGCTTCTCTTGATGCAGCCCACCCAGGATGTAGTTGGCCTTCTGTGCTGCAAGGGCACATTGACAGCTCATGTTGAGTTTTTCATCAACCAACACTGCCAAATCCTCCTCAGAGCTGCTCTCCAGCCATTCTCCACCCAACCTGTATTTGTGCTTGGAATTGCCCTGAACCAGGTGCAGGACCTTACAGTTGACCTTGTTGAACTTCAAGAAGTTGGCATGGGCCCACCTCTCCAGCCTGTCCAGGTCCCTCTGGATGGCATCCCTTCCCTCTAGCATGTCAGTGGCACCACACAGCTTGGTGTCATCCACAAACTTGCTGAGGGTGCACTCGATCCCACTGTCTATGTCACCAACAAAGATGTTAAACAGCACTGGTCCCAGTACCAATCCCTTAGGGATGTCACTTGTCACCGGTCTCCATTTCAACGCTGAGCCATTGACCACGAACACTGAGCCGTAGACCACAAAAGATTTTGATTCTGGGCTGATGAAACCAAGGTCTCCTAAGCCTCGCCTTGCTTCCCGAATATTAAGAAGACAGATGAGACTATCCCCAAAAAGGCAAGTCAGAAATAACAGAGACTTGGATTTTTAATTTGTACATGTGGAGTGACTGTTTTAACTGGCTACTGATTACAGTGGTCTAAACGTATTATCAGAGAAACACTGAATAACTGGCATTTTCTGGAAAAGAAATACAACGTTCTTCATCAGATGACGCAAAAAATTCTTGCTGTTGAGAAACTCAGCAGCAATTAATTGCTAGAAGATCTCAAAGAGCTCTGTTAGAATATCCCCTTGTTTTCTGCACATGGGATAAGGCTCCTAATGAGAAGGAAGTTGTGTTGTTTTTAGTAGATAGCTCTGAAACTTGAGGCAGCTACATGTAACGTGTAGCTGCAGTGATAATTGTGTACTGCCTGAAAGCACACACAATTCACATATTGTCACTTTTGTAATGTAAATATTGAATATGTCCAATAGCAGTTTATCATTATTTTTAATAAAGCTCCTCATTCATAATTTATTATTGGGATCTGTGTAAGATAAATTGAGTTTATGGCAAATCTGCATTGAAAGAATTCCGGCTTAGTAAAATTTTGTTTATGGCAGAAACAATCACTGTTCACTGGTGACACTGAAACTCCTTTTCTGGTGGGGCTGACTTCAAGGGATAAATGTTTCATTATGTTTCACCTTCTACACTGCACTTGTAAAAAGGCTGTACTTTCAGACTATATAATTTCGAAAGGAGATTTGGGGTTTGAATTTGTTAAACAAGGTCAAAAGTGTAATCTTATTGTAATAAAGTTATCTTTTTTCCATCCTCACCACATCCTAGACATCTACTTTAGTAGCTGCCCCTGCTCTGCTTCTACCTTCAGATCTTGAGCTCAGGATTTTATGATTCAGTCATTAATTTTCAAAGTGAGAAAACAAACAATTCACTACAGTTATCCATGAAATATACAGAGTGGATCTTACTATCTCTAATAGTCTCCCCAAAAACTTGAGCAACATTAACATTTAATTATTAATGACAGTTGTCAGTGCTAACAAAAATAATAATAATAATAATTAATGAGAAAAATCATGCCCTTCAGTGCTCATGAATTAACAAAAATTTCCAAGATAGATTCTTTGCTCTGTAGAATGCTCTCTGCAAAGATACACATACATATCTGTCATTGATTTATCAGCTTCAAGGAGAAGCAATATTTAAATCTTTTGCTTACTTGCTTGTTTCATCTTCGGTTTATCTGAGGAAACAAAAAAAAAAAAAAAAAGGAGAAGCAAATGTGAAAAGAGAAAATAAAGAAGTATTATAATGCATATCCAAGTAGGAAAAGATTTTTTTAATACAAGCAGCTATTCAAAATATATTTAAAGAAATATCATTCCTAAGTGCTTAAATTTGGAAGTGATTTCCACTCTGTTGTTTCTTGACCAACAAAATATCTGAAAAGATTTTACTGTTGCCATCTTGTACCACACAGGCATGAAAACAAAGCATAAAAATACCAATCTTGTATAACTTGCTTTAACTGATGCTAGCTGTCTCCTTTCTTAATAACAGCAGATATCGTGAGGCAATACCTTTGCCTTTTCCTCATTTCTTTATGTATTAATTCACAGTTGCCTTAATAACAAGTAGTAACTACTTGGCAACATCCTGACCTTTGTTCATGTCCTTTGTCAAACAAATAGTCAACCAAAGAGCTAAAGCACTGTCTTTTCCCAGATACTTCAGGCTGTTCTTTGCCTTCTTTCTCTCCTTTTAGCAACCAGAAATGTTATGTGCAACTTTACCACTAATGAGAGATCAGTGAACTGGAACTTTGCCTACAACCTTCTAGCTCATTTCCAGACAGCAGAGGTTTGAGGTAAAACCTACAACAGCATGTTAGACTACTAAAATCATTGTTTAGGTTTGAAACAATGAAGCTACATCGTGACTGCTAAACAAATAGAGCAGTTCACACTCTAGATTTTGCTGTAATCTCCTTATATTTCATGTTTTTCTTAAATCACAAATTCTAATGTTGACCAGGTAAGTGTCCCTTTACTTGTCAACCTGCCGTCTGATGTATGATAGCTATCAGAATAAATGATTTGATTTCTCATTCTAAGAGGCTCAAAAATCCCTCTCTGTTGAAAACTATTATTTCATCTCACATTCATAGTTTCCTGATTAAGAAAGCTTTCTCTTCAGCCAAAAAATAGCTCAGAGCTGCTTCCATCACCTTATTTTTCGTACTGTTCCATGAGAAATACCAGCGTGTTAATATTTTAAAAAAAGCTATCCAAAAAGTGCTTTTGACTCATTTGTCTTTGAATGACCAATGTGTTGGCAGTACACACAGGGCACGGAAATGAGAAGCAGAGGCAATTACTGTCTGAAAGTGTTCATGTTTGCCTGTATGCAGCAGAGGAACTGCACTACTTCCAGTAGCTGGAAGGAGCTGCAGAAGTAGCTGAGGTAGACATTGCGTGTTGTTCATACCCCTTTGAAGAAGGGAAGTTGCGGAAACAAGATGGTTGTGGGCATGAGGAAACAGGACTGCTGATGATGACTGCAGTCAGGGGTAATACTTTGTACCACTTTTGAGCAACTTGGGGAATCATAACTGATGGTTTAGAAATCCCAGCTCAATGCCAACCATGTGAAACTATGGCTGGTACTGCTCCATCTGTGCTCTTTATGGCACAGTTAAAATACTTTGCAGATAACATTCCATCTAATGGTGGCACATTGTAGAAGACATAAATCTTATAGCAAACACCACCTCATTGCTGCACAAGATGGTCAAACAGAAGGCAGGCAGCGCGGATAGCTGGGGAGCACTCGTATAGCAATGGAAAATAGTGTGGAAATACCCAGACTAACAGTGAATGAAATCTAGGCCAAGGCCTACCTAATTATAACATTTTCCATGACAACTAACAAGCAGCTGACAGCTGCTGCAGGGTGCCTACACTGGCTTGAGTAACGCTGAGTAGAGCTGAAGCTGAAAAATTAGAGAAAAGAAAGGAATAATAGCTCCGCTGACTAAAAGTACAGTTGTAATTATTCCTTAGACTTTATTCTAAAGGTTACTTACAAGTTTGGAAAAACTCCAATATAACAAGACTGAAAATGCCAGATTTATCATCAGGGCTCTAATTGGTAATTTGAGCATGAGTAAATACATAAATCACCTTGTTAGAAAGTTAATAACAAGACATGATAGATTAGGATGTTTATTGTATAAAGGAAGGGAAGGCTGGCAAGCTGCAGGTCTTTACCCTGTTTTACTACTTTGCTCCTTGCCATACTACACTAAAATACATTTTTTTTTCTGTTTTTTTTTTTTTTTTTTAAACAAGCATACTAGAAGCAAGTATGCAGGATATAATAATGAAAGTTACAAAAATAGTAATTACAAATTTATATAATGGAGAAAGGCACGATGGAAGACCAGATAGGAAGAGTAAGGAGAATTTCCCTCACCTGCACCCTCACTCTCATACACACATACTCAATGCCAAGAAGCAGGTGTTCATGTAGTCTGTCCAGCAGTTAGGCAGTGAGATGTCTGTACTCAGGTAACTGGGCCAGGAGCCCTTGCAGTGACACAGAGGAGAAGCACTGCCAGCTGCAAAGTGCTCAGCATATCTCATGTGTTTTTCCAAGTCTGGCAACCTCGTGTTGATGTCCTCTGGGTCTTCTCATACAGTTCAGGAGCTGACAGTGATTATGATCTTTTCCTTTTCTATGCTGTTTGACATCTGCAATTTTTCCCTGTCCTTTCTTTATCTAGATGTTTTAAGAACCAAAACTTTTCTTTATATTTTCACCATCATCTTGGTGGTGGTGGCTGGAGATTTGTTTTAGCCTTACTGTAGTTTGTCCCTTGGTTTTCCTGCTTTGGGTGACTTGGGAAACGGTATGTAGACTTTGTGACAAGCTCAACAACATGCCATCAACAGATATGGATCTTCTAACCCTTCTTCATCTGGTGTTTCCACTTCCAGACCTCACCTGTTCATACCTCATGCATACATTTCATACCCCATCTAAGTTTCTTGATGCAAACAAGTCCTGCTGTCAAAAGG
Source organism: Alectura lathami (assembly GCA_013399715.1). Taxonomy (NCBI): domain Eukaryota; kingdom Metazoa; phylum Chordata; class Aves; order Galliformes; family Megapodiidae; genus Alectura; species Alectura lathami. The sequence goes on from VXAV01004039.1 coordinate 134,239, forward strand.
CTTTTGAGCCTTTCAGAGCAAAGGATTTAAAGATTACTGTCATCCAACAATATTTTTGTTTCTGTGCATTTTTTTTTTTTTAAAGAGAGATAATGCCAACATTCTTTTTTTTTTCTTTTTACCATGCTCTGCTGCCTTTGTCACTTTTTCTTCCTTCTTTTCATGTACTCCTACAAAACAAAGATAAGAAGAAAATAACATTTCTGGTCAGAAGCATTGCTTCAACAGACAACGCTTATAGATTACTTTGAAGCAAATGATTTCAGAGACTCGAAACCATAAGATCGCTTTATTTCTGATATTTGACCACATAATAAGCTTTTCTGACCTATCTTAAAAAAAAAAGAAAGAACAAAAAAGGAAGAAAGGAAAAGCAAACAGGGAACATCTTTCAAAAATGGAATAGCAACACTTTTTTTTATTGATATCAGGAGGAACAGAGGCAAAATTGCTGTTCATATCACATAGCTGAGGAGGGAGCAAAAGAAGATTTGCCCAGCCATGTGGGGGTTCCCCACACAAGCATGGTTTTCTCGTTGCACCAGCAGAAATCTCCAATCTCTATCCCTGACAGAGAAGACTGCTTCCACATATTCTTAGTTCTGACATATGTTTAGTTTTATATCTTATCTTACTGGGAATGGGCCACAGTCAGACTATGTATCACAGACACCTAATTTAGTCCTGGTGAGTACTGCAATTTCTGAGTGTGAGAGAAGAGAATCCAATTATTTGTGGAGCAGAGCTGCTGGGTCTTTACTGATGCCAGAGGGAAGAAGCAGTAACGTACCAGATCAGGATGTCTGAACACATCCAAATGACTGTCCCTAAGCTTTAGCTTACACATTTCCCAAATTGATTTGCACAGCTTGAGAGACAATGGACAGAGGCTATTTGTCTTTAGCTCCATGATAATGATGAAATGATCTAAGAGGAGGAGGTGCAGGAAGGAGTCTCTTCAGTCTTTACTCTCCTAGGAAGGTTTCTCAGATCTGGCTATCTTTTACAATTTCTGACAATTTATATGGACAGTTTGTCAATGTACGAGATTTCCTGTAGATTTCTGAATATATTTAGAACAACATATATTTTGGCTCATCTAGATTATTCAGGGTCAAGTCTTGTAAACGTGTAAACATTTGTTTAACTGTAAATGACACTGCTTCACTTCTGTAAATCCAAACTTTTGTAGCTGTAATTTATAGCCATTCAGTGAATAAGCATGGTTGCTTTTAGTTTGAAAATGTATCCTCCTACAGGATACAAAGATGGCATTAAGAAAATATACTTCATTGCCATTACCTAGTTTAAAAGAGCTGCCAAGCGTAAACAAACAGCATGAGTGGCAGGATGTAAACTGGAAGGTGAAAATTGATTCACTTCAAATGGCCAATATCTTAAAGTACAGAAATGTCTTTGCAGCTACAGAATTATCAGCAGAGAACATCCACTCAACGTGTTATTATTTCAACCTGATAACAACAGCAATGTTTTCCATATAGCTTTTTATTACAGCAAATCACAGTGGGAGTAAATTCATAGTGTGGACTTTGGAGCCAAGGTATACAGTGAGGGCCAAATTCTGTTTTTGTGTTTTATGCTGAGAAATTCATTGAATTTAAAGTGCCTCCAGATGTGATTGCAACTCTTGCAGGAATATTCTGGTAGACACTGTGATACCAAGCTGGGAGCCCTGGCAGCAGGGAAGCCTTGTGAAACTGCTGGGCATGATGGCCCAAGCAGGCCTGCTCAGTGAGTATGCTATGGGCTGTCTGCAGGGCCTGCAAAAGGGCCGGAAGGCAGAAGAAGGATTCACTGAAATGTCAGGTATGGACTGATGAATTACTTGATGTTGGCTGGGATGGACCAACTCTCCCACATCAATCATTCCCATCACATGCTTTTGTTTATGACCAGGTGCTGTGGCGTGTGTGTGTGTTTGCTGGCAAGCTCCATGTAAACAGTGAAATATCACACCTCTGCACCTCAGTTACTTCAAGTGACTTGTTTTATTGGAGGTAATCTTCAGTTTGCCTGAAAGTCTAGTCTAAACTGAAAGTTGACTGACTGCATCCAAAGAAAAATAATGCACGTCTCCGTTTCTATTCAAGTACCTAACTTTGTGTTGTGCCATTGGACATATAGAAAATCGAAGAGGAGCAAAGTTCCTTAATATTTATTGTAGATCTCTTCTCTTAACATCCATGCTACTTAGGCCCATCAATAATTCAGCAATAAATTAAACACCCACATGACTAAGTGAATCTAGGCATTAAGCCTTGCCACTGTGAGCATAGAGCTTTTAAAAATTTTGCTGGAGTAGTAAAATCTTGAAAAATAAACTTATTTTAATAAGAAAAAAAGGATATGAAAAGGGGCACTAGACACAACACTCCTATGCACTCGAAAAAATATTTTTAGCAGTTAGAATAAGAGTACAATAAGAGTAAAATGAATTATTGAGAACGTTCATCTTATTAAATAAAGAGGCTTTGTTGTGTTCAGTTTCTGAAACTGGAATACTGATGGAAGAAAAATTTAAAGTACATTCTGGATACTGAACACTAAACCAGAAGAGCAATAGAAATTTCTGGAATGAATTGGTATGTTGAATCATCAAAATTGTGTGGTGGTGGTGTTAGACAAAGTTGCAATGAAGGAACCAGCTACCCTCGAGCAGCCTTGAGGTGAATATATATAAATAACAACTATTCCTATTAATAGTATTCTAACTATCAGTGCATTCAGTAGTGCTGCAATGCTTTTGTGAGTGTTTGCAAAGAAGAACTTGCTGAGATAAATCAGTGCTTCAATAGCTGCTGGGAACTGGCAAGTAGTAACATCTGCACATTGCAGACTATTGCTTGGAAGGACAAACAGGACATCACATTATTCACTCAGCTTTTTGAGAAGTGAGGTGATGCTGGGGTCTTTTATCATTGAGGTAATTAGTGTCACTTTAACAGTCTTTGTAAATAGAAAGCCTACACATACAGAATCAATGTTTGGAATAAGACTCCAAAGGAAGTTTTGTCTTGTTTATATTAGGGTAGGGACGAATCTTCTGAGTAGCTCAAGGTTTCATCCCTTCCACTGAGCATTTGCAAAGTTACTGTCACCCTAGTAGCACCCTAGAAAGAATTGAGTCAGATAGTAGGACTCATTCCCAAAACAAACAGCTGGGCCAAAGAGCATGGCATTGAGCGGTTACATCACATCTCCTACCATGCACCAGCCTCTGGGAAAATTGAACGATACAATGGGCTTTTAAAGACTACACTGAGAGCAATGGGTGCTGGGACATTCAAACATTGGGACACACATTTAGCAAAAGCCACCTGGTTAGTAAACACTCAGGGATCTGCCAATCGAGCTGGCCCTGCCCAGTCAAAACTCTTACATATTGTAGAAGGAGATAAAGTCCTTGTAGTGCACATGAAGAGCACGCTGGGCAAGACAGTCTGGGTCATTCCTGTCTCAGGCAAGGCAAGCCCATCTGTGGGATTGCTTTGGCTCAGGGACCTGGGTACACTTGGTGGGAAATGTGGCAGGATGGGGAAGTCTGGTATGTGCCTCAAGGGGATTTAATGTTGGGTGAGAACATCAATAATTTGAATTGGATGATGTTAATTGCTGCATAATACTGCATGTCATCATTACTATGGTTACTATATGCCTTATCAACAGTATCACAGTAAGAATCACCCAAATTAAGGAAGAATTATTTCTGATGGAACCAGAAGTGGCTTCAGAGTGCAACAATCCAGTACCATTCATCATCTTTCCTGCCCTGAAAGACTGTTATGACAGATGGAGCCCAAAGGCATGGATTAAATTAATTCTGTGGACAATTTAGAGGAATGGCCCACAGACTTCAGGAATGATATCTGTGTGTATATATCAAAAAGCAAGACAAGTGATGGTAATTAATTGAGATGTACAGGATATTATAGGACTTGAGCATGATATAAATTTTGTGGAGTAAGGGGTGGATATGTCCTTGTTTCAGTGGGGACAGAGTTGATTTTCTTTGTAGTGTCTGGTAGGAAGCTATATTTTGGCTTTGGGAGAGAAACAACATTGGTAAAACACCGATGTTTCTGTTGTTAGTGAGCACTGCTTATACAGAGCCTAGGAAGTTTCAGTTTTGCAGCTTCTCGTACTGTCCTGCCAGCAAGGGGGTCTTAGGGGGCACAAGGAAATGGGAAGGGAACAGAACCAGGACATCTGACCTAAACTGGCCAAAGGAATATTCCATACCATATGGCACAGTGTGAAAAGAACCTATAAAACTGTGGGGAGTTTTCTGAGGGGGCAGCCACTGCCTGGGAACTGGGTGGGCATTGGTCAGCAGATGGTGAGTAATTACATTGTTCATCACTCATTTTGTAAGTATTCATATTATATACACACAGTTATCATTACTGTTATTTCTCTTTTCCTTTTCTATCTTAGTAAACAGATTTTATCTCAACCTACAAGTTCTACTTTTTTTTTTTTTTTTCCCTGATTCTCTCCCCCATCCCATTGGCAGGTGGGGAGTGAGTGAAAGGCTGTGTGGTGCATAGCTACTTTCTGGGTTGAATCACAACGCGTATCTAAAAAGTATGAGATACCCTATTCAGTGGAAAAACTTGAGGCCACTCACTGCAACCAAGCGTAGAGGTAAAGACTCTGTTGTTTCAAAGACCTTGTAATTCTGCATGTAACCTTCACAACAGACATAAGAAAATAACTCTAAATAAAAAGGTAAATATAATCAGTGCGAGTAACATTTACAAAAGGCCTATGACCACATTTCCTAGAAGTGGTATAAGAAAACTACAAGTTTGCAGAAAGGGACTTAATTCTGAAAGAAAAAGTGCTTTGCATTTTTCAGACCCTGATGGATAGAAGTTTGGCAGAAATGGGTTCACAGTAGTTGAAATGTCATCAAATGCACAGTCCAGCACTACAGAGGAAATAATAATGTATCAAAAAGATTTGTTCAGAGGCTTCAGGTGGCAGGGGAAGGCTTTATTCAGCCATCCATAGCAGCAACACTACTTTCATTTTCAGATTTTGTGGTCTAGAATTTGCTAAAAATGCAAAAGCTTCACACAACATATTTTTTCCTTCCTTTAGTTTTTCTGTTATATCTAGTGAGAGTATAAGGAGAACAAATGTCTAAATTAGTCTGGTTTCTGTTTTGCTCAATGCAATTAGCTGCATAGCAATGACAGCATTATGAATTTAGCTCATGAAGCAGGGAGCTTAAAAACATCCAATAAAGAGAATGCTGTATCAGCTTTGATTTCCTTACATTAATCTCCAAGGCTGTGATTCTGCATCCTTCCTCATACTGCAGAAAAGCACTGTATTGCCTTCCAATGAGGCTTCAGAGATGAACTCTAAACCAAGATGCTTGAGTGACAGCAGACTATTAAAACCTGGTAATTCTAATTTCCCTGCCTTTGACTTGTGGCAGACAGCTTTGGAAACCACAGCTCACAAGTCTGAGCAGTTGATAAAAACAGTGCTATTGTTTCAAAAGTAGCATTTATAAAGCAAGGTGGTCTTAGATATTCATAAACACAGAAGTGCAAGGACTCAGAGTGAAGACCTTTTACAATTAGTAATGTGCCATCCCATTTTCCATTTTCTAAGAAACAACTGGCACCTGCAATGTTCTTGAAGACAATTTAGAGCTTATATCTTACATCGTATATATGCAAAAATTCAGACCCAAACGCTCAGTTTGAATTTAAGCCCCTGAGGCTTCTGACCTGTCCCTGTGACCTCAGGGAAGGAATAGTTGGTGGAGAAAGCTCTGATGCTCACATATCTCACATATCAGCCCCATATCTTCCACCTTCTGCTGTTGACAGTTCTCTTACGAAACCAAGGCAAAAGCTGAACTTCTTAAAACTTCCTAGGCTTCATAAAGAAAATACTCCTTTTTGTGCTGGAGCTAAACTGGTAAAAATAAATATCACACTGTATCAGGATCTGTAGAAGTTTGATTACTTAGCTTTTCTGCCTTTCACAGAAGCCTTATGGTATGAGGTAAGGTTACAAGATGAATTTGATAGAGTTGGGGATGAATTTGATAGAGTTTGTAAGTCCATGGACAACATGGAAAAATGAAACTTGTTTTTTTTAGGAGATTTTGCGGTGCTGCAAGGAAGGAACCATTGACATTTAAAAGATCCACTTTATTTTATGTAAGTCACACCTGCTAGCAGCTTTGTCACATGAGGCTTTGTCATTAAGAGTCAACACCAGTATTATTTCATTCCACTTTTAAACACAAACACAGTTACTCACCTTTTGACTTCAGAGTTTCCACAGATGCTGTAAAATATGAGAAAATATTCCAGGAAATAAATTTTTGCAAATGTATAAAGATCCTGCTAGGATCAGTCTTTCAGAATAGACCAGAATATCCTAATACATTCATCCTTTGGTCAGTGTGCTGCTACCTATTTACACAGAGCAGGCTAGTAACTCACTCATTAATTTTTATGCAGGGGAAAACTGAGACACATATATGTTATTTGTTTGGATAGTTAGAAGGCAGGTAAGTAATAAACAAGCAGCTTAAAAGCAATGGAAAACAAGGTCAGTAGGTAAAGTTTACATGAAGTTTCAATAGCT
>VXAV01004039.1:141176-153364 GCA_013399715.1 Alectura lathami
TATAGGACAAAATAGTTTTTTTTTTTTTTTTTTTTTTTTCCTATAAACTGACTGTCTACTGCAGGTATTTTTTGCCCAGGATCTGTATCTGAGAAAATAGAGTCATCAGATGAATGAGTCATCAAGCTCAGCTGTAAAAGGAGTTGAAAATCTTTATGTTCTCCCAAATTTAGTTAAACTGGAGAAATAGATTCCTATCAGGATACAACAAAATACATGGGCATAAGTGTTTGAAATAACACCAAAACAAAGCCTACTTTTTTCCTCCCCTGCAAATGCTGAAGGTCTTATTTTGTATTTTTGTTCTCTGTAGGAATACTGTAATCTCCAAGCAGGGCCCTTTACTCCCTGAAAAGCTTTTAAAAGCTGAACTAAAACAATCTCACCTTCATTGTTCTCAGCTACATTTGGTAAGATCTCAGTTTCTGAAGGCCCAGTGGCTGTATGGCTGCCCCACAGTCACTTGCTCAAGTAAGTTTGATTGAACCAACAGTTCTTATCTCTGGCTTCACTTCTCTCGTCTCCTTACCTAATTCCATCTTAACTTAGATCAAAAACAGATAAATGAGGCTCTTAGTGTTACAGTTTTTCACAGGTCTTACCTTGTACTTTCACTTCTTTCTTTGTGATTTTGGCTGTTAAGACAAACAAACAAAAGCAAAATATTTACTTATAACAGGAATTCTTTTAAAGCATGAAGACAGTTGAAAAGTAAGATAAAAAAAAAAAAAGAGAATACTCACCAGTTTCCACTACTTTTTCTTTCTTGTGTGGTTCTGAAAAATAATTAAAAAAAAAACAAAAACAAGACAAGCATACTTCCATTTTCTTGTTTTGTTTAGTTGTCCTGGACCATCATTTTCATGTTATTAGTGGCTGCAGGATGTGGCAAATTGCTCTGGTTTCTTGGTTTACATGAGCCCTTCTCTGCCTTCTGCCACATCAAAATGAAACCTTTACAGTCATCATCACCCACTTCTTCATCCCTGGTGGTTTCCACACTATGCAAACAGGGTCAGGTTAACTGTTAATATTGGACATCAGAGAACTTAACTCATATCATAAGGTGTTAAAGGGAACTCTAGAGGCAGTGCAGGTTAAAATATCAGCACTTTTACTTCACTGTGGCATGTGAACCTGTTACATTTCTCTGTGGACAACAGTGATGTGCTCCTTGCTTTCTATCATAGAGATTGGAGAATAAGCAGAACATCTCATCCAGATGATGCACTTTACCGCTATATTATAAGGGAAGGGAGCATGGCCTCATTTATCTGAATACACTATGTATGGGGAGCCGCAGCCAACAGGAGCTAATCATCAAAGCAGGGATTGGGACCTGAAACTGAAAAGTTTCATCCACCTAAACCCTGTACTCTCTGTCAAACTATGACTGGGATTTACAAATTTTTTGTAGCGATTTCCGTAAGAGTTCTTTCCATCTTGCCAGGATTGGCTTCAAAACCGCTTTAAAAAAGGAGTAGGTGGCCAGCCATAAGGAAGAGGGAGGAGATACTGAGCTTGTCTCTCAGAAACTCAGCATCACCTACCAGCCAGGGCTAATGTTTATAATAGCAAAGAAACAGATCAACTTTTGAAATCGACGTATGATGTCTGTGGATGCTTTCAAACAGCATATGTAAAAGTTCTGGTGTGTAGGGTTTGATCTACACAGGAACATTACCTAAATTAAAGAATATTTGAGCTGACTGATTAAAAGAATAAGGAAAGTGTCTACAAAATACAGACATCCATCAATGCTCATCACTTACTGTTATCTGATAACTCTATGTTTATTAGATGAGGTATTTGTATTAATGCTGTAGTATATCAAGACATAAAGTTCCATATTCAAATTAATTCTGTATGCTGTACTTCAATAAAATAATATCCTTAAATTTGACTTATCCTTGAACTGAATATGCAGAAAGCATTTCAAGAGAAAATGGAATATTTTGACCAATAACATATTAATATGAATAGGATTTATGCTCAATTTAATTCATATTTGATATTAACATTGAAAGCACAGTGGACTTCTAAAAGAAATTAATCCCTTGCAGAGCTATGAAAATAATCGATATCTGAAAAGGCAGGCTGATCCAAATTATGAAAAAAAAAGCAAAACTGCTAAGTTTTTAAGCAAAAAGTGTCATTACACGATACTCCACTCTCAGTACCTTTGTATCAAGTAATGCATGCAGTTCAATCTGATATGAAATATTTATTTTCTGTTCTTAGATATATTTGATGAGCCAGCTTATATACATTTGAAAGCAAAACATAGCTTCTAAGCAGAAGTTTGTTTTGAATTCTAAAAAACAACAACAAACAAAACAACACAAACAACCAACCAAGAACAACAACACAAAGGATTTTCATTTTTGCCTTTTAAAAAAACATTCGTGGGATTTCATGAAAATTTCATAAGCAATTTTGTTCAGTCAAAATCTGCACTTTAAAGCATTGTTTAAATTGTTAAAACTTTAAAGAATTGTTGCCTGAAATCAGGAACCCAGATCTAATATTGTTACAGAAGTCACATTTTCACATGTTTATTACATAGAGTGCGTAATATAGAATATCCTTGGTGCATTACAGTCACATTGTTTGCATGGCATGAGATTCAGTGGAAATGTTCATGCAGTAGCTTGATGTGGTCCAAGCAATGAGCCAGGAATAGGATTTTCCCAGCAGTATGAATAAGTGGTGGAGACAGAGTGGCATTAAACAGTTTATTACCTGGGTAAATCTTATATTATTCTGATAGCATTCTAGCTTGGGTGGCAATCACAGTATAACCAATGAGGAGAAGCAACAAAAAGTGAGGGGACAGAAGTTTGGGACTCAGTGGTTTTGTTGACTGAATGAGCTTAATCATAACAACAGCTGTAGCCTTGGTTTTATGTAGCCCAAGTGCTCTTCAGAGTATTCAATTCCATATAGATATTTTAGGACTCATCCTGTGAAATGAGAGTTTTGATTGGTTTCATGAGATTTTCTGTTTTGCTTTTGCTCAGGACTTCTTCCTGGAAACTGAAGGAAATGTAATTATGATTTAGAGATTCTGAAGAAATTTTTCCCTCTGACTCCAAAATCTGTCAGCTCTCATGAGATCAGGGAACAGTAGGATATTAACAATTTTTGGCAAGTATTTTTGCTGAGTTTAACATTTTTCATTTTCTTAGCTTTGTTTTCTATTTTTTCAGGTTGTTAACATTAAGGAAGTTTTACAGATCTTCTTTATAACAGTTTTATTTCCAGAAGCACCTGGAATAGCATCCTTTCCCATTAGAAAAGAAAAAAATCAATAACTAATAAATCAAGTACTTCTGTGGAAATCTGAGATTATATGATAATTCAAGCGATTTCTCCTCTGGTATTTCAACAGAACGAACCAAAACATTTAATTGCATGAGCCATAAACTTCAGATCTAGGTCTTTCCTTTGTGGACTCACGTTACTGCTTGATTTCTTTTTTTTTTGTCTTTTTGCTAATGGGTAGTTAGTATGACACATGAAAAGATCTTGCCAACTGTAAGCACATTAGGCTTTAGCCATGACATTTGTCATTCTTTTTATCTGTAAAGGTTTTTTTTTTTTTTTTTTTTTTTTTTTTTTTTTTTTTTTTTTTGTCTGTGTATGTGTGTATAAGAGTTTACAAAATATTTTCTTTCAGGAAGCTTCTGCTGATAACATATTATTTTTGTCTACCGTGCATGGAATTGAGATTTGATTTTGCTTCATATTTCATCATCTTAATAAGCTCTGAAGCTCTCAAGAAAAGGCTTTTCTCTATTATGAATAATGGCTCTTAAAACCATATAAGGGTTTTTTTTTTGGTTCATAACCAGTGATACACTCCTAGACATCCTTTGAGCAGGTGGAAGACAGAAGAGAAACTGAACTTGCATTGTCAGCTTTTTTTTTTCCCTAAGCCGTATTCTTCCCTAAAGTGTCGACAGTGTTGAAATGCATCTAGGGTGGCATGTTTGCTGTGGTTCACTTTAATCTTCAGTAGCAGGATGGACAGTCACAAGCACTGACCCTCTGCCATGTGCCAGAAGATAAGAATTGACATTCCAGTCTGATTTGTACATCTATGTGTGCACATATGTGGCTTTTTTTTTTTTTTTGTATGTTCTAATCCAGATATACCCAAGAAGTGTAAGAAAAATAAAGGTAGTATGTGAAACACGTTGTTTGGGAAAAAGTTTAAATAAATGACATTTCAAGTGCTTTTGTTCTCCTGTGGTAACGTCAAATAACCAATATCATTTTGGTTGCACTCTGTTGCTAAACAAAAAGTGCTCTGTACTATTTAATTTTGCCAAAAGTATTTTGATGAATCTAGTTAAAGCCTGCTTTTTTCATATTCTGTGCTGTGTCTTGAATACTTAAATCCTTAGAGAGCAGAAAGTTAGGCTGGTCTTATAGTCTTGTAATCTTTGTTTTATAGGCTGTGTGCTTGTCATTTCCCCTCTCAGACCTTTATAATTTGTTGGTTAATTAAAACCAAATGAGACAGAGTGTTAAAACTCTAAAGATACACTTTCGTTTAGAATATTGTGAACATAAGCAGCAAGATACAGAAAAGGTCCCTTTAGTCTTCTCTGTTGAAGGGAAAGGTTGCGGTATGAGCTGGATCATGTTTTTAGACCAGAGATAGTACACGTGAAAGTTTTGCACTAAACCAATCAAAATTTTTCAAGTTGCTTCCTTAGAAGTACTTGTTCTGCTTTCTATATCTGACTACTGCTCTGCTGATTGGATCAATGTAGGGAAATTCACTGTCAAATCCACTATCACGATACACTTTGAATTATAAAGATAATGAATTGAACAAATATATCTTTTTCTGGAATAAGAACACACCACAGGAATACCTTACTTGGTCAAATCATGCCACACATATTTGCTTTTCTATAAATACGCATTTTTTATAGGATAACAGTTTTTCTGATATATTTTCTGATGAAGGAGAAAGGTTGGGAAGCTCCTATTCTGCAGATCTCTGTATCAATATTTTTTTATTTTGAATCTCCTACCATGCTGGGAAATATTCAGGAAAAACCTTATGCAAAGAATAGGAAAGAGGTCTAGATTAAGCATTTTCAGTAAATGAAAGAGGTCTAGTAAGCATTTTCAGTCCAATCTATTGGGTTTGTTTCTTTGCTTCATGAACAGAAAGTAATGGTTTCAAAACTGAAGAAGAAAGTCTTCACTGCTGAGAAATGTCTCAGGAGCCCTGAATAAAGTAGAAGCCCCAAAAGGATTTAAAGACCTTTCTTGCAGAACCATATCATATCCATAACATATCAGCATAGTGATATGTTATACTGAAGCCTAAAGACGAAGCTGTTTCTCAGAAGAGAGGCAGATACATTTCCTCTCCAGGGTATGAAAAGTTCCATTATTAGTTTCCGAAAAATTTGGGATAAGCAAGAGAAAAGGAACCACTAAAAAGGACTAAATGGAAAGAATGTGGATTTCTGATGTCTGTCCTGCCATCCTGGCAAATCTCCTCTTAGCTGGAGGAAAAACATTCCACAAGGATTGAAATAATGTGCAAATAAATCAGTTGCTCAAGTCAACGCTCCTGAAGTGCATACTTCTGTAAATGAAGAGTACATTTGATCACTCCTAGGAAAACAACACTATGATCGCTTTTGTGCTATGACAAAGGGAAAGGGCAGGTCTTGCGGCTTCCCATCAGAAGTAGCCTAACCAGTACATAGTCTGTATGTATTCATAGACCACAGTGCCTAATTTCCTTTGGAATAAAGATCTTTTTGACTCAGAATCCTTAAAATGAAAATTAGGCTAATGCTACAATTCTGACTAGGGAGCTGCCTATATTCAAAACTGTTGTATCACACATGAAGAGTACTTGCTGTCTGAAACACATGCATGTTATGAAAAGAGCCCATGTGAAGTGATCAGGTCTTAATGCCCATCAGTATTACTACTTGTTTTAGGAACAAATTAACTTCACTAGTCTCAGGAGTTCTGGCATGAGCATTCAGCTTAAGGCTCAGCTGGCAAAAGAGTAGTTTAAAAATATGATGTGATTCCTTAATCACAGACAGATGGCTAGCGTCTGCCAGTAGCTCTTTACCCACGATAAACCTTAAATTATATCTCCTTTTAAACAGGGATTTGAGGGTACTTCCAACCTTTTGAGGACTAAGCTGGCTAAGTTGCTCAGCAGTATTTTCAGTCATTAGATTGAAATAATTAGAGGGACATTGTATTGGATTTAGAAAAATCCTGTGTTTAACTGCATCTGTTTTAACCAGGAACACTTCTAGGATGTTACCTCTCCATTATTCAAGGTGAAAGTCTCAAAGGAGGGCAACAAATAACACAACAAGTTACTGCACCTGCAGATCAGCTGCAGCAAGTCTACACATGCTCTTGGACCACAGCAAAAGGAAGGTCATCCAGCCTTGCCTCATTTCTCTCTTTGAGGTAAAAAAAAAAAGTCAAATTACTTTGTAATTAATTTATGACAAGAGCATAATCATGGAGGGTGCTCATAAATTGGATAATGCTAAGTCATTACTCTTTGCTCCTGCTTCAACTTGTTCAAACTGCATCTTCTTTTGACAAGGAAATGATTTATTCTTCAAGCACTGTAACCCACTGAAAATATAAGAATATTTCAGAAGAGAAAGAAAACTGTAGAAAATTCTAGTTCAAGATTTTGCCTGTCATTAGGCAAACTTGGTATGCAGATTAGATTAGGTAATTCATTGTTAAGGCTACTAGATCCTAAAATTTAACACATCAAGATCCTAAAGGAATAAATGTAATTCAACATTAATGAACTTCGAACAGGTAGGTGTAATACCTGACAGAGCTCGGTGCTGATGTTAACTGTCTCAAAGGAAAAGGGTGGAAGGAGGCAGTGACCAAAAGCTTTTGTGTATTTACTCTCAAATTGTGAATCAAAGGGTATACATGTAGTTAAATATTTTGAAAGGCTTCTATGACTGTCTTAACTAGGACATGTAGCTTCTGTAGAAGGTATCTACAGAGACAGTGCCATGTAGGAGGATGTCAACAGAAGGTGCTAGGAGAAGTGTGCAGCTCTGATAGTCAGTAAAATGCTGGGAGCAGTCTAGCACACATTTGAAATAAAATCAGCAGCTACTATATCTGAAATACATAAATCTATCCATTTATATGAAAGAAAACTCATCACATTATTTGTGGCGCTCTGCAGAAGGTAATAGCTTGTTTTGTACTTATGATGCTACACTGCAACACATTGATACAGAAATGTTCAAGATCTGTAGATGATTCAGACCTGTATGACATGAGAAAATTCATACCTTAGGAACATCACAGCGAAGTATATTATGTTTCTACTTGTTCCATCTTTACAAACACAGCACTACAATATTCAAAAATATTATAAATTTTCTCTATATATAATCGTATGTGTTATAGAAAATTCTAGTCCACATCACCTCTTCTGACTTCACTCCTTCTCATCTGAAAATTGTCTCATGTTCTCAATGGCCTCAATGAGCAAGATAAGGCCCATTTATTCCCTTTCTAGCAAAGTGAAGGTGGTATCACTTCCAAAGACGAATGTCTTGGAAGGTAATTGCAAACACAGTGTATGTGATAGCCTGGATGCAACACAGCTTAAGCATATGACCCAGAAGAGATTGAAAGATATGCTAAATGCTTTGGAATTAGGCCCAATGTTTCTTACTGAAAAAGCAATTAATCATGAAACAAATCCAGGGCTATGAAATCTTGCCAGCCACAGAACACCCTTAAAATGCCCTTTTCCATAAACAGTGGACATTTAATCCTTTTAACTCTCATTTGTCTTTAAATAGCATTTAATTTTTTCATTTCTCATCATTGTTACTATTGTATACTAAAGTACTAAGTCATTTCTTTTTTTTTGTTGTTAACTTGCTCCCCCTGCCTTACTCTAGAAGTAATGCTATTTTAGTGTTAGGAATACAACAGCACCTTCCTGCATCGCATAAAGTTGCGACAGCTAATAATATCTGGTATTAGCCAAAGAAACAAGGCTGCATTTTTAATTATACTTGTTTTCATGGTTAACAATGGTGAGAACAGAAGTATAGGAAACTATGTTAACACTTTCTGAGACTGAAATGCTATTTGCTGCATGGAATGTAGAAGTGCAACAGTAATAGGCCAGCCTAGGAGACTGGACATCTCATAATCCTAGCAAAACCAGCAAAAAATATCCTCTATTCTAACTCATTTACTCAAGAAGTTTTTAAAAAATGGAGGATAAAAACTGGATTTGAGATTATAAAGCTTAGTATAAGATAAGCTATTTCATGCTCCATTTAAATAAATCTAGTACGTGAAAAATACAAAGTAGTAAAGTGAAATCTTCTAACATTGGAAAATTCTTCCCTTATTGTGACATAAGTCAAGAATTCATTTTTCTGTTCCCATTAAAAGTTGGGTAATGACCCAGCTTACATGCTCCAGTGGACAATATCTTCTTAGACTTGGACTGGGATGAATGTGTTAGTAGGCTGGAATGATTTGTGGAATTTATCTACATCCACCTAATAGATTTCTGTGGATATTAAGAAATGGCTGAGTGACAGACTACAACAGCAGCAAGGATTTGGTGCTGTGGGTATAATGCAGACTAGGAGCAGAGCAGCTGCTAAGCTTCGCTAATGCTAGAGGAAACTCTCTGGGACAAACAAGTGAGGGTCTAGCCTCAGCGTCTGCAGGTTACTGGGACTGGAGATCAGATCTACTCTGCAAAGACACTGAAGCCTGTAACCCTACCTCTAAAAAAATAAAGAAATCAAATAACTCAGAGAAGATACGATATTTAACTACCCAAAATGATAGGGTGAGAAGAAGAAAGAATTGTGCTAACTTGGACCAAAAAGAAAACTGTGATTCAGAAGGAATCCTATATAATGTCTTTTTTTTTTTTTTTTTTTTTTTTTTTTTTTTTNGTGAAAAGTGAAAGAATCAGAGGATGATAAAATAATAATAATTCTAGTACAACTGACAGAGTGAGTTTGAGAGACTGGGTGCAGCTGATGTCTAGAACACTTAAAATAGACTTTTCGCCTGTCATACTTATTTTATTCTTTCTGAGTGCAAACTAAATTTCACTGATATTCAGGGGCAAATGGTGCTCAAATTATGAACCCAGAGGGAGTAACGAATAAGATTTTTTGAATGTGCGTGGAGAGGAAATGGAAAAAATTAGGCATTAAAAATCAGCAATTAGGCAGTTAAGTGACAGTACAAAATCTGTTAAACACACCGTAAAATCAAATTAAAAATTGCAAGACCATTGCAGGGAAATTCTTAGATATAGTTAGGGCTTAATTTTTATAGTGCTGAAAAGAGTTGGGTCTGATTTTAAACCATGAAAATTGTGAGGGAAAAGCATGGTCACCAGCGCTAAAAGAATGTGGAGCAATGTTGTGTGTAACATTGGGTGCTTCTGAGGTGGGCAGGTACAAATCGGTCCCAGTTCTGACCCTAGGTAAGGAAGCATGTGAGGCTTGGTGTCTCTAAGGCTTCTTGCTGCCTGCTGGAAAACCAACCACCTCTTTTTTCATACCAAACATCTCCCTGAATGTTTTGAGCCTGTTTCACACACTCCTGCCCCTGCTTGGCACTGCCCCACACTTGTGCTTCTCATGGTGCACACCCAGCAGATGCAGAAGGCTGCAGAGCACCCGTGAGCCACTGCTGACACCTGAACCATTCTCTTGGCCATGCATTAGCGACATCTGTGTGGTGAGATGTGCACCATGGTGTGGAAGCTGTTTGCAGTTTCACCAGAGGATCAAAACTCCCCATCCGTGAGATGCAGTGGGTGCTCAGCACCTACGCACCTCGCCCCGTGCCTGTGGGTTCTACAAAATCCTTTATAAGGAACCTCAGTCCCTTGATAAGAGCTCTAGATGTATTTTGTGAGGTGGGGTCACTCTCAGGTCTGTCCTGCTGCTGGCACAGCTGGAAGGTGATGCACATGGTGAAAGAAGAGGAAAGAGCAGCAGGGTTTGGATGGAGATGTTATAAGACAGTGTAACTGGAGAAGCTAGTTTCATGAAAACTCTTCAACTCTTCTTTCTTTCCGTAGAGTAACAGCTCTTGCATAAATCTGTGAAACTGTTACGCTTTTCTTCAAAGTCAAATTCTTATCTCTCCAGCTCAGCTTCAGATGGGCATCAGAGAGGAAATTTTTCCAGTTAGACATGAGAACATTTGAAAACATTGATTTAGAAAATTTATTAACATATTCATTGAGGTTGGTTTCCCACAGCAGCCACCAGTCTCCAGGCTCGGAAGCTCTCATAGACTTCAAAATTCCACAGTAATTTTCTCTGCTTTCTCCATTTGAAAATATGGAGATAAAAATAATGCACAGTGTATTAGACAGGGATTTCTTTAGCAGTGACATTAAGACCAAGAACATATGTGGTGTAGAAGCATTGGAAGATGATCAGCTGTGCTCTCAGTCTGTTCAGTCTTCTAACAGGAATAAACCTGCAGCTTTAGGCATTCTGGGGTACAGGTTGCAATGTAATAAGATATGTGAGAGAAAATGAAATATGAAATTGGATAATGTATTTAATTTACTGTACTAATAGGCAGAAGTCTAGTTACAATGTTGCCAAACAAGCATATTTAATATTTCGCTATCGTGAGTTATTCTGTAGGTGAATTAATCTTCAGAGAACAGTGACGTTTAAGGAGGAGTAGCATAAAGTATAAGTTAAAAAAACTACTGTTTTTTACCATTTTTAAGGCAAACTAGATATTTAGAATTGTGTCAGAAGAGACAAATCCATTTAATTTTTCCGTAAGTCATGACAGTTTTTCCTTTCTTCTTTATCTTATGCAAATTACTTCCATCATCATTCTTGCCAAGTAAACTCATTGGAATATTTTTCAAAAATGAACACAAATATTGGATGCAAGCAGGTGGAATAAATTAATCATAAGCATATGGTTCTAATGTAATGATTTCTGTAGTGTAGTGTCGAGACATCTAAGGGTCTAGATATACGACACACTGTGGCAGCAAATCTGCTCTAAGAAATTATCATTTACATAGACACATTTGTTGAGTCAGACTTACTGAAATGATCCAGACAGAGCACCCTGCCACACTCACACATTTCTAAGACATTTTTTAACTCTAGCCCATGGCAACGATGTGGTTTACACTTTTTTGACAGTTGTGTTAGCACAACTGAACATTGTGTCAAACAAACACAGAAGGCAGGGACTGGGAGCATTTCTGGGGAAATAGCAGTTCTTAGGTCAGCTTCACACTGCAAACTGTGGTATGATATGCCTATGCTAGCCTATATCAACTGCAGTTCAAGGCTGCAAGTCCTTTTGTGGTAGAGGCAATTTCAGATGTTACTGGCTAGCTTTGACCTATGGCCAGTTCCCAGTGTCTCCCACTGGTGCAAATTATGGTCGAAACTAGAGAAAGACAGCTAGAAAATAGTCTGTAAAACAAACAAACCAACAAAACCCACTAATCAACATAGATCCATATAGCCACCTACAGTGGAAGCAGCTGGAGGCAAGAAGAAGTAGAGAGAGTGGGCTGGCCGTGGGGACCGTGCTCATGCAACACACTTCGGCAATGCCAAAACCAGGCACAGCTTAACAGCACAGTCTGCTGCAGCATCAACTCTCCTATTGTAGAGTAACAGTTTATCATGGTTTTATATTTACTTCATTTCACATCTGAATTCCTGCTTGTTTTTTTGTTTGTGTGTTTTTAATAACCAATTCAAAACCTGTTAAAACTAGAGATATTCTGAATAATTAGGTATTTATTCATTACATTGGGTATTATTGAATTAGGCATACTAAATATGTGGATTTTTTGGAAAATGATTGTGAAGAAAAACAGAACAGAAATGGATACAAAATTGTACCTTTTTACAATCTAATCTGAATTTGGTATGAGTTGTGCTATACTTTGTTTAAAAATATTTACATGTTATTTTCAGTGCATATTCAAACTGACTTTCTAAGAGGTCCACTTTTGTAAAGCTGCAGTGGGATCGGTACTTTGAAGAAACAGATCCCTTTCTTGAAGGCCTCAAATGCAGCTTCACATGGAAGCTCAGTTCTATAAATACTGTTTTCTTAAATCAATATTAAATTCAGATTTTTTT
>VXAV01004039.1:154455-167034 GCA_013399715.1 Alectura lathami
TTTTTTTTTTCCCCACAAAACATATGCACTATCCTGTCTTTGTTGAGGTAGAATATTTCCATGTGGAATGAAGGTCAGAGCCAAGAGCATGCGCATTCCCAAAGCAGCCTTGAAATATCTTAGCCTGTGTAGAAGATCCTGGCTAGCCTTCTGGACTTATTTACAAATTTACTAGTGTTTAGTTAATCCTTTTTAGCCTCAGGAACTGTTAAAACAGGCTGTACTTAAACCAGGATAATTTAACAAATTTCTATAAGCTAAACTCCTGTGACTTTCATGATAGATTTTTATATCAACTAGAAGATCCACTAACTTAAAATTCACATTCCCACATTGTGAGAGGAAATAATTAATCATTTTAATCAGAATCTGAATTACAGAATGCCAAAAAAATGCTAGTTAATCCTTCACATCTGTCACTGTGTTATTACAAAGAAAAAGAATATGGCTAAATCAGGAATGTAATTTTGAGTTCTTCCCCTCCGGTCTTTTGAAAACTTCATAAAAGATGCATCAGATTGTCTTGTGAAAAAAAATGAAAACAAGATATATTTTCACATGTGTTGGATTGTTTTGTTTCCTTCCATTTAAAAGTCTGCAGCAGATAATTACATCCTAACTTAGTTATTACCACAGTGTTGTAATTACTTTGGGTGCTCACCCCTCCTTAAAGGGAATATGTAGAAGACTGTGAAGAAGTCTCCTTAGCATTACTTTCCTGAATGCCTGTTCCTAAAGAAGAATTGGGGGATGCAGTACACATATGCTACAGTTGGCAAGATGGTTTTCATGCAGAACTGCAGGACTCCTGCGTGTATTCCCTTCCAAGCTCTCAGCTAGAACCTGCTGACTGACCAGACTTTATTTTTGTTTTCATAGCATCTGTGAAACAAATACAACTAACATTTTTTTGCTCTACTATTTTGTTTTTGTAATTTACATTTGAAATACTTCATATTTGAGCAACTAAAATAATTTTGAGGAAAAATATTATGGTGAAGTATGTCTTTTTAACAATAAGTTCTGTATAATACTTATTTAACTTTTCAATAATGTTGAAACAAATGTACCAAATGTTTTAAACTTTTTTTTTCTTTTTGAAAACATATACTTTTTAGTTCATAATTCACAAATTATTTCAGTGCTAATGATACTGCATCTTTATGTAAAACAGTTTCAGCTGAAAATGAGGATGGCAGGGGATTCTTCTGCCATACAGGCTGGGAAGGATTACATATGGCATCTGGAGTCAGTGTATTCTTTAATCATGAACTTCAATGAGCTTTCAAAGCGCCACAGTTTTCTGATTTTTTTAAAAAATACACTGTACTTTCAGAACAGAGACCTGCAGCTGAAATCTTGCCAGCATAACTATGTCATACTATTATTACTGTGTTGAGGCATTGATGCTTACAATTTTGCAGAAGAAAAAGGTCTAACTGTTCCCTTGTTAACAATACCGTGTTCCCAGAGCATTTTTGTTATTTATGCAGAAGAGCCCAGCCCCTATCTCTCTTCTGCCTCAGAAGTCTCCCTGTCTGAATCTGTGGTAACTAGATAGGCAGGGCCATGGTTTTGCATTTGTGAAGATAAATTTGCAGATTCTCCAGCACATTGGACTCTCAGTTTTCTTGGCTCATTTACCAAACTTGCTGCCACTGAGAGCACGTTCGGCTGAGACCTCAGTTGACATTTCCTTCCCCATTAAACCTTTGTTTTCAAAGACAGTGATAGAAAAGAGGGGAAGGCGAAACTGTCAGTCACAAAGAGGAATGTGGAATTAGAAGTAGCATAAGAACGGATTTAGAAAGTAGGAGGCAACTGAAGTCTAAACATGTCATTTTTCAATTATAAACGGTGTAGCTACTTTATTCCTTGTGTTTTCAACAATACAATAACTATTATTGTGAATTATTGAAACATGCTGTTTGAAACTATAGGACATGCAAAAGAGATCATAACCTATTGCACAGTAGCGTCTTACTTCTGAGTTCTTTGGTCACGGCTGCTTCTTTTTTACCTGTAAGATAAGAAGAAAAAAAACATGCAAAAAAATACACGTAGGAAGAATATGGGTGGAAAGAAAACTGCAGTGTGTTCTTTATTGCTGCAAAAAGCATTTGAACAATACAGTGAATCATTTCTGTTTCATGATGAAATTCTACTAATTTAAATGTAAATGCAAAAAAAAAGCCATGTGTGAAGTTGGATATTTCTGTTTAATTTCAATATAGTCATCTGTGAGATATGACATATGGTCATTTTACAATGGCTTACAGATACTAACTGAGCCATTGTTGCTCACCATGTATACATTCTCAGGTTGCAGAAATGCAAAGGAAGATGCCCTAGGAACCTAAGAATGGAGACAAGTGATGAAAGGCTTTGGTTTCCCTACAATTGTTGAAAGCCATGCAATTGTCACCTAGTTTGGAAGGCTTTGCACAACACCCAACTAAAACTAGCCACCACCTATTTCCCACATGCCATAACAACTGAAAGATTTATATCTAAAAGGAGGAGAGAGAACCTGAGCTGTCCCTCCCAGTTTGGAAGAAAGATCACTGCCACTTTCAAATTTTCCTGGTTTAAACTTGAGCTAATACATTTCTTTTATATTACATATTCACATGAGAAAGAGCACATATCTACCTGTTACCAAAACTAAGCACACGTGGAATTATTTATGAACCTGAAGCAACTCAGTCCTATGTGTGATCCATATAAGAATAGGTAAAATCTGTCCCTGGTTGATCTAAGTAATGTTAAAATAACTCAGCTATAGCAAAAGGCAGTATTGCCAGCCAGCCTGGTAGACAAGACTTTTTCTGATGACTGAGAGAAGATCTTAACAGATTATAACAGAAATAACAGAATAATTTAGCTCTCCATTCTAATGCTTGGCACTATTCTATCACCGGGATTTTATCTGGGTACAAAAGTGGACCACTTTTATAAACATACTTGGGGCCTTACTGACTTTTTTCACTAGTCTCATCTGTTCAGCTAAGAAACTGCTCGTGGAGGTCCTGTAGGACAGGAAGCAGAGGTGCGTAAAACAATAGCAGAGGTTACTCCCTTGGGTGTCCATGAAGAAAGGAACATCCTCGCTAGTGCCTAAAATACATGCATAATAATTCTTATGTCCACAACATAACAGTGATAAATTAATTGTGCTCCTAAATGCTAATGAAGGAAATACTTCAGGGCAGAATCTGGTAAAATAAGTAGCTTTCAAACCCAAGACTATCCCATCACTGATAATAATACAAAGTTGCTTCAATTTCACAGATCTCTAAATTGCTGTGAAAAAGTTTATATGAGATAAGGTAATGCAAATAACTGCCATGTACTCAAATAAAAAGTCTTCAAAAATTCAGGGAAAACACATTTTTATTTGGGTAATATGCTGCTCTGAACTGAAGTGTTTCTAGGTTAATCCTCGGCTTCCACTAACATTCTATGAAAGCATGTTTTGCAGGCACCACTTCAAAGTATGATAATTACAACATTTAGATGAAATTAATCATGAAGTAGCTTTCAGCCACATTATCTGGCTAAGGAGCCTATTGAAGACTTCAAGAAGTGCCTATTTGTTGACAGATAGGGAAATTTTAAAAGGTGTATATTGCAGTGATATGAATCATTTGTCACAATAATCTTCTATTGCTGGAGGATACCAAAAAAAATAAATAAAATTGTAGCATCATTTACAATAACAGACGGGATCTAAATAAAGCCCTCAAGCTCCTTCTTTTCTTTTTTCATATGAGACATCATTTCTTAGGACAGCATACTTTAATATGTTTTAGAGCCATTATTTATGTTAAAATACTCAACGTGTTTTTCTTTTCTCTGAAATACAGAACATATGGTTAATTCTGAGTAAATACCTGGGCAATCTTTTTAGTAAGAAATTCTTTCTTTCTTTCTTTCTTTCTTTATTTTAAGAGCATAAAAATTATCAATAGACGGTTCCAATAGCATTTGCTGATTAAAAAAAAAAAAAAAATTTATATCCTTATTCTTTTAAACCCAAGTTACCTAAAGTTAGGTTTCTAAAGCCATACATATGCAAGTAAGATTAAGTGATTTACAGGAAACTGTCTAGAGGAGGTTTAGTAGGACCCTAATCTATGGGGATTCTTCTGAATTTATGTAACACATACATCTAGGCATCTCACACTTGAATGAAACAAATGACCTAATTAAAGAGAACTGAGTAACTGGTAGAAGTCACAGGAGGCAAAACTGACCATGGCATCTGAAGTCCCTGAATGTAGTTGTCTGTTGTAAGTCACAAATAACAAGTAATTAAACAACCAAAAAGAAAATAATACCAGAAAGTAATATTTGAACAATGAGTTATACTAGGGTAATTAAAATCTATGAGACTTTTGTTTTATTTGTTTTTGTTTTGCACAAGTCTTGGTTTTAAGCTTTACATTATGAGTGTGTGTGTGGCTAGGGGAGGAAGTTTATACTGTAACAGGATTTTATAGTCATGGTAACTTTTCTTAAAAATAAGAACAAAACCAAAAAAAATCTCTCTTGCCTTTCTTATAGCTCATCAGTGGTTCTGTTTTTCAGGTTAATTAAGCAGCAGAAATTTTAGAAAAAAATAACTTTTTTCAAACATCACTGCTAGGCATCATATGAACATTGTCCTAAACATATCTTTGACAGTCAGCCTAGCAAGTATAATCATAGAATCATAGAATCATAGAATCATAGAATGGTTTGGGTTGAAAGGGACCTTAAAGATCATCTGGTTCCAACCCCCCTGCCATGGGCAGGGACACCTCCCACCAGACCAGGTTGCTCAGAGCCCCATCCAGCCTGGCCTTGAACACTGCCAGGGAGGGGGCATCCACAGCCTCTCTGGGCAACCTGTGCCTGTGTCTCACCACCCTCACAGGAAAGAATTTCTTCCTAATATCTAGCCTAAATCGCCCCTCTTCCACTTTATGGCCATTATCCCTTGTCCTGTCGCTACACGCCCTTCTAAAGAGTCCCTCCCCAGCTCTCCTGTAGGCCCCCTTCAGGTACTGGAAGGCCGCTATCAGGTCCCCCTGGAGCCTTCTCTTCTCCAGACTGAACAACCCCAACTCTCTCAGCCTGCCTTCAGTAGGGGAGGTGCTCCAGCCCTCTGATCATCTTCGTGGCCCTCCTCTGGCCCCCTTCCAACAGCTCAATGCCCTTCTTGTGTTGGAGGCCCATAACTGGACGCAGCACTCCAGGTGGGTGTTCATGAGAGCAGAGTAGAGCGGCAGGATTACCCCCCTCACCCTGCTGATAATGCTTCTCTTGATGCAGCCCAGACCTTTAGGCTATTTTCTCTTCAAATCTTTACATCTGAAGTTTTGCAATTGGGAAGGCAAATGCGTGACATGAGTATGATGCCTACAACTCTTTGAAGCCGTCTGACATTATTAGGACCCATATAAGACATGAAGAGCAGTCTGGTCACTCTAGTAGCCTTGACTAGCGCTGCAACTGTTGTTAGTATTGGTGACAGACAAAGAGCAAGGAACTATTTTCCTTTTCCAAAAAACCTCGCTTCTACAGCAATATAAAGCAATAAATGACAACTTTTAATAACTACTGAGACTCACTATAGGAGATCAGGCTTCCTAATCTAATGCTTCTTGTATTTTGGTGCCATAGCTCAAAGTACTCAATTTTTCAGGGGTTGCTGAGGCTCCATTTGATATTCAAGTCTTCTTGAAAGGCTTATGTAGATCACCCAAAAGTATTGGGTAACTTGGACAACACTAGACATAGGCTTTTTTTAAAAGTGCCTGGAACAGGCTATGCACAATATCTAACAAAATCATTTGTCATCTGTGGAGGACTGTGAAGAACCCTTTCCTTTTGCAGTTATTCTTGAGAATTATTTGAAGACAGTTATATTCTGGTCTGTATTCACAAAAAATGAACATGATTGTGCAAGGCCACTCTTTTGAGATGAATGAACAGTTTTTTATTTTACACTCTTGAAAAATATTAAAGAACAGTAAAACTTCTTTTTTAAATTTATTTTATTAAAAAGCACCAAATGTTTAAGCAAACATGAACTGACTTTGTTCTTATCTATACAGGCTAAAAGGATCAATTTTGAATTCAAGCTAGGAACAAGTATCTGGCAACCAGCACAGATGTATCTCAGTGAAACAGAAAAGCAGTACTTTATTCTTTCACCTCTTTTTAGCACATATCTCGATCTTTTCCTCAGGCCTCCATCAGCATTCTTTTGAAGTAAACTATCAGTACACAGTAGCTGCCAATGACATCTAAACTACACACGGGGCAAGAAAAAAAACATCCCTCTAAGCTCATATAGTGTCTTTCATGCCATTGAGTCCCTAGGAGGCTCATAATAGGCCATTAGACAAGGATGCCCCAGTGCTCTACTACAGAGTGTGAGTTTAAACAAATTTCCAAAATGGAGTATTTCAAACATTGCTCTGAAGTGAATTGTAGATCCAGGGTTCAAAAAACTTTTACACATTTTTAGCAATAGTTGTGCAATATAATGTCCTTTGGACATTTGGGAATAACAAAAGATCTTCAACAGCTGCATATGTCCTATAATTTCTATATATAAACATCAGTTCTGGGAAATAAATGGGTTTCAAATTGTACTCTCTTGAAAAGCTTCTCTATGCTTTTTCTTCCTAGAAAACTTTCACTAAAATATTTAATGGAATAAAAAAGTCCTAGATTAAAGGTGTTATCCAGATAAATGAGTATTTCAGAGAAAATACACCGATAGTTCTGCTAATCCTGCACTGTTTAAAATAACTGCTAGAACATCTCTTAATATGGGAAGCACTATTGAAATTATTGTATCTAAAATAACCTTTCTCTTTGGAAGCTCACCAAAGAACATGACAGTAATATCACATTTACAGACATAAACAAATTTCAACATCATTTAACAACCACAGTGTCTGAATTATACAGTAGATAATATCCTAATCAAACACTGCGTAACTCAGCAGGTAATGTTCAGGATGCAAGAATGCAAGGATTCCTAGGCTGATCTGGACTAAGCATCAAGACCCTGAGTAATTACTTGATACCTCTGAAAAACATGTCTCACTGGATCAAAAACTATAGAAATTTAAAATGTTAAGCAGTTACTGAAGGAGGAATTCTCAAATATCAGCTGGCAGTGACCAGTTTCTTTATTTTATAGCTGATGATCACGTACTAGAATTGACTTAAACAAACCACATTTTTTGGCTAATAGTCTACACAGACCCACGGAATGCAAGTTTCATGATGAAGATGCCTCATGCAATATGATCATAGCTCCACTAACTGACAAAAAACTTTCTAATAAGATGTACAGAAATTTGCTGTCCTTGCCTGTCTTCTACCATTTATTTTGGTTTAGAGGTTCAATTAGTTTTGTCATTAAAAGCAGGAGAAGAAAAAGAACAGAAAAATGAGTAGAAATTCCAAGAATCAGAGAGAATTCTTTTGAAAAATGATATTTCATAATGTGCTGTGTGTCTCCATGATAAAAAGCTTCTGGCCTTATTAACCAAAACACAACTGAGAGCACACATTGGGAAATTTGTTCTTGCTTTGCATAAGCAATATAACAGCAGAGCTTTTAAAATAATGCATCTTCCAAATACTACAGCTAATACTCCCTTTGCTGCCCTGAACAAGGGTTCATGACAGGAAATAAAAAATGTTAGCAGGTTGCGTTTGATCATTGAGAATTTCCATCATGTGAATGAAAAACATAATTAAAGTCTCTAAGAGACCAGGCTCAGCACAGTCTACTCTCAAGCTAGCAGATGTACCAGAATTCAAAAACAATTTATTAAGTGGAAAGATTTGCAGTTAATGTGATTTAAGAGTAAGACACCCCAGATAGCTAAGCATTATGATGTTAAGAATAAATTGCTATTGAACATATAGTAATTAAAAAAGCATTTCCAAGCCTTCAAATATATTTAAATATACTGTTTGAAAACTTCTTTTTTTTTTTTTTTTTTACTTGAAGTTATTATTCTCCACAAAATGATATCAATTTCAAATACTATTCTGACACTGAAAAGTGTTTAATTTTGAACATTACTATTTTTTTTTACTCAGTTATCTTTCTAATGTATATATATTTGTTGATAGTTTAACACTAGTTGTATAACACTATAAAAGTCAGTGCTATCTTACCATAACTCACATTTTTTGGGAGTATTCATTTTTATTTTTATCTCAGTCACTTCTGAAACAGCAGATCCCCAGTAAAAGAGCAATTTTCTATTGTACTGTCTCCATTTTATGATTAAGACTTTCAAAATTTCATATCACAGGTAATTATAACACTATTGTTTCTTCTTCAATATCTAGCAAGGCGCTATCTAAACTGCACTTACTAAGAGATTCCCTCATTAACATACTTTTCCAAAACCCTAAAATTTGATGTTGTCATAATAAAGCTGTTCAGAAACACCAGTACTTCTCACATTTGGAAAATTCTGCCTTTGGACCAATTGGTTTTGTTCTCTGCCTTAATCACTGAGCACTATACCACTGTACGTTCTGTGACAGCTACTGGCAAAACCTCCTCTTTATAGTCTCCAAAAGATAATTTTTGGTAAGCATGAGAAATTCTAGGATCCAAGTACTTCTATTGGATGCTTCATAAATTGAAAAAAAAAAAAAAGGTATCTGAGAAAGAGTGGTAGATCAATCTAATAGATACCCCTTCGGCAAAGTAAATGTTCAGGAAATTTTACTGGGATGGACCACGAAGTCTCCAGTCCCAGACTGTGGGTTTTGTGTTTAAACATCTCCAGGCAGGACAGGAAGTGAGGGAAAAGTGCAAAAGACAGTGCTATTGCAGGGCAAAACCAAGGGGAAGTGAAGCTTCTGTAAGATAAAATCAAGTTCTCTCAAGAAACATGAGACTAGATTACAAGAATTAATTTTCAAAAGGTACTGAAAAAAAATGTAGGATAAGAAAGGGTTTGAAGAGTTTAGGACTATAAAAAAGTAGCTCATGAGCTTTCTTCTGTTGTTGATTATAATAGAAAATTGTTGATACTACTTTAAAATTCTGACAGATCATTACAATTTGTTGTGACAGTGGCCATTTTACTGTGCATTGTCTCTGGTATTTTAGCACAGAAAAAAAAATTAACTTAAAATAAATTGCTTTCAAACACCTTTCAATGAATAGTCAAATATTTTATCTCCTTTTACCTATAAAAGTAGCACACTTGCTTGAGACAAAAATGTCAAGGCATTATCCATTCATTTTAAATAAAGCTAATAGTAAAAACCTGGAATGTATCAGATAACCTACAAGATAATGCATAGATTGTTTATAAATAGCATTTCCAATTTTCATAATTACTAGCTTATTATCTAAACAACTAAATGGTAATTAAATAAAATAAATGAAGTTTAAAATATTATTCAAGGTAACTGGGTACCCAAAAGCAATGAAAACTGTTTTGAAGCAGGGAAAATATTCAAGTTTTCCTTCTGCCTTCTATGGAATGTGCCCTCTCTTGTCACCATCATCCTTCTTTACTTCTCACTTGCAGTAACAAGCTTGTTTTGATCATTCTTTAGTTTCTTTGATGTCTCCAAGTTCCTTCCAAAACCTAGCCCTTGAGTGTGTTTCTTCCTCACTGCACTGTATCCCTGTACTACCATGTCTTTCACCAATGACAAAAGAGTTCTAATACTAAATTTTACCTTAAACAGATTTCCCAAGTTCATTTTTAAAAGTTCATTCAAAAGACTCAGAAATAAAGGAAATAGAGAGAAGCAAGAGCAAACAAGTGATTGAGCTGCTTTTGTGTTAAGAAACAACCTGCACTTTGGTAACAGACGATTTCAACTGTACCAGTGACTCATGGTTCCACTAATCACTTATTTCTCCTTTCTATTTTATAATTGCTCAAATGGATTCAGTCTCTCACACTGCACAGCAGGTGGAAACATGTTTTATTGCCTTCTGAATTCATCAGGGAATATTTAAAAAAGCAAAATTCTAGAGCATGATATGAGATCACAGTCATCCATACACAGGAAGTTGTAAGTGCAATTCATTACACATGCTGCAGTGATTTAGGGAAATGGTAATGCTTTTTGTGCAGCATATGCAGGTAATAATATTAATTCCAAAAATTTCAGAATCAGTCTTTTTCCTGGAATAAACTGTCATTTAAATTAGTGGAAATACAATCAATGAAAATTTTTTTCAACAATTTTACCTTTTCTTGAAGCAACATGGGGAATACACTCTCTCTACAACTTTCTTAAGAAAGCTTAGCACCAATACTGTTTAAATGATTAACGAGGATTTTTTTTACAGTCAAAATAGGTTTTATTAAGTGTACATATACTATGCATCCTTCTGAGGTCTCCCTTCTCAACAAATTCAATTTCTTACTTTCCATTTGGTAGATGAATGCACAGATAACATCTATAGACATTATCACTGTGATAAAAATATTTTCTTTTCTTCTGAACATTGATGCAGTCAGCATTCTAATGCTGTGAAAAAGGAAAGCTTGAATAATGTAATGTCCATCCGTTCATCTTTATAAGCGACACACTACTCTGATTACGCTCTAGTAAGTGAAGCAAAATCTATGTGAAAGCAACCTCATGGAGCATCTGATGCAAACAAGCTAAAAATCAATGCACTTATAACCACAGCTATGTATGGCTCTTTTGCTTAAGAGCATCTGCCCATTCTATTATCCTAATCATTCAACAATACTTCTTCTGACTTAGTCTGTCAGAATTACGTGTGTCAAAAGCCACAAAGTTGGCTCTACTTCTTCAAAAACAGATCAAGAGAACAAGCAGGACCATTGGGAACATTTATTGAAAGATTAAACAATCTTAACTAGGAGTAAAGTGCAAAGGATGGCATGTTATCAGTCATGGATACTGTTGGTCTATGAACCTTGCTAAGAGAAAGGCATCCAAGAGATGAAATTACACTTAGGAAAATGTGATGTGGAGACTTTATCAAATATTCACTAATTAAAACTTAGTAAAATTATTTGTCTCCATTTCAGGGTCAAAGTAAAACTTAATTTTTCATATTAAAATTAAAGTAAAGAAAAAAAAATCAACCTGATTCTAAAGTCTGAAGATTTCCAGTGACTTTATTTAGCTCTGGGTGAAGCCTTCAATTTGTCTATTGAATTACAGCAGAAAATACACAGCACTCTGTAGGTGTGTCATCACAACCTGACTGATGTTTCCGTGCATGGATGTTTAACATAGAATAATTATCTTAACCATCAGGCCTGCTGACTCAGATGTACATCTTATTTTGAAGGAACAGATCTGTTTTACTTAATTAAAAAGATTAACTTTGTGTTGTTTGAGGCAAAGGCATATTCTAATCCTGTTATTTCTGTATGTGACTGGAAATATAAACATTACATTAATCCCCAGACCAACATAAACAGAGCTGATGCAATAAATTAGATTCTTTAATTACAGCTATGCCACCCAGCTGCTTGCATGGCATGGATACTTCTTTGTACTTATCTGAAAGTCCAAAGGCAAAACGATTATTTGGTTACCTGTGTGGTCTTCAGATTGAATAGCTATCACCTTCAAGACTGATCCTTATTCTCTTATCTAGATTTCTAGTATTGCCTTTCCCCAAAAAGTTCTTTACACAACTGACATTGCAGAGGAGGTTGCCTTTGAGACACTAAAATGACTCCTCTACTTTACCCAAGGAAGATTTTCTTGCCAACTCATCAAAAAATGAAAAGGACTGTCATTTCTAATTCTTTGCCAACAAGACCTTACCACCATCACTCAGCATTTTCCTTTCTCACTGCTTGCTCTGTTGTAGTCAAAGATAGAAAAGAACAAACACAATAATACATGTCAGGCTGAGCAATAATCAGCATAGTCTTGAAAGCACTCAGTTCACAGGAGTTAGTAAAGGCTGAACCACTGAAAGGCACTTAAAATTTATTCATCTGATGCTAATATTTCATGGGCAGAGCAGGCAGCTCAGACAGAGTATTCACCTTCTCTTCTAGGGCATTTTTTACTCAACACATAGAGGTGGGTGAGTACAGAAATGGAGACACAGTTTCCTCTAAAACTAATTTCATACTAAATGAAAGAAGAGTTCAGTCTTTTGCCCCAGAACCACTCACAAGCAGATGCAATGGAGAATCAGTCGTATGTTGAGCCAGTTGTTAGTGTAAGATGAAAGAGAGAGAGACGAGGCAAAGGAAGAAAAAAACTTGTTTCTACCTTTTTGTCTCTGCATTTCATGTCACTTCTAGCTCTTGAGTACTGAACTGAAAGGTATAAGTAGTTGGTCTTAGAATAAATAACATTACTATTACCACTCCCACCCCTTCAAATAGGAAATAAGGGATATTTTCAGAACTGCCACAGTGACCTTGCAGCCTCTGTACTTTTTCAAAAGTGGTGGAGGTTTTTAGGAACTCAGTTCTCACAGAAAATCAATGGGAGTTATGTGGCTGGCCTACTTTGACATGTTGGTAAATCCCACCATGTGCCATGCTGTATCTTTAGGCACCTGAAAAGCTTTGA
>VXAV01004039.1:167074-178754 GCA_013399715.1 Alectura lathami
CGATATCTTTAGGCACCTGAAAAGCTTTGAAATGATTTTGTCAGTCATTGCTGAAGACTGAGATTAGAATTCAAAGTCCACAGAGTGCTTTGAAACTTTCAGTGTAGGACATACAAGACATCTTTTGAACTACCTTTTGCCTTTTTTCAGGAGTAGACTCCCTTAGAGATACAAGCTGATTTTGTTAAACTGTTCTATTCGTCTCTTGATGATTTCTGGAAATAAAAATTAGAAAAGCAGCTTTTTTAAATTTTTCTTAGAAAATTGAATATTTAGAGAATGGCTGCGAGTCATGTGCTCAGCTTGCAAGGCACAGAAGGGTAAAGCACAAGGGAATTCCTACCCTTTCAGTGAATCAGAAGACAGTTGTCTCCAGCTGCATTCCTGCATTGACTCTCCACTGCATTTTCTATTGGCTTATCATGTGTACCTCTGAGGACGTACATTCATAGCGTTCAGGGCTAGAATGCACAAGCAGATTATCTAGTCTGACATTTTGTTTCAGAAACTACTGTATTTCAGTTTGTTACCTTTTCAGCTGATGTGTATCTTCCACTAGGTAAACAATCATCTTCTATGGACATCAAGGAAAACAAAGCTGTGGTAGTTTTTCAGGCTTTTTGTTAAGAATATGAACCTCATTTTCAGTCTGGGTTCACTTAGCTTCAGCTCCCAGTTATTCATTGTTGTTACACATTTTCTACTAGATTAAAGGAGCTGCAGTAGACGGAATCTCTTTTCTCTGCGAGTCCTTAGCATCCACAGTAATAGTCATCTCCTTTTAAAGAGATTAATACTTTACCCATCTCTGTGAAGAACATCCTTAAATTTTAAATCACTTCAGTGACCTTTTTTTTCTGTTTCTTCTCCAGTTTGGACATCACATCAACATGCACGTTCAAGTCTCTCTAGTGACTTGTACACAGGTGGCATGTGGCCATGGCCAGCATTCCCTGTTTCAGGGTTTACAATTTCAGAGCTGCAGCAAAAAAGTATCAACCTGAACTTGCCATTCACCTTGTCAGTTTTAAAGATATTTTGCAGATGTAAATGTAGATGGCAATATAACACACAAGGCATCAGAGAATTGGGCCCTGAGGTTAGAGAGACTATTTGGGTGTCACAACAGAATATAACTCTGAGTAATGGGATAAAATTAAGCAAGGGAAAATTTAGGCAGACTGAAATGAAACACTTCTTAACTGCCAGATCTATTAGGCTGTAGAATAATCTTCTGTGGGAACTGATGGAGGCCTAGTTACTTCAGACATTTAAACAAACCTGGATAAAACACTTGAAGATATTCTGTAAGGAATTATCCTGCATTGCCAGAGGAAAGGATTAGATTACCTAGTAGATCATTTCCATCTCTGCTTTCTGTGATTTTGTTGTACAAAACCCCACAAACAGGAAATTGTTAGCAAAGTCAAGAGATGCCACTAAACCCTCTCTGTGTCAGAGAAAGAAGAGTGAATAACATCACCTGCTGGTAACTGTGCAGGAATCCTAATCCAGCATTTCTGTGGGTTAGAGAACACAGCCAGTGCTGAGGACTGCATGCTTAGCTTGTGTCTGAAAGGAAAAGCCTCTACTAATGCAAAAATGTCAGGAAACAGCAGGTGAGCTATGAATAGGAACCAGGAGAGGAGGAGGAAAGGAAAAATCAGGATGGGGTTGAGAAGCATGGTAGTGTCATGAGGAAGTTATTCGTCAGGAATGAATCAGAATGTAGTACAAGGCGTGAAACCTGAAGCTCCAGTAAACCAGCTGGGAAAGCTACATATTTTTATAGGCTTTGGTGTATGGGCATTGATTCATACAATAGTAATACCATATCACAGCTAAAATTAGACCAGAGCCAGGGTCTTTGCTGAGCTTTGCACAAACACACAGCAAGGCAAGCCATAGCCCCTACAGAAAAATACCAGTGGATGAGCAGTGTAAGAGTGATAGCTGTCGGGAGAGCATTGGATATAACCTAAAGAAATATCATACAGTTCATATACAGTTCTAAGGTCCATAACTTGGTCTTCATGTGTGTGTGTTTTAATATGATTTGTTCCTAAATTTGCTTTCGACTTTTAACTCATTGTGATCTCAGTTTTTGCTGTTATAGGTTCATTTTATCTGCATGGGGATCACTAGGCAACACACTGTGTATTATTTCTGTTACTCAGGTTTTGCATTTGTCTCTTCTTCCAGTCTTTCTGAACCTAGCTGAAAACAAATACGGATTACAGATTACTGTACTGGGTCTAGCTGGGATGGAGTTAATTGTTTTGATAGCAGCCTGCAGGGTGCTGTGTTTGGGACTTGTGGCTACAAGTGTTGACGGCACACCCATGTTTTGGTTATTGTTAAGCAGTGCTTGCAAGAATCACGGCTTTTTCTGCTGAGATGTTAGTCATTTTTCCCTTTCTGTCTCTCCACATCAAGTTGTGAAAAATGTAGGAGGGATACAGCCAGGACTGCTGGCCAAAATTTGCCAAAGAGATATTCCATACCATATAAAGTCACGCCCAGTAAGAAAACATGGGGTGGAGGAATAAAGGGTGGGGAGGATTTCTTATATGGTACCCATTGCTCAGAGACTGGCTAGACATTGGTCTGCTTGTGGGAGGTTGTGTTTGGCTGCCTTGAAATCACTAGTTTTACTTTTCTTTCTTTTACTTCTTAAGATGTCTTTATCTTGACCTACATAACACCTCACTTCAGCTTTTCCTATTATCACCCCTATCTCATTGTGGGGTGTGGGATGAGTGAGTGGCAATGTGGGTGCTTAGCTGCTGTCAGGGTTCAGCCTGCAACAATGCCCTTCTTCTTTTACTAAAAAAAAAAAAAAGAAAAAAAAAGAAAGAAAAGTAAAGAATGAGTGAGACAGAATCTTACCTTCTATATATTATAACAACTGCTCTAAAAGTCATAGAATCATACAATCATCCGAGTTGGAAGGAACCATTAAAGGCCATCTAGTCCAACTCCCATGCAGTGCACAGGGTCACCCACAGCTGGATCAGGTTGCTCAGAGCCCTGTCCAGCCTGACCTTGAAGGTCTCCAGGGATGGGGCTTCTACCGCCTCTCTGGGCAACCTGTGCCAGTGCTTCACCACCCTTATGGTAAAAAACTTTTTCCTTATATCTAGTCTAAACCTACTCTCTCTCAGTTTCAAGTCATTTCCCCTAGTCCTATCACAACAGACCCTGCTAAAGAGTCTGTCCCCTTCTTTCTTGTAGCCCCCCTTCAGATATTGAAAGGTTGCTATCAGGTGTTCCCAGAGCCTTCTCTTCTCCAGATGGAATAGCCCCAACTCTCTCAGTCTGTCCTCACACGAGAGACATTCCTTCCCTTGGATCATTTTTTTGTCCCTCCTCTGGATGCACTCTAACAAGTCCATGTCCCTCCTGTCCTGGGGACTCCACATCTGGATGCAGGATTCCAGGTGAGGTCTCACCAGCACAGAGCAGAAATCATAGAATCATAGAATGGTTTGGGTTGGAAGGGACCTTAAAGATCATCTAGTTCCAAGCCCTGGTTCTCACCCTGCTGGTCACACTTCTCTTGATGCAGCCCACCCAGGATGCAGTTGGCCTTCTGGGCTGCAAGGGCACATTGTCGGCTCATGTTGAGTTTTTCATCAACCAACACTGCCAAATCCTCCTCAGAGCTGCTCTCCAGCCATTCTCTGCCCAACCTGTATTTGTGCTTGGAATTGCCCTGACCCAGGTGCAGGACCTTACAGTTGACCTTGTTGAACTTCATGAGGTTGGCATGGGCCCTCCTCTCCAGCCTGTCCAGGTCCCTCTGGATGGCATCCCTTCCCTCTAGCATGTCAGTGGCACCACACAGCTTGGTGTTGTCCACAAACTTGCTGAGGGTGCACTTGATCCCACTGTCTATGTCACCAACAAAGATGTTAAACAGCACTGGTCCCAGTACCGATCTCTGAGGAACGCCACTCATCACCAGCCTCCATTTTGACATTGAGCTGTTGACCTCAGCTCTCTGGGTGCAATCATCCAGCCAGTTCCTTATCCAGCCAATGGTCCGTCCATCAGACCTGTGCTTTTCCAATTTAGCAACCATATTCCAAATAACACATATATATACACCCCAGTTCCTCACCACTGCAGTTTTTCCATTTTCCTTGTACTTTGTCTAATAAGACAGAAAAAATAATTGTGAATAAACTCTTTTTTTTTTTTTTTTTTTTTTACAAGACCAATCTCTTTCAAAATATCTTGGGCTGTCTCTGGCTGACCACACTTCTTTTTTGCCCTTATGAGCTGGGAAATTGAGACAGTCACTACATCACAGTGGCCCTTGCGGAGCTGATACTGGGGTTCTTCTGAAAGCCCACTACCCTCACATCTGCTGACATCTGTTGTGTGACGTCCTCACATTACTGAAAATGAGATACACGGCACTGTCCCTGCTGGGAACAACATGGTGAGAGCTGTCAGCACTTCAGTTAAATACACTGTCAGGAGTGAGCAGGGCAGAGTAGGGAGTTTCCAGTCCTGCCCTCAAGACACAGCAAACATGTCTTCCTGCTAAAGTGTGCAAGCACAGCAAATAGAAAATCAAAATTTGGATTGTAGATGAAAGCATTCAGTCCACTGCATATGAATTCAACCAAAGCATTTGTATGCTGTGCATCCAGTCCTCCAGATCAGTGGGTATGCCAAGTATAAAATTCTCGTAAGATATGTTTTAATTGATTTTTATTTTTCTGTCAGTGTTGGAAGTAGTGTTTCTCCAAAATGTTTCTTCTGAGGATGGTGTAAATTTTGGATAACATTATGACATCTTCCTAGCCATGGCAGTAATAGGATAAGGAGCTGGATGAAATAAATACGTGGTCTGTCATTTTATCAACAAACTCTTTAAATAACTAACCACATTTGAAAGCAATAATATAAAATATACAGACAGAATAGAATAAAAAGATAATTGGCCACCAGGTGTCACTAGCCCTTTTTTTATAATAGAACAATTAATATCAAATCTGCAAGGGGAAAGTTGAACTAAGAAAGTCTCAAAATTAAACGCCTTTTCTTTTTCTTTTCTGCTTCCTCCCCCCCGCCCCCGTTCAGATGAGAAATTTAAAAATGATCAGAGGAATTTGTCTTCCTGTCTGGATAGAGCACAATAACAAAGAACACACTGTTGGCATATAAAATGGTCTTTTCTCTCCATTTCCTATGAAATCATTGCTGTTTTGCAAGTTACAAAGGCTGCCCTTTAAAACAATGAAAGCACAATACATCTGTGGTCAACCCATGGAAAAAATCCCTGAGAGGTCATATTTGCTTTTGCCTGTCTGCTCGGTTCTGCCTATCTTGTGCTGTAACTTCCCTCCTATGATTAAGCCTAGACTTTCCTCCCCAGCTACATGATCTCACTGGATGGCAGAGTGGGAGGACTTATTTGGCTATCTTGGCTTTGTTACAGTTACAATATAATGTTTTCAGTTTTACATCTGAGACCAACTTTTAGTTTATTTTTTTCATGACTGCAGAGTGAGTTTTCATTATTGTTATAGTGACAACATTCCACATACCTCAGGTTCTGTAACTTTATTGCCACAGCAAGTTTTCCTATTCAGGAGGCAAAGATTTACTTGGGTAGCTAGTGACACTTCACCTCTTCCCTCCTCTCCTAACACTGCCTGGTATGAAACATATGACACCATATCATGCATCACATATATGTCCACAGCACTGGATGTGCGAGCACTGCAATTTAGCTCCCTGACTTAGATAGGGATTGCAGTGGTTCTTTATAAGGGCTCAGATTAAAATCATCGATCTGTTGTGAACGTACAAGTACCCACACAATGAAATATAAGTCAGATCATGCTCCCTGGTCAGGGTTGAGTGGGTCTGCACACCACGACCTTGACTT
Organism: Alectura lathami; assembly: GCA_013399715.1. Lineage (NCBI taxonomy): Eukaryota > Metazoa > Chordata > Aves > Galliformes > Megapodiidae > Alectura > Alectura lathami. The sequence continues at coordinate 172,980 of VXAV01004039.1, forward strand.
GTTTCATCTCTGGTAAGGAGAGCTGCTCAGGGGTGCAGCTATCTGGCTTTGCCACCATAAAGCATCTTCCACTGAGAGGCAAATTCTGGGGATTCTTGAATACTTGTCCAGCTGATTGGTCCTTAATTTTTTAAGCAAAAACATTTTCTTCCTAACCATCATTTACATTTGTTGGTTTCCTTGTTTTTTCATTAAGGAAATAATGAAGGTGTCTGATAATCTGGGATCTCTAATCCAGCTAGCTCTGATTTGATGTTCAGAAGATATGTATTACAGGCTCAGTGGAAATCTGGCCTGGGTGACATGTCTGTACCTGAATTTATGTATGTGGAAAGTGAGGGAAAAGGCAATCACTGCACTTGCAAAGGGTTTCTAGGATTTACTATCAAAAAATGCTGCACAAGACCTAGGTATTTTTATCACCATTATTATTTGAAATTATGCAGCAATAACAGGAAGGTAAGATCATCAATGACAGCTGAGCAGAGCTTTAGTCAGGAAATGATATGGAGATCCAGGCTGACATTTTCTGTGCTTTGTAAGTTCATTTATTACCTATGGTATTTCTTGTGAGAACCAAAACAAAGTGGGAAAGGAGTTTGCAGCAACCAAACTTAAAGTCAAGGCTGTTCATCAACTTCATGAATTTTTAGGAATGCTGATACAAGAAGGAGCAGCGAAGCTCCGGGCTGTTGAACTGTGAGAAAGGGAACATTAGGAGACACTCTGCAAGCAAGATATGAGCACCTGGAAGCATGAAACTGCATAATATAATTTATTTCCACTAAAAAATAAACTTAGATCTGATCATACTGTCAGAATTACAATTTATAAGCTCATATTGTAAGCAAAACATAAGAATGAAAGAGGGAGACATCTCCTTTTCTTAGTCCATTTCCTGTCTGTAATTCATGAACCAAGGTGCTCTGAGCAGCTATTATCACCTTCATAATAATACTCTGTGATATTTCAGACTTTCACAAAAAGTTGGAGGCCATGTTTAGTTGCATGCCAGGCTAGCAAAGTTTCTAAAAGCTTCAAGTTCCCCACGAGGCTGGGCATGAAAATTTTAAAAGAGAGGCTTCCATTTCTCTCTCAGTCTCTAGGCTGGACCCCTCTGATCCAACGCATCGTGGTCACAGGTTAGCTGTGGAAGAGTGTGATGAAGGCTTCTGGTGGCATAGGCTCAGCATGCCCTGTCACGGGGATTTGGAGACATAGCTCTCTCCTGATCCTGAATAGCTCTGGATAGATTTTTGTAAAATACTTTGAAGTGTGACTGTGCCAGACCCTTGTGTCTGGCAATTATGTTTGTTTAAACAAGACCTCTGAGTTTGTAACAATGGAATTATCTATTTTTCAGGACAATTAACACAATGTTTTTGTACTAGCTGAAGGTCAGAGGATTAATGTGGTTTTATCTACAGTGCATTTTTAAAAACTAATTAAGAATCATTGAGTTCATTTTGTACTAAAGACTGAGAACATTTCACGTTAGATGATTCTTGCTCCTCTGCAGCAGCAGAGGAGGGGGAGAGAGAGGAATGGAGGAAGAGAGGCACTGAGAAGGAGTGAACAGGCATGCAAATAAACAAATACATCATACAGATATAGCTAATGGAGAACAATAAAAACCTCTGGTAACACTAGAAAGAAAATTGTCTCCTGGACAAAAGGGCTAATCTGAAACATTAATCGGTAAAAATATTCAGTGTTTGCAAGGGAGTGATGGAACATTCTTTGTAAGAGGAAGAGAGATGGAGAGGAACAGAGGGAAGTGCTATTCTGAGCGGATTATTTTGGGGATGTTTGTATCACCCACTTCTTATGGAGCATCTCCTCTCTTTTTCTTATTTGCATCCAACAGTCTGTACACAGCACCATGGGGAACACCTGGCTGAGGAGTCAGAGAGGTCTTCCAAGAGGCTGTGCACGAAGGTGAGGAGCAGAAGTGGGAAAAGGCACCTGGAGTGCAGCTCCTGGCAGCAGAACTGCCCACTGGCACAGGGCCGAGCACGAGTGGTAGCAAGGAGGCAGCAAACATGCTCTGCAGCTTTGGGGATTTCAGTGGTGGGGGAAAGCAAAATGATGCAAAACTAGAGACATCCAGGGGTAACATAGGAATATGAAAACTGGGGAAGGAGTTTAATTTTAATGCAGTGGCCTTTTAATGGGAAAAGGTAAGAATATGGGAAGTTTTTCCTGCATTCTTGCTTTTGGATGCTTATCTACACTGCTGATTAAGCACTGTGAGGTTCATTCGCTGCCTCTGCCCAAAGCATGTAAATGCTATCAGACACTGAGGCACCCCCTTTCAAAACTGGGCTATGCACCACAGCTCTGTTGATCAAATGTAGCAATTATTTCAGGCTTAAAACCTTTTAGGGATAACAATAGGTGCTGCCAATCAAAGCTAGAAAGTACGCATGCATTCAAGAGAAAACTGAATAAGGAATAACAACAACATGTGTAGCAGGAATATATTATGGATTACCATTATGGATTACCATCCTCTTACACAAAGGCTAGTAAATTCTTCCAAATGCAGCAACCTACAGAGCTAATAAAAGGAACAGAAATGTGCGGATGTCTCGGTTTGCCTAATTTGTGCCTTCTTAGCATTGGCAGGATGACTCACTGGATTTAGCAACAGCTTGTGAAGATGAACGTATTAATAACTTTATGCTGCAGCTCTGGTATAAAATGTAACCATTTGAAATTCTGTATTCTCAAACGAAATACAATCTTGGAACTAGAATAAAGTTAGAAGAGATATTTGTATTGTCAGCTTATTTTCTTGTTAAATCTGTTCTTATACATTTAAATAAGCAAATTGTGAAAGATTATTCCTTTTCATTGCTATCACTCCCCCACTGTGCCACTCCTTTCTATAGCAGACTGAAGCATACTTAAATATAGGGCTGCCAGTATAGTACTCCAAGATACTCTGTGTCATTCTTCATATTTTTATATTGTATGAATCACAAGTTAACATTTTTCTCTCATCTGTAAACACTTGAACTGGAATGCTTCTGTAGACCATATATGATTAAAGGGCAAAGAAAGTAGGTGCATATTCAGATCTACATGTATAATACACAGTGTTAGTAAACAATGGGATAGCTATCATTTAGGCTTTTGATAAAATTTGAAAAATTTGAACACTTAGGTAACAGAGCGCGAGGCTTACATTGAAGACATAGCAACTATAGCCCTGAATCTTTAAGCCGTAATTTAAATCTTTTTTCCAGAATTACTCTAGTCTACAGAAAGACTCATCTGTTTATTGGTGACCTGCAGGAGATTATGTACAAAGTCTCTGGCAAAGCAGCAAGTAGAACCAGTGCCTTTAGATATCAAAATGATGAGCTAAACCACTAGACTGACCCTTTCACTTCTCCTTGATTTTAAGGAGAATTGATTTTAATGAGACAGCTTCACACACAGTGTCACTGGATATATGTTTGTGTTTGCACATTAAACCTGCTCACAAGTTTATTGAAATAACAGGAAAGAGAAGTTACAGCAATCTTAGACTCAAATGTTAATTTCTAGTCTGATTGAAATGTGCATCTTTGAATGTTAAATAGCATCAAACACAATGGATTAGTTTAAGGACACTCACTAACTTCATTTTTAATGGTTAAAAAAAATTTATTCTGACTGTGGGTAAAGTCTCAGACAGATAATCACTTACCTTTTACTATATTAAGTGATTTGATATGTAGATGTTACTATTTGCTACTTAAAATGAGATGAATTTGTGAAAAAATAACACACAATTTTATGTACTCCATTCAGTCTTTCTATGCTTATCCTGTTGATTGATTTTATGTATGAAAGAAAGTGTCTCTAATGTTTCTGTAAAAAATCTAAGCTAGCAGAATTTAAAATTGTGTGTGTTGTATGTATAGACATAGTTATACATATATGCATATATGTAATATGCATAAAATCTTATATATACTATGATAATGTTATATAATATACTGTATATATCTATTTAAAATATACTGTGATATGCATATCTACCTCCAGCTTGGATTCTTAAATGATAACGAATTGCATGCACCCCTATCTCAAATGATTAAAAACTGAAAGTGTTTACACTAAACACTCAGATATCTACTGCAGAGAAAGGCAGACTTCATTTTCTTACCTGCTTTTTTAATTTCAGGGACAGCTGTCTTCTCATGAGCTTTCTCTTTTTTTCCTTCTTTTTCTAAGATTTAATTAAAGAAAGTCATTTGATCTGTTGTAACTCTGCATCATACACTCAAATACATTTTTAGCCAAGCCCTGGTGGGCACATGCTGAAAAAAAGTAACTTGTCTGGGAGTTTAGTTCAGATTATTCCCTTATAGTACTTGCACCCAACAAGCCACAGAGCAATCAGCTGAAAATGAAAATTAATCAGCATGCATCAACCATGAATGATTTGGACCCTTAATAATTCATCAAAGGCTAGGCAAAAATCATCAGTGCATGAACATGGTACCTTTTAGCCTAAGCTCCAGTAGCAATGAAATCATAAGTAAATAATAAATGACATAAATATTTTTCCCAAGAAAGAAAACCATTAATGGATTTTAGATCCTTCCTGGGAATGAATGATACAAATTGTTATTTAGATGGATAGCAAAGCTTTGCAGTTTGGTCACTGTAAGCTTTGGCTGTGATTCTATCAGAAAAAAAAAAAAAAAAAAAAAAAAAAAAAAAAAAAAATCCCACAATAAGAAAGAGGTACACAATAAACCAAGCGATATCTCCAATAGGTTTAGTTTATGGCAATACCTTCACATCTTGCTGTTTATAAGGACTCAGTTAAATTGTCTAACACACCCATTGATGTCCACCAAATGATTTCTTTATTTGTCAGGAAAAGAGTTCAGAAAATATCAGCCATTAAACAAATCAGACATCAGGTACTGAAGAAGCAGCAACATGCAAATTTTGAATAAGGAACTAAGAGAAGGGCAGTACAGAGCCAGAAGTGTACTACAAACATAACAAAAACCAGTGGGATTTGATCCAGGAGTGGGAATAAAAGCTGAATGAAGGCAATAAGAAACATTCTCAAACCATACCTTTCTTAGTTTCAGTAGTAGCCCTCTTTACATCTGTTGTTTTCTTTTCCTCCTTTCTCTCTAAAGAAGGACAGAGGTGTTTGACTATTTTCATATATATGCATGCATACTTATATAATAGAAGGGGATACATATTTGGGATGGGAAATCTTGACTAACAGTAATAGGTTCTAGATCTGATAAGCTGGTTGCTTATTTAGGAGTTTACTATCATCATCTTAGAAATATAGCTTAATACTCAGAGAGTGTATGTGGAGTTAAGGATAGCACTGGAACCTGTACGTACATCAGATAATTACAGCAGTAAATCCCAGTTCAAGAAATCTTGCCTGTTAACCTGGTATAACTAGGAGTTTATTGTGGTGATTCAGTAGCCATGCACCTGTTCTGCCTAAGTGCTTCTTTATAAAATCGGCCTTAATGTCAGGAAAACTGGTAAATGACACTCAGGAATAGACGTATAAAGCCATGAAAAGCCTGCACATATAATATACCTTTATAACTCTTTTAATGAATTGGACCTTTGAAACTGTCATTACATGGCTTCTGTTATTCATGGAGAACTGCAGTTAAATGATCATCTACAAAAGAAAATGACTCATTCTTTTAAATAATCTGCCTCAATTTTATCAAATAATTGGACACAGGTAGAAATAAGATAATGTTTTTTTTTTTTTTTTTTTTTTTT
>VXAV01004041.1:6748-74414 GCA_013399715.1 Alectura lathami
TAGTCATGAAAGAATTTACAGGAGCCTGTCACTTGCACCCTTCCCAGGGCGTATCTGCACATCTCTGTTCCAGTTTGGGACAGAACAGTAGGGGCTTCATCTCTGCATCTCACTTTAGTGTTGATGTTACCCAAGTGAAACCGTTCACAATGCAAATTTCATTTTCAGTTGCTTAATTACTGTTCAAGAGGACAAGGAATTTTTTTCTTCTGAACAGATCTACCTGCTTACATAAACCAAAGGTTAATCACAGCTGATGGCTGCCAGAGGGCCTGCCCACCTTGTCGTTGAACACCCGAAGGCTATCCAAGGTGTGCAGATTCTGCTCCAGCAGCGCGGTACCTGCTGAGTACAGGTTGACTTCATCCAGCTGCAGCACTGCCATAGCTACCCAGAAGAGGGCCTTGTGCATAGGGGAGTCCTGGAAGGAGGAGGAGGAGAAGGCCATGATTCCACTTCCACCACGTAAGGAGTGAGACAGACTGAAGTCAATGTTATCAATCTTTGTAAGAGCCTTTGGCTCTGAATGAAAGTCAAACACGTGTACTGAGCCAGCCATCCAGATACACCTGGCAGGAAAAACAAGCTAAATTCTTTTTTTTTCCTGAGGGTGGGGGGCATATTTTTTCATATACTAACAAAGGAGAAGTTGCAAACCCATCCATACTCTCCAGAAATCCCCTTCTAGCGCTGTGCCCCGGAAGCGCGTTCTTCTACGTGTGTGTGACAGTGCCACTCCACAAGAGAATCCCGCCGCACTTCGTTAGCGGTGCACCACAAAATGGCTAAATTAATAGCACACGGGACGCCACTAACACTGATCACAAGCCAGGATCTGAAAGACATGCTTTAGCAACTACACATGTGAAAACCTTCTGGGGGCATCGATACGAGCCGCGGCACGGCCCCGGCGCGCAGCAGCAGAGCGGCGCAGGCCGAAGGCGTCTCCAGGCATCGCGCAGGTCCCACACACCAACGCCCGTGCCACGTTTCCCATGTGCAGGACTTTCACGCATGAGTCACAGCAGCCAAGTGTGAACATCAGATACCACAGGCACTCGCATTTCAGAGTTTATGCTCGCAGCTGTAACTTTCACTCACAAAACAGATTCTCCGTTTACCCCAAAAAGGCAGCTGTTTACCTTGTTAAGAAGAGGCTGCAGTTTGGTGAGCGCTATCACCGTTGCTTCTATCAGAACTTGGCTGTTGTAATTATCGGGGCCTTTTAGACAGCTCTCAAGTCCCTTTTTGTAGAAAAAAAGAATAATAAAAAACCAGAACCCATAACTACATTTTGCTTTGTAAAAAGATCAAAGGTCTAAACAATAACTGTGGCTCTCAATTAGTTTACAAAGCTTGAGCTCACTTTAAACCAATTTGCAAGGAGTTTTAGGAATGAAGATTTCCATAAGCAACGTATTCACTGCTGCCAACAAATGCACAACGTGTATGAGAAAAGCACGGGTGCAGGACACGGTGCAGGAACTACAGAACAGCTCCTCTACAGTTCAGGGGCTGCGCAGTTAAATCTGAAGTCCACACAATGCAAATAAAACACAAAGGAAACACATGCAGCACGCTGTTCGTCTGCTACGGAGCACAAACTTCTTCAGGAACTATGGACATAATTTCCACGCTAGGTAGCCTGCTTCAGAGCTTTCTTCTACAAACGTTCTGCTTTTTATTGCAGTTAGTTGTAATACATTAGGTTAATTTCCTTTAAAAAAAAATAAAAGGAACTTGCAAATAACGTGCACGCAGCTAGGTGCCTTATCAGAAAATTTCTGGTTTATTTAAATACTGACTTTTTTTTGATCAAAATTCAGTGTCTCAAATTCTAAACTCAAGACTGAAAACTACTGTTACTCTAGAAACAGCAGCATTGATGAAATTACTGCCACCAAATTAATTTAAAATAGAAAGCCAGGCCTACAAGGACCTAACATCAAATTACACTGAGTTGTGTATTTGACAGGAAGATAAAAACGCTTGGTTATTTTATGAGCCAGAAAGGAAAACAGATACAGACCCACATACCTTGCTGAGAATTCGGATTATTTGTTTTATTTGTCCATGAGAGACCCGCTTACTGATACAGCCAAAGACAACAAGCGCTCTTGGCTGCAGGGACGGATTGTACTGGAACGCGAACCTGTGGGGGAACAGAGCACGCCGGGTTACACGGCGACACGGCAGACAGGCTCAGTGCGCTCGGCAGGCAGTTCGGGTCACGTTTGAGATCTGCAACGTACTTTTGAGCTAGTTCGGTCCACTGGTCCAGCCACTTGCATGTCGGAATGTCTCTCATACAAGCCTAAAAAGAATGACACTGTTTGAGTCAGGCAGCACGAAGAACACGCGCTGCTTCAACGCAGAAGTTCCAGTGCTTTAGCTGTCAGCTGCGCGTTCGTTAGCGCATCTCGGGGTACATCCCACCACAGGTCTGTAGGACGGGTACGCAGAGTCATTTTCATGCATAATTTCTTTCGTTGAACCGCTTACCTCCATGATCTCCAACAAAGCCTCAGTGACAGTTTCCAAGGAGGTCAGTGCAAAAGTCTCCCTCTCGTAGGAGCCAGGTGAAAACGACCTGTCCCTGTAGCTGGAGCGGAAGGCTATGACTGCAGCTGATTTCACTTTGCTGATTCCAAACAGCAAATAAAATTTGGGCAGAGAAAATTCAGTCAAGCTCAGCCTTAAAACTTGCTTGGTCTCCTCTGTTAAAAAAATGTTTACACATTAGACTTAAAACACTGAAATTCAATGCATATTTTAAACGCACTCAGGCTCACCCTCCCACGAACACACAAGGAAACAACCATGCTGTGCCCATTCCAATACCGCCTGCTTTGCTGCTCGTCTCAGAGCGTGTCAGAATGACCGAAGCCTGTTGCACAGGCTGCAAGACGCAGTCTGAAAATAGGGAGAAAGAACCTGGCCTGGAGGCGTGGCTCTCTGAGGCTTCTCCTCACATTTGTTAGAAAACAGAAAGGCGGAGACCAACGTCGCTGCAGTTCAACCTGCAGTCAGGTTCTGGTTTGGCTCTGTCATTGCAATTAAGGCACTTAAATCAGAAGAAAATGAAGGCCCTGCTACTGGCACAGAGGATTTTCGCAATTCTGAACTTTCATTTCACTTCTGTGTACTTCAAATTCATCCCTGAACAGGAAGGCCTGCGCTTCCCCCGTGTGCATCGCAGCACGGCTTTGCTGCGGACACATCTGCGTGCCTGTTCACACGCTCACTCTGCCAACAGCAGATACAAAAGGAGCCTCCAGACGCAAGAAAATAAGATTACATAAATTACTTTTTTTTTGTCGCAAAATCTAGCCTGATTTTACTCTGTACTTCTGTGACAGCTACGTTTGCTAATATCAGTCACGTTAGGACTGCTAAAATACTGCTGCACGCGAAATTCCTGCTTTAACCACGCCCCTTCAAAATTTCCTTACGTCACCGGTATTTTTGTACCACATTATGCAAGTGTTCAGAAGATGCACACCAGCCACTTTTAGCACAGATGCGTTTTCTCTTTCATCTGCATGACAGGAATGTACTGGTCCTTGCTTTCTTCCCTTTTTCAAAAACCCCTTACACCATTTGTATTACACACCTGCTCGAAACCAGACAGCCACATTTTAACTCCGTGCTCACGGTTATTCTGGCTCATATCCTTGTTCTGGTTTGTGCACAAGCTGAACAGTGCTAACACAGAATTTTCAAACTCCCAGAACAGTTGAAAGAGAGCAAGACAACTCAAACATTTCTGACACTGAGCAGCAAACAACTCAATCCAAAACCCGTTACAACCTTACCACTGAAATGAAGCTGTGAGCAAGTGCACAGAGAATGAATGATGTTGATGACAAGACCGTGAGTGGAAGCTCTGAGAGAAAGGGGACCAGTGGCCACCAACAAAGTGACCACGTGGAAGAGGTAGGGGAGATGTGCCGCCACATCCAGGGAGTTGTTGAAGGAGAGCATCAGCATGTAGCGGGCTAGAATCGCAATGTCATCCCACATCAGGTGCTGCTCCAGCGTAGGAGTCGGGGACAGGCAGGTCTTGTCGATGATTTTACACATTCTTCCAATCACCTGAGAAGCGAGTGACCGTTTTGTTTCAGTTACACGAAGAGCAGAGCTCAACACTGCAGTAAAGCCATTACAAACTAATGCTGGGATTGTCCTGCTGCTTTTATTTTTCATTCTATCGTTTTTTTTTTTCCATTTTGGTTTGTATTGCGTTATCAGAAAGCACCTCAGAGTAACGTAACTACCTACACGGAGAACGCGACAGAAGAGGAAATTCAGGCAAGGAGGGAACTCACTTTGCTTGAAACCAGTTTGACGTTTCCAGAAGCAAGCGCTACTGCTGTGTCTGCCATGACCTCTGCTTTGATGGAGCCCAGGCCCCCCGTGGCACTAGTTTTGATGAAACTGTCCAGCACGACGTCAAGGAGATCCGTGATCTGTTGGAGAAAGGAAACCCTTGTTACGATCCATTTGGTTAACGCAGCTCCTCTGCAGCAAGCAGCCTTCCGAGTTAGCAGTTATAGGATGCAAGCACTGTCGTTATCACAGTAATTTGTACCTGTCCGAGACTTCCCCATATCTTAGCCTGGATGGAAGGATACATCTGTTTTTCGTTTATGGTCATTGTTATCAGCTTATCAAGAATAGCAGTGACTCGCTGGCGCTTAGCATCATCGTTGTGTTTACAGAACCGGACCAGGTTGGACAGCCAGGGAGTCATATACTCCAGGCAAAGATGTTTCAGCTCAATACCTGAAATAAAAACTCACTTTGTAACAGAAAATCAGTACTGATCTCTACGCACAGGTAAATCTGTTTGTGAGCACTTCTCCTTTCAGTTTCCTTCTAAAATAATTACTACCAGATCTGAGCAAATAATACCTCAAAACAGAGCTTGAGAAAGGAACATACTGTAATAATGACATCCAGTAAGCACCTGTAAGGATCTGGAAAGGAGATTTTGACATTTGAGTATCTTAAGCAGCGTGACAAAGACGTGTACGTTCTGTATTACGCAGGACTACTTAAGGTAATTTCTTCTTAATCTTGAGAATGTATTCTAAAGAGCTTCCCACAGTAAAGTCAGAGCTGTTGTGTGTCAGGAAAAAAGATAAAAATAGAGCAGCAGGACCACATTTACAGTTAAGAGACATATTATCAATCTGGAAGGACTAAATTGGAAAGAAAGGACCCTGTAGCTCTTTTGCCAGTGTATCTGCTAGAGTTCAAAACCTCATGGAGCTCGCATTTCGGTTTTTGTCTAGACAAATTAGATGTCTGGTGAAAGTAAGAGAAGCAGGGCTTGGGCTTTTTTTTTTTTTTTTTTTTTTAATACACACATATATAATTTTTTAAGATCCGCATCATCAGAAAAAAAAGGGCACATTCAAATGTGCCAAATCAAAGTGATGTCTCTGCTCCAACAGATGCCACTCGAGCTCATGACACTGGCTTCTGAGAATTACACAGCTTGACTATTCAGAAACAGATACAAATGGGGAATCTTCAAGACATCTAGATCAGCTCTGGGAAGCACCTGTAAGACAAACTCACAGTGACTCACTCAGTGAGGAAGCTCGCTCAACTTGACAGCTACCAGCTGAAATCGTTTCACGCTCACCGTTAGCGCTGAGGAACACCAGCGTTACTTACTAGATTTGCTGAATCCAGAAATGCACTCTTCCAAGAACTCTAAGGTAAGGTGTGGTTCGTTGGCTGCAAGAGTCTTACTAATAGACACAATGAAGAGCGTGTTGTTGGCAGGAATACACAGACCTGAAGTTTCCAGTAACTGGCCCTCAATCTTTAAATTAAAGGTACAGGTTAAGGCACAGAGAAGATTATAGGCAGCAGACCTGTAACAAAGCAAGCAACGTGATTTGTAACAGCTTTCTTGTCTGTTTGAAGTACATTGCACAAAGACATCACATTAGAGGCAGTCACATTTCAAAACCAAATCAATATTGCTATGTGAGGTACTACATTTACACCCCAAACGTCTCTTCTGCATCAGTTCAGATTCAGAGACAACATCTACCCTGGAAAAAGGAACTACATCGCTCCTTTGTTTTCCATGGCTTCTGACAAGGTTAAAGAGCATGCTCGAGGAACTTTGTACTGGACTCATCACAAGAGCATCCAGCTCCAGGAAATTCTAGATATTTCCAGATGCACCTGAGGGACAGACTGCCAACAGCCCCAGGGGCTCCAAGTGAGCCAGGACGTGCTGGAGGCAGCCCTCCCTGACAGGACGCAGCAGCTTGCTCCCAGAGGTGCAGTTGTTAGCAGGAAGTTCAGCACCAAGAAAATCAAATGCACCTGACAAACATGCATTGCAAAGCCTAAGTGCTTCTCCTTACAGAGAGGAATTAAGCTTCCTCTCCGCCTTTGGTTACTCCATCGGCATGTATGCTTTGCTTTCCTTCACCTACAGGAAACCCAACCTTTGTCGAGATGAGTAAGTACACTGCGTAGAGCCGTGGTGAAAGAAAAATTTTACTCAAGAGAGATTTGCTAAAATGAAGAAAACTGGAAAGAATTCACATTCTGTTTTAATCAAAGTTGTTAAGAATTTAAAAAAATCAGTACCGCAGGCTGGGGTCTGAGCTGCCCAGGTTGAGCAATGCTATGTTCAGGAGCGTTCCCGGGACGTCCTTAGGGCGAATTTTAGTGTGCTGTGGGATGGAGTCCGGCTGGGACAGCTCCCACCGTGTCCGTATGTGGATAATGGACCTCACGATAGCCTCACACTCCTGATGCATGAAGGTGAGCGGTGTGCCCTGGTTGGCAATGGTTAAGGTAAACTGATTTTCGTCAACAAGACAGATTTCCTCAATTTCGGAGGCGTAGTATATATCATTTAGAAACACCGTCTGTCCCAGGACTCGTGTTCGTTCTGCTGACGTCACCTGCACTGCTGTTGATCCAACCTTGGAAAGAGAACAGAAAAATGGCTGAGCACCTACTGTCAGCGGCACAGAGAGAAGCCTGACATTTCTATTCGACCAGGATGGAATTGTAACAAATGCTGTTAAGTTGGGATTTCTCCACAAGACACAAGAGAGGAAAATCAAGAGACAGTAGAAGTGTACTCAAATTTCTATCAAAATGTAACAATCCACTAGGAACAGCATGAAAAAGACTTACTTTAATAGAAACTTTGGTGTCTTTGTGAGCGAGTTTGAGAGCATTGTGAAACACTTTCAAGTCCTCTTCCAAAGCCAAGGTAGCTGCCGGGAGTTTCTGCTGGTCATGTTCAATGTGCTCTGCCAGTTTCCCTGGAGAGTCTATGAAAATAAGCCTTTTGCTTCCTTTCAAACCTGTCAAGAGTCTTTCATGGTATTTGGTGTATTCTCTGACCCAAGAATTACAGTTATAAATAAAAACTGCTGAGACATTTTCATAAGCAAACCCTGGAAAAACTACAAACCATTTAGACAGAAAGTCTGTTTTAAAGCGATTACTGGGGCCAGCATGCGTGAGGTCCACGACAATTTCATATGGCTTTGCATAGTATGGCTTCAGAGTCAGCAGCACATGGTATATCAGCAGATCTCCATTGATCTGGCCAGTCTTGAACCTGTAAGAAAACAAGACACTGCTGGGTTTGCCTTCTAGGTCCGTATGAAAACGTTTCAGTGGTGTCTACACACGCCACCACGCTAACACAGATCGATGCTCACGCTGAGGCAGAGATGCCAGGCTCAAGGCCGTGACACCGGACTGGCACCCACAGCCCCGTCCCGGCAGGGCTCGTGCTCCAGCCAGCGCCCAGCGTGCCGAAGCTCGACCTGGATCTCACTCAGCTTCACCCTGCAGCGCCACACAGCCCGGCACAGCCAGGAAGCCCTGGGCAGCCAGGAGGCGCTGAGCAAAAGGGGAACGACATCCACGCTGGAGAGGACGAGTACGTCGAGCAGATCAGAACTGACGCCAGTTTGGGGTTTCTTTGAACACAGATGGACGATATCACCACAAACTCTTTTTTACTTTCCTACAGATCCAAGCTAGGTCTACTTTTATATGTGGAAAAAATGTATTTCAATAGCCCCGACGAAGGCTAACCAAACAGCCACACGCCGTTCTTCACACGGGGTCTCAGCTCATTCCATTTGCCGTGCACTGCAGCAAGCACGCAAGGAACCCTGCGCCTGGTGGGCGCTTCTAACCCTTGGTCCTCGGGGTAGTACAGAGGGTTTGTCTGCCAAAGAGCTCTTCCCAGGAAAGCATTCAGGTGCTATAAAATATTCAGGACCTTTTGTTCTCAATAATGATCTGCTGAATGTTACAAGACTGGACAGAGCATCTGCCTGAACCAGGTTTCCAGGGTCAGTACAGTGCAGGAGATCCTCCCAGAAAGAATTCACTACAAATCCGACCTAACAGTAGCTTTTGAACTTTAAAGATCCACAGCAGTTTCAAGCTAGCACCACCTCAGCTCTGTCAAAGCAAGACAACAGCCTGTGGAGAAGGCGAGCAAGTACTGTTTGCCCCGAAGCAGTTTTGATCCCAGGGGGACGCTGCTCCTGGTAACATCGGGGTGAACCACCTGAGCACGGGACAGCTGAGGAGACGCGGCACGAATGTGAAACGTTTGTCTGCCCGTGAGACGTTTTTTCCCTGTTACTGCCTGTTGCTCAGAGAACTAATTTGGGCAAGCCGGTGTTTTTCCCCCTCTAACATGTCATGGTACAGCTGTTTAAAAAAAAAAAAAAAGGAAGTGTGTCATCACTGTGGTTTTAGTTTTCCCCTTAGAATACAGGACATGTAATTTCAGTTACAGATTTGCTTAAAAAAAAAAAAAAAAGAAAACAACTGCATTGTCCAAGCGCGCTTGCTTCGTGTTAATGGCTGTTTGCATCCTAAGAGCGAACGCATGCTCCAGGACATCTTACTGTAAAGGACTAGATATCTAAGACTCCAACTCTCTTTTGACCAGATCTTGGAAAGGTAAGTGCACATTTTGCTTCTATTTTCAGTTCCACTTTAAAGTTTCTTAGATTTTGTAGAAAATTATACATAAAAGTATACTTTTTTTTTTTTTTTTTTTTTAAAGTTCAAGTAACTCAATCAGTAACGACAGAAACATTGTCTGTGCCGGACTGAAGGCAGCTGATAAATGCCTGGTTTTGGTAACGTTAAAGGCTGTTCCTGATCAGACTGAAGAATTACCAGGGACAGCCACTGCTCTGCTCTGCCCCTGCGTGCCGCAGCTCTCCCTGCGTACTGACAGCAGACCCTAGGCACAAAGGGCTGAGCTAAAGGAAGAAAAAAAAAAATAACTCTTTAATGATCAGTCCCTTTGCTCTCTTTACGTGAAGCCCTTACCAACACGGGTGCGTTTATTTTTATTGAGAACACGTCCGGCCCGTCACAACTAGACGGGGCTGCTCGTGCTCCCGGAGGGGGCACGGCCATGCCCGGGCGGCGCGGGTCGGAGCGCACCTCAGCGCTGCACGGCACGCAGAAACCTCACCTGGATGTTGTTCTGTTTCCGCAGCAACAGGTTTGGCTGTTGCTGTTTTTCCTCCTCTTTCAAGGCGGTGCCAAGGCAGTCTCCCAGCAACCGTTACCATTCAGAGACAAACACCGTATGCGAGCTGTGGTCGACTGTAACAGTTCCTTGTTCAAACTTAACAGCAAGGATTCACCTCAAAACAGCCTAGTTCTGTGTGCTGAGTGAGCTGCAAAGCAAGGCACAAACGCCTTTTGCTGCTCCTCTGCCCTGCAAGCAGCTCTCTGCTGTGTACCAGGCCCACTCCTCTCCCCCGGGGACCCCAGCAGGGTGCAGGATGCCGTCTGGCTGCTGGCACGGCAGGCACCCCCACCCCTCTGATTTCCGAGTGTAATTTCTGATTTCCTTGCAGCTACGCTAACTTCTGACTGTGGCAAAAGCAAACAGCGCCTGGCATATTCCAGGGCTGCCTAACCCAGAAGCACACAGACGTGCTTCGTTGCCTTCAAACCAACAGCTTCAAGAAGAAATGTATTTCTCAAACCAGCACTGCTAATTTCAGTCACTCTCCACAGCCCTTCCACTTGACCACGATGTAACATCCAACACTCAGAAGAAACATGTTGTTCTGTTAAGAGAGAGGTCAGAGACAACAAGCCGTGAGCCCCGACGCGTCTCACACATGCAAACCTGAGACGCATCGGCACGGCCGAGGTCCTCTGGCCTCTCTCGCCTGTCACTGCTGCTTTGAGGGTATCGTATTTGTGTCTCATCCATCTAAAGATCACTTTCCTGTTCTCCAGACAGATTCAGCAGGTCAAGATTATGGTACAAATTTGATCACTACACTAGCGAAGAACAGAACGTACGAATGGCAATATCATTTGCATAATCCCAGAAGTTTTAAAGAAAATGTCAGTTTGAAGTACGTTAGCGATGAACAGCCTTCTCAACAACGAGTCGGAAAATCAGAGCAAAGACCTCCCGAGGGATTTATTATACACTCCAGGCAGCTGTGATAAGAAACGGGAAGGATCAAAACAAGTTGCTGCTGTCGTTCACAGCAACATTTTTGATCGCGCTTTCCACTCGACCACTGTCCAAGCACAGCTGCTCCTCCCACATCCAGGGGAACACGGGAAAGTGGAACGCGGTTCTCTGTGCATTCACGCGGGTGCTCCTTCCCCATTTAAAAGCAGAAGTGGGAACTTAAAGATGTAATGCGGGTAGCTTTAAAGAGGAGGAACCGCCAGAGTCTGCATCTGCCTCCACAAGTCACTGAGACGTCAGCAGAAAGCACCTTCCTGTCGCTGCTTTGCTCCACGTTCTCTTTCAGCCCTCACATACCCCACACAAAGCTCCACTCGTCAGAACCGAACGGGTCTGAGGTCTGATCAGAGAGGCTGCGGGCTGCTGCTCCCTGGGAAGGCTGATCCAAGCCTCTGAGAACAGGCATCGCTAAACTAACGCCATCATTTCTGTTTTGTAGGTGACTGACGAGGAAGATGAAGACACAGAGACCCAGTCAGCCACGTGCTGCTTTCCTGGCTGGGATAATCTTTTCTTTGTGTTTGCAAATAAGCGCAAACCACACCGAGTATCCCAGGGCCATGAACGCAACCTGGAGTCCCATCGGCCAGAGCATCGGTGGCAGCCAGAGCCCCGCAGAAGCCAACACAACCGCTCCTCCGAGCGCCAATTTCAGCAGCAAACCAGTGACTGCCTCTGACCTGCAGACAGCCCCGCCTCAGCCGCCAGCCACGGGCCCAAACTCGTCCACAATTTCCCCTGCCCCAGGTGCTGCTCCTGCCACCGGAGGCCCTCGGAACACCAGCAAACCCAAGACCACCACGACTAAAGAAACGTGCGAAGACAACAAGTTCCTTATACTGATTTGCTTCATTATAATAGCAGCACTTGTGCTCATCTGCACCTTCCTATTTCTGTCAACGGTGGTAGTAGCAAACAAGCTGTCCTACCTCAAAAAAGCTCAACAAGGGAAACGCCGGCCCAGGAGCAACGGTGACATTCTGGCCACCAACAGCTTGTGGCCAACTGCGGCAGGAACGTGGCAGAGGATGCCGAAGGAGGCGACTGGAACTGACCTGATAATGCAGGACTTGCTGTCGGGGCGAGGTGCCGCCATCCAAACGAAAACCCAGGATGAAACTACTCAGAGACTCACTGAAGACACAGCTACTGAGCACGAAAGCAGAGAACCAATGTCACGCAAAAGCATTGTGACCGATTTTGTAGTTGAGATTTAGTCAGCTAAAAAACGGTCAGCTTCTACATTTTTTACTGGATTAATACGAGACAAAAATCTTCGCCTTCACTGACAACATGAATTGTAACACAGGAAAGCTGAACTTCCACCTGCAGGTTTTTCATTGTGAGGAACGCTGTAAAAAGTGGCAGATCTAGAAGGCGGCAGGACTGCATTAAAAAGCTTTTTTATAAATAGAGCCAAGGTTGTTTTAACCCCTTTGACCAGAAATCATGGCTGCAGGAGCCAAATGGGCTAAAACAGAAGGACAGAAGTCTTCCTTTTTTCAAAGATCATTGGGGAAAAAAAGGAAAGAACGGTTAGAGGATGCTATATTTATGTAGACTGAAGTGCCACACAGGCCTCTCCAGGCTGCTATTTTAAGAAAACCATCATTCAGCCACAACGCTGATGCCATTACTGAATCGGGAACTATTCTCTCAAATGCATTTTCGGGGTTTTCCATCAAGAACTTCTCAAACCAGCTTAATTGCTTCTGAACCAGACAGAGCAATCATACTCACTGTCTTGACTTGGTGTGTAAATGTATGAGGTTTGTAATGTATGCCAAAATATAAGAACTCCGCTTTGTAACCGCCAATAAACCGGAAATACCAGTTTTTAAACAAAGTTTGTTACATTATTTCTCCAAGTCAAAGATTAAAACAACATCATGAAAAAAGCAGGGAAAAAGGCAAAAAAAAAAAAATCATGATCCCATCATTGGAAAGAATGAAAAGAGATAGTAATGAGGGTGGGATCTGCGGCCAAAGAGAGGCGGGCACCGCGAGGGCTGAGGGGAACAGGGATGGGACGAAGGACTCAAGAAACCGGGAGCTGTAACGTCAGCACAGGGCCAGGAGCTGTGCGTGCTGCAGAAGTGCCGGCAGGAGGGCACACCAGAAGTGCAGGAAGTGAAGAAGCTGCAGAACGAGGACGTGGCAACAGCTACCAGCCGGGGCACAAGAACACACTTGCAAAACGCTGTGAGGATGTATCTGTGCAGGTTTCCTGTGCCAGGCAGCTTTTCAGGCAAAGATGCCTGAGGACAAAAAAAAAAAAAAGAAAAAAGTAGTTTGGGTTTCACTAAGAGATATGGACAAAGCCAGGCAGTGGGAAAACAACTGCTCAGAGAGCACAGTCCCCTCCAGTGCTGGCAACGGGTACCTGCACCGTGCGTGCAGAAACAATGCGGGGACGAGGAGGCAGGGAAGGGTGAAGGCCACGGCTATCTGCCTTGTAACACGGCTCTGTGAAGGCAGACCGCAGGCCAGCGCCCTGCGATCGGATAGCTCTGACGCACCGTAACGAGCCTAAAGCTGCGTTTCCATTAATAACTGACAGCTCATCAAAGCCAGCATCAAATCCTGCCCGCACGTACTTCTGTGCCATTCAAAAATGTCGTCACGATGACTATTTTCAACACAGACTGGAAAACACGCGTTCATGATTTTCTACGTAATAGGGATATACCCAGCAAGAGCCACCTAAATATTTAAGTTCTATAAAAACAAAGCCAAAAAGTTTGCTTTTAAAATATGCAAACTTTGAGCTAAGCTTCTTAGTAATCTCCCTGCTCTTGACACTTCCTGCAGCAAGTGTTGGTAAACTTCCTCTTCAGCTGCAGAAACTTGCTTCATGTGAGACAAGCCATTTTACAGCGGCCCCGCTCCCCGCACACCGTCTGTCCTCCCGAGGCTTCAGCCAAAAACAAGACAATGCTTGCTTGACAGAAGGCAAAGGTAAGAATCCACTTCAAGAGGTAAAGGCTTAATATTTGGTTATTTGGTTTTACATGGAACTGCCCTGTGCACAGCACTTCCTAAGTCACCGTCTGTGATGTGCTCAGAGCTCTCCTGGAATGCCAGCACTAGCCCGTGCCTGGGATGCTGCTACTCTGAACTACCGTGAACCGTGCGTGTAGGCATCGTTTGCCTGCGTTTTGAGAACAGAGGAGCAGAAGAAATGAAATGGCACCATTTTTGCCTGTTCTAAATCAGTTTAGATAATGTTCTCTAGATGCATGAATTTGCTACTCACATGTGCTTACACTGCTGCACCTGAAGTTCACTTTCAGGGATTCACGCATTCTGGTTTTCCAGAGGCAGCTGCACATGCCCAGTGTTAAAATAAATCAGCTCAAAACGCATGAAAGTGGCTTCAGATAGAGAGCGATGCAGCAGCAATATTTTAAGGATTTAAGGACTCATACAGAGTCGTTCAGAGACCTGAACCCTAAACAACACAGGAAAGAAATCGTTTTTCACTCCAGCCTCTTTCCTCCAACCCAACCTCCTTCATTACAGGAAACCTTCCACGGCAGGGGTTTACTTACAAGGACATCTTAGAGTGCTGTTCCGCTACAGGTGCAGTATTTGGAAACATTAAAAAAATTATCACACTGCAACCTTAACTACAGAAGTGAGAAAAGAACAGGAAATAAAATTTTCACAGAGGTGTAGAAGAGCCTGTTAGCCAGGTCTCGGTAATCTCTCTCAGTCCTTAAGGTATAAAGCACGACAATTGTCTTTATTCTTGTGACAAGACTGTTGGTCAACACTGCTGGGAGTGTTTCATATTTTGTTCCGCATCTGTTATCGTTTCTGTGATTGATAAAAGTTGATTTGAAACATTCTGGACTTCTCTCCAGATGCCTTTTTCAGATAAGCTGAAAAAAACCCCCAACCCCGTGACATTCTGTCTGTACGGTCAGTGACAAGCCTGCTGACCATGCAGACGGCAAAAGGCATGAAGTCTAACCAAGGAGCCTAATTTTTGTATGCTATGACATTACCATAAAACCGCGTGGTGTCAGCACAGTGCTGCTTCAGGCTCAGTTTGGTATGCTCCACTTTATTCCTGCTGCAGGAGAGGCCGTACTTCAACCAGCTGCGGGGAGATGGTCAGCAACCAAGCAATAGTGCTTCTCTTCTGCGGAGAGATCTGGAAATCACTCTCCACTGCAGTGCCTCCAAATGTTTCCACGAGCGAAAGCCATGTCCCCACCAGCACCAGGAGTCCCACAGCAGGCGGACCTACCACGGAGCGACTGCAAACAGCCAGACCCGGCTCGCACAAGCCTGGAAGCGCACCGACTGCGGCGACCGCACCGCCGCAGCTGCCTGAGATGTGCATAGAGCCCAGCAACGGAAGCTGGGCGGCAGCAGTGATCATCGTCAGCACCGTTTTGGTCAGCATGGCGATTGCTATTGCCTTGATTATTCTGCGGAAATGCTGCAAGAGGCCGCTTCCAGTTGATTCAAACTGGGCAGGTCGGTCCCCATTTGCAGATGGAGACACACCAGATGTCTTCATGGATTCCATCCAGACTACCAAACGTTCATCGGTTTTATCTGTGTTGCCGTGGAAATGGAGAGACGACGCTCACGTCCAGCACGACCCCACCGCGCCGCAGAAACCCCCCGGCAGCGCCAGCAGCCAGCCAGCAGCAGGGGACGGCTCCGCCACCAGCCCTTCGGCTCCCGCCCCCGAGGGGGCGAGCCAGGAGCCTGCCTCCTGCCCGCACCCCGCCGAGTGCCCCGAGCTGCCGCCTCCACCCCAGTGGCTCATGGATCCCAGCGCAGCGCCCAGCCAGCGGGAGGAACCCTGCTCGCAAACGGAGGAACCACCGCCCCCGCCGCCCGAGCTTATGACTCAAGAGGGCCACGAATCACTGCCGCAGCCAGAACACCCTCTGTAGGTTGCCAAATTCACTTTCCAACTTGCTTCTCATTTTTCTTAAATGAAGTATTCTTCAAACAACTGAATAATGGAGAAGTTGACACAGGCAAGAACAGCGAGACCGCGGCATGCGTAACCGTTCCCCAGCATTTCTCAACTTCAGCTTTCACAAAAGGGAACAACCTATTCCTGCCCGAAACAAGTCATGCCAGAACAGAACCTGGCCAGTGCCCACCGCACAGCCAGCAACCCCTGACTTTGGGGACTGCAGACAACAGCGTGGGAGCCTCCGTGCGTCCATGGAACACACAGGCGGACGTGGAGCTCACGAGAGAGAGAAGAGCTCTAGGGGTCCTCAGAGCTTCCTATAATCGCTTGTTCTGTTAGGCTGTAGAAATGAACACAATGAATTCAAGTTAATTTTAATAAAGCTTTCTAATTCAGAGATGTTTTGGTTGCTTAAAGCGTAACAGAGTTATTTGCTTAGATACAAAGCTCCTAATCCAAAGCAATCTGCGTGCTTTGCCATGCACACACATCTACCGTCTCTCACACAAAGGCCTTTTCCCTGCATAAGGCTGAGCAACTGTGGTTACAGCAGACGACAGGTACTTAAAACAAACCCTCCCAACAGCCAGCAGGTGTTCTTTATTAACAGGAAGAAGATTTTCTCCAGACCAAATTTTGCTGAGATGTTTACTGACATAAACACTTCAGCCATTTCGGATCGGATCCTGTAATACCGAGAACGGTTGAAGTGAAGGACAGGTACAGCGGCGCTGAGACAGCTGACACGGCTCCAAACACACCAAGAGCAAGGATGAAAGGTGGTCATTCACCTGGGCACCCGGTGTTTGTGGAGGAAACACACGCTCATCGGCCTGGATGCTCTGTGAGCTGTCACAATTAGCTGTGCGTGTTGACTAATTTCTTCCCCTGAAGCAGGATTTTCAGCATGGACTCAGCGTTATTACCATAAAATTTAAAAACTGATTTAAGGTCGCCCAGATGCCAGCTTCCTTTGAACTCCAGCTGCCCCAGTGGTTTTGTTCAGAGGTTCCTTTCTGGGCCTGGAGCACGACGGAAGCTCAGTGCTCCGCCTAGAACCGTGCATTTTGATCAGCTCGCTATCTGATGGGAAGGTGAAGGGTGGGCTCAGAGGTAGGTTACCAAAATACACGTATTTCACTGGTATTTAATGCTTAGATTTATGGAAAGAAGCTGCTAGTTGCTAAAGTTGTGTTTCCAAGACATCTCTGCAAAACGGCCAAGAGCTTGTCGGGGGAGGGTATGTATTTTTGGATGTTGCACAGACCGCTTACTTGAGCATAACAACAAACTCCAAATTCTCTAAAATACCACTAAAAATTAAGTCTTCAGTTGCGCACATGCAACCCGATGCTGCTGCACGTAGAAGAAGATATTTACATTTTTTTCCTTACTGTTTATGAGGTGTATGAGTGCGTATGCCTGAAGAACAGCATTCCAGTTCCTCAAAGGCTTCAAGGCCGGTTGCATTACACTGTGTTAAAATTAACAGCACCACAAACTGTGTAAACTCTTACCATGCAGTTCGGAGAAATGCACGTAAAGGTTGCCTACAGAAAGCAGTAAAATCCCACAATCTGAGCTATTTTATACCCAAAACACAGCGACAACCTGATCTGAGCCGCACAAAACCGAACATCTTAAAATTATGAAACGATATTCTGACAGTGCTGCTTAAGCAAGCGCAAGACAGGAAGCCTAAATTAACATCAACCTTTATTACAGGAGCAGAGATTAAACGACGGCAGAAGAGAGCACAGCTCGCATGACTTTGTACATGGGAACATTTAAAGGGGCTCACAGGTTAAGCTGAAACAGCCCACAGAAATCCCACTCGGTGCTGTTTCCTTAGGCAACCCTGCATGCTGTATTTTGATGCAGCAAAAAGGCTACAAAATACAGGTACAAAGAGGTTAACTAACCCAAATACCAACCCCAACTATGTTTTGAATATGTACGCCTGGCAATAAATTTGAGTCAGCACCAGCGACAGCTCTGCAGTCCTCCAGTGTAGTGCAGATCAGGTGGTTGCAGAGCCCCAGCTAGCAGCAATACGATGCAGCTGAAGAGGCAAGCACAACCCACAGACAGCAACTGTAGCTACTCTCTAGAACAAGACGACCTCTAAGCCTAAATCTTCCCCGGAAATAATGTGCTGATATTGCAGAAGAGATTACGGTAAGTTTGTGTTTTTTTTTTTTATTTTTAATCACAAAAACCTACTACAAATTAGAGACAGAAATAAGAACGAAATTACGAGTTGATGAGAGATGCTTGCACCAGAAATTTGCTGCAGTGTCAGAGCTTTCTTACTAACATTAATTCAGCTTTCAAACATGTGTTAGCAGCTTTGAGAATGTAATCGACAGGATAATGAAGAAAGATAATAATGCGCATGTTACCATGAATACAGAATTTGGGTTTCAGACTCAATTCCTAACATTTTAAGATGCATTTTAACCAATTCTACTTAAGCAAACAGCATGCTTGTATGGGGGGGACTGCTACATTACTGCAGAGATTTGTAAAGCAGATCCAGTTGACAGCCATTTTTTCACCCTGTATAAAAGAACACATTATTCCAAACATAATATAGGCTTGAAATCACCAAAAACAAGAAGCAGACATTGTATAGCATTTGGAAGAGACTTGCATTTTCGGAAGAAAGCCCTCATTTGAGCTTCAGGGGGAAAGGGAGATGAAAAAACAAGTCTCGTTCTGCCAGACAACACGACAGTCTATGAAGGGATGCTTTGTAAAGTCTCTCTCGAACAATTATAAAAAGGACCGTGCCACAAAGGGGTTTATTGATATTTTTACTTAATTTCTGCTGCAACTAATCATTGCAAAGACAGCCCCTACAAATAAATAAAACCCATTACATGGATTCACAGGGTGTCACTCTGGTATATTTATTTTTAGGCAGCAATGGAACACCAGATATCGAAAACATCTACCTGTCTGCTGGTCCTTCTGTTTTTCATACCCACTGTTCTGGGTATCTGTCCTTCCAACTGTACATGCTCAGGAAACAACAGGAATGTGGACTGCTCAGGCAGAAACTTATCTGCACTGCCACACGGACTCCAAGACAACATCACACATTTAAATCTGTCCTTTAACCAGTTCGTAGATCTCGATCACCAGCTGACGAGATTCACCAACTTGAGGACCCTTGATATTTCAAACAATTGGCTCAAGAACGTTCCTGCCCATCTGCCCAAGTCCTTATGGGAATTATATGCCATAAATAACAAAATTAAAGTTCTCCAGAAACTTGACACAGCTTACCAGTGGAACCTTAAAGTGCTGGATGTTTCCAGGAACCTGGTCGAAAGAGCTGTTCTGATCAACAACACACTGAGCAGTCTCAAGTTTCTCAACCTCAGCAGCAACAAACTTTGGACTGTTCCAACCAATATGCCCTACAACATCGAGACCGTGGATCTGTCCAATAACTTCTTGTCCCAGATACTTCCAGGAACGCTGGTGAGGCTGCAGCACCTCACAAGCCTCTACCTACACAACAACAAGTTCACATCCATTCCTGACAAAGCCTTTGACCACCTCCTTCAGCTGCAGGTGGTTACACTGTACAACAACCCGTGGTCCTGCGGCGATGAACAAAACATCTCCTATTTGCTCAGCTGGGTGCAGGGAACCTCGGCCACGGTGCTCGGGGCTCCCTGTGCCAACGTGTCCCTGCCGGGGCTGAAGCCCACGCCGCCCTCCGCCACCGCCCCAGCTACCGACGCCGGCCTCCCGGTCAAAGGCACGAAGGCAGCAGGCAGAGCGGCCCCCCCCGCGGCAGCCGAGCCGACCACAGCGACAAGATGGCACAAACAGTTCAGAGCGAAGGAAGTTACCACCTTGGCTTCCTTGAGCCAGGCCGTGCTGTTCACCAGCGCGGACCGACCGCTGCTGCTCTACCCCGAGGAGCTGGCGAGCAGGAAGGTCAGCGCCCACGAAGCGGCGGCCACGCACACCATCCGCGTTAAAGGCTCCACCGCCGTGACCGCGGGCCTGGCTCGCTCACCGGGATCACCCACCACTCCCATGACCCTCAGCATCACCAGCGGAGTGCCAACAAACTACTCGAGAACGCCCCAGAGCACAACCGCTACCTTGCGGAGAGGGGAGGCCACCCCGAGCGCGCTGAGCACCGACGCGCCCGCCTCGGCGGCCGCCCGTGGGATGCGTTTGCTTTCTGTCGCAGTGCTTCACGCAGTGGCAGTGTTCACTGCCATGGGCTTGTATTCCTGTGAGCATTACTGAGCTTATTCCTGTGACACGCAGCTGGGGGTGGGACATCCAGGTCAAACGATGAATCAAAACACAAGAGATCTCCAGTTCTGACTGATCTAAAGAGTAACAGTTCTTCAAGCAGTGCACACTAATGTCTTGATACTAAGCTGCTACATATTTTAATATGTCTTAATCGAGTAAAACTAACCTACAATCTTGTTTTTAAACCGTGCTTATTTTGTATTTAAATTTTTAATTTTACTTGCACAGAATAAACCATCAGAATTTTAAGTACTGATTTTATGTATTATTTTGTCATTAAACAACTGGAACAAATAGAAGTCCTGTATCATATCCGCATTGTCTTGCTTGATTTGCTGGTGAGCAATTCTTGTAATATAGCAGCACAGATTCTTTGTAAGTTATGATGAACATGCATAAGGAAGGGAAAATATAAAGAAACTAAACTAAGCTGTTCCACTAACCAGAAGTTACTCTTGAGAAAAATTGCTAGCATGTATATCTATGTTTGCTTCATATGTAATAGGATACTTTAAATACGAAGAACAACAGTCTTGAATTTAGGAGTTAAATGTGACAATGCCATGATGTCTATCTACTAAGGGGGGTAAATTGAGAAGCCAACAAGGTCCAACTTCAGCATGGGAAGAGTGGCAGGGACCGCTATCTCTTTTTGCTCTGTCTTGACTTAGAGACCGCAGGCAAGTTATTTTTCGCTCTCCATAATATTAAAAAAGATAGAAGCAGAGGAAAACACAGGATGTTCAATGCCATGACGCTCTCCAACAACAAGGAGCTTATCCACACAAATTAGCAAAATTGAACACCGTAAGTTACGATCAAAAACTGGAATTACTTGTTGCTGTACTACCTTACACATACAAGAATATCGCAATTCGGCCAGAATGCTTCACGCTACGGCTTTTTGGTCACCAAAAGGAACGATCAGCCAGTGTCTACTGCAAGTTATGTAACGTATCTCAATTAAGCAATTAGCTTATAGCTGTCATTTAAACAATCCTGAATTTCATGAATTAAAATTTAACTCAGTCCATGGCATTGAGCATGCCCAAAGCCTTGCCCTCCAACGATGAGCACGAACGCTATTCTCCCTGACACCCGCACCATCAGCGAGTAGAAATAGGTGCATGGTTCTGACCACTCTAGGAAAACTATGTGGCAAAGGTACTTGATATACTACTGATGAAGTTTTGCAAACAGCATGAAACGAAAACTGAAGAACAAGTTCATTGTAAAAGTATTATCCACTTAATATTACGATTCTTTATTCAATGTTTTCCATGCATTTCAGGCCATTTAATTTCCAGTTACTGTAGCATGAAGGTGCTGCAAAATCCAGAAAACCTCAATACCGAGACCGGAGTCCTCTGCCTATTTCTCCTAGGTACCAGTGAGGGCTGTAGACCATTTACAACCACTGGTATCAGAAAAAAACACAACTTTCCAATTGTGAGCAGTATTTCTATAATCAGAAACGTGGTTTAATTTCTAACAGTACTGTAAATGTTACACAACGAATTTGTACAGCTATTTCATTGGCAGTTAAGTAAAAATAAAGTTATGTTTGTATGGAACTGAACTCGTGACAGAGCTTCTTTTCACGTAAGCATTGCGACCACGTCCTCCCACAGCAGGTACCAAACAGGTACTGTTTTATTACACGGCCCTATTTCAAGCAGGCATTTGGCTCAATCTTTATGTCTTGTGGGGAAAAAAAACACGGTATAATCCAGTTGTATTGATGTTGACACTCAGATGTCCCTGCTACTGTTCATCAATAAGGTGATGAGATGATGCTAACAGAGCCTACCCTTCCACCTCTACCCTTAGAACCTGCAAACCCCTCAGACCCATGTCTACCACTAGAGAAAGCTGCTACTTTCTTCATCCTAAAAAAAAGTCTCTCCATGCTAAAAAGAAGAGAAAGCATTTAAAGACCGAAAAGGCCCACACCACTGACATTTTAGAGGCGTTTCTGGTACAAAAGAACTAATTACCCAAGGCAAAATTTAGACAGCCTAGACAATAACCTCCAGCGGCCTTAAGTGCCTCACGCTGTAAGAGGCTGCCCGCAGTCTGAAGGAGCTCCCCACCTGCACAAGTTCCATTCTTTTCCCCAGGTTAAATAATCTGACATGAACCGGCACATTCCAGCGAGCAGGATCAGCACCCAAAAAACGCCACTGCCTGCCGCCCTCTTCGGACAGGCATCATATCTGCCGAGTACTCACCGACTCTAAACCAGCACCAACCCACTGATTCTGTCCAGCATTAGGTATTTCCTAGAATTGTCTCATCCATATGTTTCATCCCACACGGTTTAAGGCAGCTTAGCTTGCACGGTAGGACAGTGACCGCCAAAAGAGGTGCTATGACTAACACACCTTGACTGAATTACCTTCTGCTGAAGGCGTTACATGAAACACGACACATCTTTGCTGAGCTGTTCAACGCAGGACGCCAAACCCTACGGGATGCCCAAAGCCTACATGGAGTCTACTTGTAACTGCTCCGAGAACCTTCCAGTTACAGTTAGACTACCCAGAGAACAACACATCTATGGAAAATCCTGCTTTCCACAAGCTATCCAGGGCAAACCACAAGTCCCACACCGAATGACTTGCTGCCCACACTTCGAAGTCTCCTGCAAGTTGGTAAAACCCCGAAGTGGAAACGGGGTTGTGCGGTTTACCAGAGACATGGACGGGCTGGGGAGAAAAAACTCCGCGCTGCACGGAAGCGGGAGGGCACTCCCTTCAGAGCCCGCGCCCAAACCCTGCCCTTGGGAGCGGCCAGCGAGGGCTTCTCAGGCAGACTGCCCGCGGCAAGGCAGCGCGATGCGGGCTCCCTGGCACACAGCGAGCTGATGGCGGAGCACCGCAGGCCGCGGGGGCCGGCACTTGTTGCCCGGCAACAGCACAGTCAGGCGGAAATAAAACCAACGGGCACGGGCCGCGGTGCTCCCGGCCACGGCAAGCATAGCCGCCGTGATCTACCCTCAGGTAGATCAGTAGAAAATCCCTTCTTCCACAGGCACTGTCTAACATCTCCACGTAACGTCCAGCAGTCGTTCTGAAAGCGGTGCTGTCCGCGGTGATCGCTTCCCAAACGATCTAGCACACCTTGCTGCAGCGATGTTTGCTTCTGAAAGGCTAAAACTGCTGCAGGGATAGCTGCGGTGCACAGCAACTCAGGGGCTGCATTCTTGTGCTTCCTATTAATTGTTTGGGGTATCAGCCCTCAAACTTGATGGCAGCGTTTCAGGATCAATATACACTGATTTACCAATCACTGCAGCAGCAGAGCAGGGATTCGAGACAGAAGAACACTGGCTTTGGAAGTCTGGTTGTTACCCAGGAAACAAACGTGGAGAAAAAAGACAGAAGAGATTAAATTTCACAGCACAAGAAGGATATAAACTGATCCAGATACATCAGGGGAATGACTCAACAATGCCCTAGCAACAAGATCTGAAGCTAAAAAAGAAAATCTGCCTGCTGCAGCCCTCAAACATACTGGCAGCTCGGATCTGAAGACGCTTTCCACATTTCACACCTCGAAACGTGTCATCTGGCTCAGAACCGTAAGACAAATATTCAAAGTAACCTCTGACAGATACGGAGGAACCTGTTCCCTCTGCCCCCGCCCCGTTTTCCTTCCAAAAGGACTGGGTAGCTTGCAAAATTGAAGTACTCCTCCTGAAAGTACATGTTCTACTTTTTTCCGCCTTAAAGAGGAGATTATGTTTCTCATGATGCACACTTGGCATGGGTCTCAGAGAAACAGCTTCCAGAATTACTTCGACAGAACGGAGGGAAGGCGCAGAGCTGCAGGTGGGGGCGGAGAGGTGAAATGATCCAGCTGACCCCCCCAGCTTGCAGCAGGGGGACAACTTCCCAAGCTTATTTGATTACAACAGTGAACACACACAACAACTGGGAGAAAATCTGAGCTTCCAAAGATCCATTTTTATTCCTGAATTTTCATGGTTAGTTTCTTCTGTTGACAGCAGCACGACTAGTTCAGAAGGGGTCTGAATATAATACATTATGAATTCTCTAAAATTCTTCTGACATTCAACTGTATGAAGTCAGTTATGTCACCTTAAACAACCAGCATGCTTTGAAAACCACACTTCTTTAAGCTGATACATGCCGCCCATGAATACCGTACCCTTTTTTAAGCCCATGCAGA
Organism: Alectura lathami; assembly: GCA_013399715.1. Classification (NCBI taxonomy): domain Eukaryota; kingdom Metazoa; phylum Chordata; class Aves; order Galliformes; family Megapodiidae; genus Alectura; species Alectura lathami. The sequence continues at coordinate 30,712 of VXAV01004041.1, forward strand.
AATCAGATTTAGAAAACCTCCTAACGCAGAGATATGTAATCTTAAGCGTTCACAATGATCCAGTCACCTCCACAAGGGAGAATTTAAAAACAGATCCCTAGCTGAACTTTTGGAAATGTGTGCAGATTTAGTTCCAGGAATCTCCAGGGGAAAAAAGGGAACTTACAAACAAATGGAATACTTCAAGACAGGAGAGCTGGTTTCAGCCCTGGCACTGGATACACTCCCTTTACTGCCAGCTCTGCATCCCTGCTGAAGCTTTAGGGCATCATTCATGTTTTTTCTACTGCCTAGCATGAACGCAGTGCTCAAACTTCAGGTTCAATTTCCCAAGTAAAAAGAAAGAAAAACCAAAAGCTTACTTATGTAAAAGCATTTTCTCGTATAGTTTCTAATGCAGAGATACAAATTGTTGGTAAAAGGTTCAGATAGAAGTGAGTAAGAAAACTAAATTTTTGTAAGAAGAGTTTGTGTTTAGAATCCCTTTGATAGCTCACATAGTCATTAAGCACAGCACTGACAAAAAGCACAGGCACTCTGCTCTCACTCCTAAGAACGTTACTTCCAAACGGACCAGCCGTGTCAGACTTGTTTCTCTACCCTTGCATTCCTTACACAGTCTCTCTAACAGCAGCAGCAGAGCAAGTGCTTGAGAACTTTCACAGCAGCAAATTTAACCTGATGTCAGCATTTCCTCCTTACATTACCAGCTTGACAGCAAGTGTTTTTTTGTTTGGTTGTTTTTTTAAGCATGAGAAAACTCTTTAGCGTGACTGCAAAAAATTCCAGAAGAGGGAAACAGTTCTGAAACTTATTGTAACTTCCATATTGATACTGAACCGAAGGTTGGTTTGTTTGTAGCTCTGAAAATCAAAAACATAATAAAAGAAATGTGAACAGGTATATTCATTTGTTGGACTTCTAACTGCATTCTGGCTAGGGATCCATAGCCAGAATACAACTATAAAGTTAGAGGTTATACCCAGAAAGGTTCCTCAAAGCTTGCTGCTTATTTTGGCCCTCAGCCTGAGTTTGGAATAAGGTCTTGTTATTATCAAGTAGAAAAACACTAAATATTTTTCAATCATTAATATAGTTACCCACCTGAAAACTTGAAAACTTCTGAGCGGAAACAACAAAAGTCACACGGTATAACGGAGCACAGACCTTCTAGGAATGTAAGTTTGTAACACAGACTGAAAAGTATTACTCCATGCAATGAAAAATTATGAGAACGAGAGAAGTAGGGATTTAAAGTTTCAATTAACTGGAAAAAAAAAAACCTTAAATTCATGTTAGGTAAGACTTCCACTAGGAATTAATAAATGGGAAGAATGCCTCGATTGCCAATACGTATTGGCTGTTTACATAAGTCGCTCAACACAGACAGAACACCACCAAGAAACGCCGCCTCCCGCTCACCACCCAGCTCCGTGCTGCGGGCAGCTCCTGCTGGCACACCGCCCAGCCCACAGCACAGCTACCGGCAGCGGCCCCAGCTACTGGCAGCGGCCCCAGTTACCAGCAGTCCCGCAGCGAGTGGCAGGGCACGGAGCCCAGCAGCACCAGGGGCTGCTCCCAGCCTCGCCCCAACGAGCGGCTCCCCAGGAGCACAACCATCCCAAAAACAGCAGCCCGTCAGCAGGGGTACTGCAAGCAAGCACCCCACTGCCAACACACACAACAGCCTGCCTGCAACAGAAGCACCAGGAGGAGACAGAGCAACCGCGAACGGCACGCCAGCACCAGCGCCAGGCAGCTCCACCAGCACCAGCAAAAACCACGTGGGCAGCAGGAGCAGAAGCAAAACCGAGAGCCCCAGGGGGCCAAAAAGCCATGGCAACAACAACAACCCGACCACAAAGCCCAGCACCCACACGGACCTGCCAGCGCCAGCGAGCATCGCGTGGACGCGAGGCCGCAGCCCCGCAGCCAGCGCCAACAGGAGCGGCGGCTCCGGGACAGAGCAAAGGCACCGCCGGCATCGCCTAGGGAACAGCGCCGGGCTGGGGGCACAGCCCGGCTGGACTGTGCAACCACGCTCCTGCTCTGAAGACAGCTGGGAATGACTTTCAGCGCTGGGCACACGGTCTATGGATCCCGCTCCCAACCTGCTGTCCTCACTGCACAGATTTTAAAATGCTGGTACATAACAACTGGATTGAAATACCGAGTTTCAGTTGCATTCTTACTGCAGCTGTAGCTTCACAGTCTTGTTCTACCTGAATTAAACAGAAACTAAATTTGTTTTTTAAACAGAGAGAACTGTGACTTATCTGACATGAACTGACGAACACTGACGCTTGGATACCCTTCCCAAATCCCAAAACTGCAGCATGCTACTCATTGCTATGATTACTACTTTTCAGAGTAGAGAAGACTTACAACTTTCAAAATTTTGCCTTCTTGGAAAAACAGTCTTTCGAGAAGTTCTCTCAAGCTTTTCCTATCACTTCAGTGCTATTCCCACAGACCTCAACCATTTCTCAAAGCATTAGAACATACTGATAAAACGAAAACAGCGCTATGGTGTATTCAGAAGCCTCAGATAGAGTGAAATTGAATTATATTTGAAAATGGGATGTGGGGACTTTTTTTTGAGGAATTGTATCCCACATTTTAACCTGTTATTCATTTTATACTTCATAATACGACGATGCTAAAATCACTGGTAAAGGCTGACAGTAATGTGGTGTAACTGCAGTTTACTTCAAACACTGGAAAATAAATGAAATCCATTTAAAGTTCCAGGTATGCTTCTACTGGGACTCGCATACCCCTGGGTATATGAACTGTGACAGTTCTGATCTAGTTCTGATCACAATTCAAAATCATGGTCTCCGATATCTGGCAAATTCTGAGTCTTACTGTGTCCCTTTTGTACATACACTTGATACTTGAGATTTCACATCTTTGTTTTAGACAGGGGAGGTGAAAGGTTCCTTACCGCCGAGCAATGTAGTAGAACACAGGATTGCCAGCTTTGGATGTCCCCGCTTGGTAGAAAATATTTAACGTTTTCAGTGCTTTGAACTCTTCTTTTTCATGCACCTGATGCCTAAAAAGCAGTACAAGACATCAGCGTTTCACAACTGCCTTACCAAAAAAACAACAAACAAAGAAAAACCTAACCCTCTTTATTTGCATTTTTAAATGGAAGTGTTAAGTCCATAAAATCTTGAACCTTTGTTAAATCACAAAAGCTACTGTTTTCTGAGGATTCTCAATTACTGAAATTAAAATCTACTCACAAACATACCAGCTGTATGCTGAGCCAGCTTTTTAAGCTCTCCTTCAAAGTGAAAGCTGGAGTCTTAACACCTACTTACGTTATTTGACATGCCAAAGTCTAAAAACCCACGATAGTCTCATTACCTTGTCATAAATTCTTCAAATTTTGAACTAGTGAGATTTAAGCTGGACCAATGTGTATCTGCCACAGGTTTGTGCTCAGGCGGACCCAGATATGCCAGGAGAGTAGCCATTTTGTCAAAAGGTCGTCTTCCAACAGCCTTGTGGTCCCTAGAAAGAGCAAATTACTTGAAAAGACAAGTCTGTCTTTAGTCAGCAATTCTTGTTGTTTTTTTTTTTTTTTTTTTTTTTTGCCCAGTACCCTTACTTACCTTGAGGAGGCAGAATTTTCTTTTTTAAAATTAGAATGCATTCAGTGAAGAAATGAGAAAAATGTGTTGCACACACGACAATTTCTACAAAAGATATGACCGACATGGACAGACAACCGTACACTTGCACAGAAGGTTGGCAGCAAAGAGGGCAAAGATCTTAGACGCTTTCCCAACGATGGGCTGTCCGTAAGACAACAAAGTCTCCACAGATAATATTTCCAGCCACGAGGTTCTTCTCTCCTGATCAGAATTCCAAATATTCACTCCCCACCAGCAGCTCCCTTCTCAGCACTCCTGAAGCCTTACCTGTTGCTGGAAAGGTACTGGCCGATTTTCTCCTGGTTGTTCCACAGCAGCCGGTGCAGCGCGAGGACGTTGCCGTCGCTGATGAAGGACAGGCTGTGGTTGACGGTGTCACTCGCTGGGCAGTCGGACGCGATATCCAGGAAAAACCTGGAGTTGGAAGGCAGCGATTGCCATGAGCGGGTTAGGAAAACCCACCACGCACAAGTCACAAGGCTGCAAGAACACGTCCCTGCTTACAGTCCACACAGCAAAGGTTCTTTGCAAAGGTTCCCAAAGGGCCTACCTTCGTGCTGCATCAAAGTTGCTTTTTACAAAATCATTGAAAGGCCGCATATGTTCTTCTTTTGTAAACAGGACGTGGTTGGCAATACTCTGAAGTATCTAAATGATTAAAAAAAAGAGGCAGAGGCACAAAAAGGTTTAATGCCTTAACTGTTCCGATTGCCAGTGTAAGTTCACTGTCAGAAACACCCATTTTCAGTTGTTGTGAAAACTCCAAGCAAAAAAGAAGCCACGCAAGCCAACTAATCCCAAGTATTTTCTTTTACATAATTTTTAATACTAGGAAAGGCTTCTCTTCTGAGTTTTACTTGGGTTTAAACTAGGACTAGAAATTGTCTTTCAAAAGCACAATTTACTAGGAGTTAGTATTGTTCCTGGAAATCACACAGACAGGTGTAAAGGCACTTGCATATGCTTATTTATGGAAAATCATGATCTCTCAGCGCTTAGAAACATACAGAGGCCACAGAAGCACAGAACCATTAAGCTTTTACCAATCTTCAGGTTAAAGATAGGAAAAAATCACTTCCTTAGAACCTCTATGAACCTAGTATCAGCATGTTCTTACCACTCTGGAAGTACTGTTGGTTTTTAAGTAAGGTTATGATGCAGAAACACAGCAAGGAAGCTGCAGTTCAAACAAACATGATCTCTGCTACACAAAACTGAAAGTTTAACCAAATTTTGTCACACTAGTCAGTTGAAGAACAGAATTATTTCAGGCAGAGCACACCATATGGCCAAACAGAAATATACACTGGTTCACCTTGGACATCAGTTTCAGCCCCCTCTCAATTCTCGGCGGAGGCTTTTTGTCCAGAATCCCTGCCTCGTACGGGGAGACGATGGCGGGGTTGATGAACCGCAGGAACATGGCGCTTCCAACCGCTCCGATGCTGTTCTGCGGAAACCGCTGACTAACAACCTATGAAGTTGAAAATTATAAACAATACATTTGCATTAAAGAAGAGGGAATGCAATCAGAAAAGCCTCATATGGCAGTCGCACTTTACGCATTCTCTCCAGTGCAGTCAAGCTCACAGGTCTGAGCAGGATTCTCTTGCCTTGATAGGTCTTCCATCGTAAGACAATCAAGAAAGAGAAGGGAAGAGTAAGGGGCAAGGGGCTGTCCAGACACTGCCTGCACCTACTTCAGCTTTCATACAAACTTTCTGGCTGGGGTGAAATTTCTACAGGAGCCACTGCACAAGGCTAAGAACATTGAATTCAAAGTCCTGAATTCCAGCCACTGGCAGCCAAGCGGACAAAGGCCAGCTGCTCGTATCCAGGCACGCACAGTCTTCCAATCGGACATGATAATTCTTCTTCAATTCTCAGGTCCTTTATTTGCATAAATATTTCACTTTTACTCTCAAGATCCTCTCCATCAATGTGACTTATGAGACTTAAAGTTTCAGGAGGAATTTAAATTTGAGGGAAGGAGATACTTGGAGGAATACTCTCCAGAACCATCGTATCTCCACAGATTTGCCAAAGAAGGAAAGACAGAATGTTCCAGAGCTGAGTGGCCATTGTCTTGTAAAGATTCCGTATTTGCATGCATACCTTTGTAAAAGTATCTGCTAACCATAATAAACCAGAATCCACCTTTTCACAGACAGAATTAGCAAGTTTGATATGCAAAGTTAAATTGTTTAAATAAAACACAAACAACCCCCAGCTTACTCTGCTACTTCAGAACAGAACTAGTGCAATCTCCAGTCATGCTGCTTAGCACAGGTAAAGCCGTTAGCACATACAGAACAGATTAAGAATCCCTATGGTTCAGCAGCAACTTCATTCGTAGTCGCCTCGTGATGCAATTATTGACGTTTTCTTGCAAATATTTTGCATTCCCACATGTTACTATTCTGCCCGGCTACAGCGAAAAGTAAGGGAGTATTTAAGAAAAGTAAATTCCCATTCTGCCTCAGTTTCCTTCACACATTACATTTTGAGGTCACTGTTGAAGAAAAGGATAACCCTTAGCTTTTAGTGACACCACTCTGTCACAATACATACACCTAAACTCTTCTTTAACACACTAATTAGTTACAATGGGAAATCTGCCTCTCTTCCCTCAGTGAATAAATGCAACTGTTAAATTTTATTGCGCACTCAACAGGCAAACAAAAGAAAGCCTCAGAAACAAGTCATAGGAGCCTTTTTTTTTTTCAGTAACTCCTGTTAATTGTTCTTCTCCCAGGATGCAAGCTGAAGTAACTTCATCTACCAAACCATTAGAACAACAGACAGATTTTCCCCAAAACCAATTTTCCTTTTTTTTTTTTTTTTTTAATTTGAAGAGGATGGCAAAACTAGGAATCAGATTAAATACTAAGAAGTAATGTTAAAAATGTCATCCTGTTTACTCAGATAGGCACACAGAGAATATTTTAAATGCAACTTAATCCCAGTGTTAATTGAAATGAAAGCTATTTTGTGCCAGAATTAGTAGAATGATTTTACAGTGAGTTCAAACAGACTGAAGTGAAGATGTTTTGAACAAACGGCAAAAGATTTCTGTTGTGGGTTGAAAGAAATGGCTAGTAAAAAGGTCTCCGAACTTACTGATTTTTTGTTTTCCTTTTTTTCTTTTACGGTAGCTTTATTCAGTAGAGAGTGGCAAGTTGCCTACAGAACAGAGATGAGCACAAACAAGTCACAGCACCAACTACATACAGCAACAAAAAACCAATGTTGACTTGTACATAAATTACATCGTAAAATGTAACAAACATAATCAACAGAAAATGAAATATATAAACTAAAAGACTGATGATGGAGATTTTATTCCTTTTTTTAATTAAATCTTATTTACAAAGCACTAAATACAAAACAAGCAAATGTTGCGTTTCAATCATTTCTACTATTTCTGGCTAGATTAAAAGTCAAACCACATTAATGTGCTCATGGTACACAATATTGGGCATTAAATTGTATATTCAGCTTTCAGATGTATTTCACCATTCCCAAATTATTTCAATAGTAGAAATAGTAAAGTGTTATACCTTTGAAATACACATTACTTCAAAAATAAATTTAGTTTTAAATCTTCCCAATGTTTCTCTGTGTGTCCTTCAATTTGGTTAGATCTGTGATCCATCATAGTTATTATAACTTTGATTGCTAAACACTAACAACAAGAACACTCCTGTGGAAAATGGAGGAAAAAAAAGCCCGCGAGTCTACATCCAACGTATTACAGATTTCCAAATCAAGATACCTGATTTGATTACGCCCAACCCAAAGCAAAGGGACCCACCATAACGCACCACATTCTCTCATCTTACATCAGGATTTGAGCAAAGCTACAGCACAGCAGCGTTATGCACTGCTCCCCTCCAAAGAGGGAAATCCTGCCCTCACAGCTCAGTCCTACATCTTCCACGTTAGCCGTCCCCGCGAGCCAGCACCACTAGGGGCCTTGAGCTCTGCCAACAGAGAGCTCGCAGCACTCAGCGCTTTGAGAGCGAGCACACCCCAACAGCTCACGTCATCTTTAGAGTATCACAGAAGAACTGGAAGAGAATTCTTATAAATTAAAAATGTGACAGAGTAAAAGCAAATCAGAGAAAGTAACCAACTAAATTTAAGGAGTTCAAATTTATTCAAGACCTTTCAATATTTAGCCAGTGGTGCATTTACCAAATTTCTGACTTTGTACCACTTCTAGAAAGAAACAGTAAGCTTTGGAAGCAGTCTTATCCTTACCCTATTCACCAGGCTGCTCCATTCAAAGGATGTAAAATTTCCATCCCTCTTTATTAAGAAAAGCCCTGCACGTGTGTGTGCTTTTATGTAACAGCCAGCACCACTTCTGTGATGAGGGACTTGAATCAGGCTCATTCCTGACCACGTAACAGTCCTGAACATACACCCGAAAATGAGCAAACGTGAATCTGCCAAGGTCACCAAGGGACTAGCACCTAGCCACACAATGTGCCCAGATGACAGTTCTCACTCGGACTTTCTTCTGGTAAAAGAAGCACCTGCCAGTGCAGACCCCAATACTCAGCTAAACTCTGTTTCTATAGTGCTGCTACATTAATTGAAATTAGCTATTTACAGAACCAGTAAGTATTTTTTGCACGTATGTTTCCTTTAAAACTCCACCTCCAAGCTAACTTGATATTTTGTACTGGGAGAAGCCCAGCAACCATCTGGTTTCAGGAATGAGTCATCTTTTTTACTGAAACAACGTAAAGGCAAAAACAGCAACAAGGGTTGACATGCTCCCAGAGAAGCAGCTTTGGAAGCACCCATCGCTGAGCATGTCCCAGTGCTGTTGGAATTCAGAATGGTTTGCAGAGAAATAATTTTTAGTGAAGTATCACTGGAATGGATACAAGTCTGAGGCACTCCAGCAACAGCACCTAAAAGCAATCCTAGGAAAACATGGGGGACAAAACAACTCCAAATAGCAGAAGCAACAATCAGGCATGCAAGTTTTTGACAACTCTTAACCTCAGTTCCAGTCCGTGGCTGTGAGGCTGATGGTCTGAACCTGAGGAAAAACCAAGTTTCTCCCCTCAGTTCCCAATTTAATACCCCAACTTACCAACAAAACCAAACTTCTACAACATGGATACAGCCTACTATAACCCCTGCCAGAAAGAGAGCCAGATGACTTGAGAAGCCATCTTCTCTTTTAGAAGAAGCAAAAGCACAGTGCTTGCATGCCCAATTCCTTCCAGCAGCTGACAGTGACCCAAGATCCACCAGCCACAACACAACTCGCTACTTTTCCCTTCCAAGTTCTGAGAATGACAGCAGCTGCAGCTAATACAGAATTCTCTGCAATACAAGCAGCACAGTACCTATTTTATTCATAAAGTTGACGTTGATCAAAGGTATGAAGTTAATAAATTAACTAAATTAGGACCAACTAAATCAGAAATAAAAGTAAACATGTACTATGCTTATATACCCAAAATGCGGTTGTGCATTCTGTCAACCCAGCAGCGATGATTTTTTTCCTTTATGCTGCCTTCCTTATAGAGGGCTTGTATGACAAACTGATGAAGTGAACACAACCGTTACCTCCACAGGTAATCTTTAGTCTCCCACTGAGATGCTAAAGCACTGACATTATTAGGTCTGAGTTCTTAGCTGTGATACAATTCCTTAAAAAAAACAAACAAACAACATTTTAGTCACCTCCTCACTGCCAATCTAAATCCTAAAGCATCGTTTAGCCCTCAGGCTTAGAGCCCTGTTACTTAAACGTCTGAAAGCAGTCCTTTCGCGACACCTGTTACGCATCCATTCCTAGACCAAGCTGCTAGAACTGACAACGAACCCCAAAGTTCAGGGGCAGGCAACCACTGCAGGCATACCTGGTACAAACAGTGGCACACACTGCGAAGCTGTGGTGGGAACTCGGAAGAAGAATTAATGATTGCATGAAAAAACTTTTCTGTCATTTGCAGGAGACTCCGCTGGTTCTCTTCAAGGCTTTCTGTTGGCTCCAGTCTGAAACAGACCCATAGTGTAAGGCCAGCAACCACATAAAGCATACTGTCTGTACCTGTAGTTTCAGTAGGAACCTTATGTCACAGGGTGAACAGAAATCTTGCAGAAATACATTCTTTCACAGAAAAGATCCCAGCAATATTTTAAACTGCACAAGTTATAAATACAGGGTCGTTTAAAACTTAAATGCAGCTCTGCGTTGGACCCTCTCTTTCAAACAACGATGAGCATTCATAACTCCAAGAGGTCTGCACTATCAGTTTGATGATGGTTTCTCTTTAAGCAGCTTCTGAGATAGACACAGATGTTTGGGAGCTAAACTATTAAAAAGTAGGCCTACCTCTGGGTAAGCTACTTAAAATAGTGAAAGTTTTCTAAGAGTAAACAGAATTCAAAGCAACAGCACAACAGCTGCTAAAACCAAGTCTTGAAGTGATATGAGAAAGTAAAGCAAAAAAAATTACACATGCATGAATTCCATCTTGCTTCTGTGACTAACTCAATGACCTAAAGCAGATGCCTTCTGGCACTGCTGGAAAACCCCCCGTTAGTGGCCTACTCAGAAGTAGCACATGGGTGAGGTTTTGTACGGGCTCTCTGCTGTACTCGCTCAGGGCCTAGAGGACATGCAGCAGAACTCAGCTCACTGCGTTGGACAGCTCTGCACAATTGTCGCTGGGTATAAGGGCTGTAGATACCACAAACTTCTCCGCTCCTCGCCTCCCCAGACAAGTGTCCAAGTGTGAGAAAAATCTTTGCAACAAGAAGAGAACTATGAGGACTGGGAGACAAGTTTATAAACAAATACATTTGTTCCCCCCTTTGAATCTCAAACCTTGTAGGATCCACCTCAAAGCTAACATGCTGCCATTCAGAGGATGTGATCACTGTTCTCAACAAGGGTTCCAACAGCTTCTGCAAATACGTAGCACCATACACCTATGGAAACAAGACAATCAGCGTGTGTGTGTGGCCAGATTAAGACAGCAACGCACAGAACGCTCCAGAATTCTGTGTGTATCATGAGAGTCTGAAAACATTTGACTTGTTTTGGCGTAAGCCAGGTTTCTCTAAAACTGGTGTTCCAGAAGACTGACTTCTGAAAAACAACTGTAATCAACTTCTGCAAGTATTCTAATTAATTTCTACTTCGGAGAAAACGCCAGGTCACTTTAATAGCCATAATAACCAGATGGGAATGTTTCTTGGAGCACAGTGACTCAGTACCCCACCTCTGTACAGCACTACACAACATTTTACACTGAAATGAAAGCACAAACAAGACCTCTCTCCAGCTGCACGTTGCCCGTTACATAAAAGACCATCGTGTAACTCGGCAGACGTAAGTTTAAAGAGCCCTGCTAAGACTGAAGATTATTTAGGACAAGACTCCAAAATAACTTCGTCCAAATATTTAGCTGTTTTCATAAAGTAAGTCCTGTTTTCTAAATATCTAGTAATATTTCTCTTTAAATCTACAAATCCTGCAAACATTTTTGGTACTGCAATCAGTTTTCTTCACAGTACAAAGTACACAGATGAAACATTTATTACCTTGGAAACTTTCAAGAGAACTAACTGCAAACTTAAAGCCTAACTGGTTGAGTCAGGAGCCTTGGTAAAAGGCTAGTTCCAGGAGGATTTCTGTTTTTCACTTGGGTCTGAGCATAAGAGATCTACAAGAATTAGTTCATCAAGCATTAAAAGCAAAACTCCCTCAATTTTCAAGAGATGTCTGTGAGAGCTAAGGCTAATATAAATGGAGATCCAAAGGGAACTCTGCACTGTTTTCTCCCAATTCATCTACTCAAATGCTCAGTACCACAGACAGGTAGTTTTGTATTTTTATATTACTAAACTTTTCCTGTTATTGAAGTGATCTGTAGCAGAGAGAAAGGTTAGGTAACATACCTTGAAACAGAACGTCATTATTTTACTAGCCAAGCTGTTTCCTCGGAAGAGTGTCTGCATGGAATCTGCTAGCTCAACTTCCTTGGAAAACATATTCCAAAGCAGCTGGTAGAGCAAGTGCCGGGAATCAAAGAGTGTGACCAGGACACGAGCCAGCTCATCCTTAAAAGAACCAAGGAATGTTCATCTGAGCAGTGAGTCAAAGCTTGCACTAACGCTACATACTGGGCATGGAGTCATGCATGTGAGCATCACGTTAAGCACACGCAACCTCTTCTTCAATCTTCCCAATGCTATTGTCTAAAAATCTTCCTCGTTATATCCTCTCATGCAAATTCACCATGGTTAGTCCAGACAGACAAGCAGTTATTCTGTTGTATAACAAAGACCAATTCATCTAGCTAAAATCTCCTCAGAGGAGCAAATACAGTTGTTTGTCTGCAGTACAGCGCATACAGTCTGTAAACAACATCAACCAAAACAAATGCATTTATTACAATAAATGTATATAAAATTATTCTTGGATGTTAACTAAAACTTAATACTATACTGCAATTCACAATCAAGATCTTTTAAAACTGCATTTAGTACACTTTTTGAGAATATACTGAGAAAGGCTAAGTATTATGAAAGGTAGGCCTAATCTCTCTTTAGCAGGCTATTGCTACACCCCAAAATGCACTAATGATTTCAGGTCTTATTATTTTCAAAAAAATGTAGGAAATAAATGCCTGAATCGACTTACCCACTGAGAACAAGGCACCACATTAGCTAAAGCCATAGCAATGGGCAGCTCCCCCTGATCACCCATCATGGTCACCAGCTCCACCAGCCTCTCAAACCGATCTGCCAGAACTGTTTCTGCTAATGTGTCAAATTCTGTTCCCTGCTGCAGAATTTTGGTGAGGACTTCCATAAACGTAGCTCTTGTCTGGAGGTCTTTATGATAGCCCAAGCCTGATTAAAAAAAACATAACAGAACTAATAAGGAAAACGTAAAACTAAATTGACTGCACAATGAAAGCACGGGTATTTCCTTACGCCGCCTCCTCCAGTTACTTTACCTATTGAATGCATAAGCCCACTGTCCACATTTGCATTGAGTAAATTGGACATAGCGAGAACGGTGCAGTGCCGCAGAGAAGCCAGCCTGCGGGACATCCCACGTTTCCTGCCACCTGTTTGCGCACTTTCATCTTCAACTTCACTGCAGTCGTTTAGAAGGTTCATGAACAGTGTGAAATATCTAAAGAAAAAGATAACGACTTGGATAATTAAAACAGATTCTGCAAAGGCAACAGTATGGAAAGATCTGCACACCAAACCAATTCAACCACATGCCTCCAAAAACGCCCACACATGCCCCAAATAATCTTTTCTGTAGTATACTCTAAACTGTCAAGGGATATATTGAAACTACAGGAAGGCACTCACCAAAAACATGTATACAAAGTTCCTCAGGCTAAGCAAGTAAATTTCACAGGTGTGGCTTTACAAAGAGCTGTCTTGAAAGAGATTTTACGGATTAAAAAAAATTTCAGACCTATTTCCTCCCATGAGTTAAAAATACATCTATGTAAAGGGGAAGCAAAACCAAATTCAATAATTACTTCCTAAATGTTTCCATAAACTTAGGAGAGAGACATTGGTGAAATGCCGCACGTATGAGGCAATTTCTGTTTGGACAGTAAGCACTGTTCGAAGAAAAAAACGTTTGTAGTACAGTCATATGGTGCACCTCCTTTGAGCCATTGTATAATAAAAACAGTTAAAAGTCAATACTTACTTAAGAAATAACTGAGATTTGGCTTCCATCAACTCAACACCATCTCCTTCTTCAGGCTGTAACGGAAGCCCAGCAAGAAGAGAGACCACTGCTTCCATACTTGCTTGGTCCAAATCTCTGGAAAAAAAATTAAGGAATTGTGAACCAGTTCAGCAGGAGTAGTCTCTACTTCCACTAGATAATTTTCCCTTCAAGCACCAAGTCTCTTTTAGTTATCATCTAACTGCAGGTGAAAAATCTTTCCCAGAATAACTTATTTTTTTTTAAAAAAAGGTCTGTCTATTGTGAAAATAGCGATCACATGCTGTGGTATAGGTTCAAGCAACACGTTACTAAACGACAACAACTGAAAAGCCGGTTTTTGCCAGTAAAAACACTTAAGTACAAATTTAACACTGTAAATTTTGATGATTTTATTCTTTATAATGTATCATATGACAATAGAGCTCTAGCAAATAAACAATCCTAATGCTAAATCAGAAATGGTATTAGGAATTAAACAGAAATCAGTGCATTTTAAAAGAACCCTCAAGAACCACACCAGTTAAGGCTTTGATTTAAATACTTAAATTTAAATATTTAAATATTTTCTGTTGCTGCTCACCAAAATGTAAGTTTCAGTTTTGGTATTTTTCTTAAAACTACTACCACTAAATAAATCCTACACAATCCGGCTAATCTGTGGATATCAAATGACACCAGGAACACCGCTAGCACCTTTAGAAGCTGTTCAGTCGTATCCTTCCTTACCTTGTCAAGCATTTCACATCCTCATCTGTTGCTTGGTTAGATGTTCCCATAACCCAGTCTGTCAAATATTCCACCATTTTGTTCCTGTGAAACATGTACACGCACACATGTAACATCACCAGCTTTTTTCAGGTAACAACCCATCCCCTCAAGCACACCTCCTACTCAAACAATTCGTATTTGAACCACCACACACTGAAGATTAACTGAATTCATTTCATTGTGCCTAGTCAGCCTGTATCACATACAGAATTTTCACATACGTTTAGTACCCCCGAAGTAAAAAATAAAATTTTAATGTAGCACCAGACTCTAAATTATTAAACCTCAAGACAGAGATAGGTGTAAAGAAAACAAATACTGTCATGGGAAAGTGCTTGTTTGTTTTTTTAAGCATGTAACCAAACAAAATTACACTTGTCCACATTACACTACCCTACACGTTTTGTAATGCCTGTATTTCTTACTTACCTGAATTTCATTTCTTGGCAAAATGAAAGGTCATCTCTCCTCTCCATCATTACTTCTACTAACTGACAGAGTTTAGTTTTTATTTGAATTGCATGCACCAAATTTCCAAGCACACGCACATACCTGAAGGTAAGAGCAAAAAGAAGCAGTAAATACTTCACGCTGTACAAAATATGGCCCACACACCTGACAGATCCTTGCAGCTTCGTATCAGAATCTGCACACGGGCTGACACAACAGACTTGCCTGATGGGTCAGCAAGTGTCTGGGCTAAGGTTTCTTCCAAGTGAGCAAGCCAGTCTTTGTAGCAGCTGAAGATGGGTACCAAATTTCTTCTGGCCAAAAAAGTTTCCTGTTAGTGTAAGACTGAACAGAAACCGCCCTTCAGCTGACTGCTGACCACTGCCCAATTGCGCAGCAAAGAAACTAGGAACACTGCCAGGAAAGGGGGTGAGCTGTGGAATGCTCGGTTCTGATGGACACAAGTCAGCTTCCACCCAGCTGCTTTATGCTTTGGTGTAAATGAACACCACGACTGCTGAAGTTCTCAGAACCATACCAAGGGGGACCACAACCAACTTTTTTTTTTTTTTTCCATGGATGCAGACAGAAACTGTATAAGCTGAAAAGGTCTACTCCACTCCTTCAACATATTTCTTTGTATAGGGAGGACAAGGAAGTTTCTTACCTAACCAGATTTAGCATCATTGTCTCAATACTAGCTTGTCCAAGATGTTCTGAGCTCCCTTCTGTATGATTGTCAAGCAGATTCTTCATTATAGCAATGGTTTGTTCTACAAATTGTGTGTTGGTCTCAGTTAACAAAACCTACAGGAAGAAAGTTTCTGGTCTTAATTCTTTATGGACAGAATAAAATAAAAGGCTGTTTACCAAATATACTGCAGTATTGCGAAATCTAATGGACAAACATCACCCAGTCAAAAGATTTCCAATATATATCAGCATTAATGTCAACAGTAAGCAATCTTGGAAATTCTGAGAACATTCTCACATGTCCGGTAGTCTGAGTTTTTACTAAGAATCCAAAAATGTTTTTAATTATTTTAATATAGCCCAGAATCAAATACAACAATCACACGATCCATGCTCTCAAACAATCACAATGTTTGCAGGTTTTTTGTGCTAAATATGAACAGATAACCCATGCCAATCACCTAAGTGAAAGACAAGACTGATGCTTTTTATTTAGATACAAATGTGAAGGAAAATATCAACATTTTACCTGTCCTTGAGAATCAAAAAACTTGCTGATGGTATTCTTCAGTTTGTTGAACAGCATTGGATAAAGGGCTGGGCTCAGCTCCAGACCCACCAGATCTTTAATGTTAGTCCGTATTTGAAGCCCCACCTTCTCATGGTTACAGACCATCAGGGTCAACAATCGGTCGATGAACTTGCTCACAGGACTCTCTGCGTTTCCCTCAGTGGAGACCATGGACACCATGGAGCCCTTGCGCTCGTTGACCGGGCCCATGGGCGGGCTGTAGGTTGCTAACCCTGTGTTGCTGCGGTGCTGCAGGCACACTCCTCCAAGGGCACAGAGGAACCCTGTCATGTTGATCCACTCCTGAAGAGAATCCGTGTCAGACAGGTCTATGGAGCCTCCCCCGCTGACGTGCGACATCCGCCTCTTAACGATCGTCTTATGAAGGCTTTCAGTCACCTGAAAAAGAACGACTGAAGATGAGAGCTCCTCAATTAAACATAAAAAATGGAGAGAGAGTGGGATTTAGAAGTACCCCATAACACATGCCACCATTTAAAATTCTCAGTAATTCAAAAGGCTCAACAAGTTTCTAAGATTTGCCTTTTACAGTTTTTTTTTTTTTTCTGGTAGTTCAAGCAGAAATCCTCTGAAAGTAGCTCCTCTGGATGAAGTTGAAGCAGCAGGGCTAAAGATGGGCTGAAGGGGGTTGTCTGGGTGACTCCCTGCTGAGTAGCAGGATAAAGCATATTTAAGTCATGGCAGCCAGCAGCTTTTCCTAAACAACTTCCAGTGAAAGGGACTGCATATTCCTCTAGCAGTATTCCAGAGTATTCTTTTTACTTTTTAAGCTCAGCTTCATCTCCCAAGTCAAATTATTTCTTTTTCTCTTATCAGTAAGCTCAGAGGATTGATTTCTGGAATATTTTCATGGAGTTTGAGTCCTCCTACAAAACTAGTTTTCTAGATTAAAATTAAATTCCTTAAAATACAAAAATTTAAATAGTTCCTTTGAATTTCTAAGGGTTGAGCCTATGGAAAAAATTGTAGTTACCTGCCCATCTTCCATTTTGGTCTTTGGATAGTTAAGGATTAGTTTTGTAGCTTGTTCCCATTTTGCATGTGTATCCTCCCAAGCCTAAAATAAGATATATCAAGATTTAACTCCAAAACTACTTGAAGCAACAGTCTTGTTGCATTCAGAAAAAAAAAAAACACACGTATGAACTGTATATAAATGTGCAAGAGAGTTTACCTCTGTGTTGCCTGCAGTTGGATGTTCAATGCGTCTTAACAAAGCCATCACTCTTTTTTGAAGAGCTGCTCTCCCTACAAAGGAGTACAGAACATTTATCAAACAGATTTTTGAAAGGCCACCTACATCAAATAGGAGATGTCTGAAAGTAATTATTAAATTACCAAGAGGAACATATCCCCTTAAAGTGTTTAGGAAAAGGTTCTCCTTGTTACACTTTTAAATCCTCGTAAACAGGCACTCTAATTCCCTCTTTTTTCCATGGATTTCAACAACTAAGATACTTCAGTGAAAGCAGGAGTTACAATCACATCAAGAATCTCAGCTTCCTTATACAACTCAAATCTGAGTAACAGCCTTATTAAATGAGTGGAAAGGTACTCTCCAGCCTCATCATTCCTACCTGTTGACATCATATTGCTAACAGATGCAAACTCCATGAAGGTGTTGTAGTTTGGCAAAAAATTATGAACCGAAACTTCATCTACTCCACATCTGATATCCGCTTCCTCGCAGAGGTGACGGAAACAGGACATTGCCACCAGGACTGCCTCGATGTCTGGGCTCCACAAAAACATGTACAAGGCCACTTCCAGTTTTGTTTGGGCCTGGCGACAAATAGGTGTTCCACTGCATCCTGCTGCGCTTTCCTTGGGAAACAGAGAATTCCAAATTTGGTAATATTGCTTAGGAATACGGCAGTTTTCCTAAAACTTCGCTTTATGCAAATTGTTTTTGAAACTTGCCTTTATTACAGTAGAATAAACAATCCTAAACAAGATCAGAACTCCACTGTATATGCTGTTGCACAAAGTGCAAGAAACTGCTACTTTCATAAAGATAACCACGTACGTAGGGACTCTTACTGATACTAGAAAATTGTACGTTAAAAAACAAACTGAAGTTTTTGGCTCATAAAAGATATTTAGAATATCTTCTTCTTTTCCTGCAGCTAAACACTAAACTTGAGAAACCTGTCTGTCACAGGGTACACCTTACTGAAATGCTTGACTTCACGATCTTTCACAGCATATACCAACAGTATGCAATGCTTTAGAAAAGGAGATTTCAGATTTCTGTTACTTACCATGGAAGAATTCCCCTTCCCTTTCCTGAGGGTGGCTCCCGGAGCACACCGTATCATCTCGTCATGGTCAAGAGACATCTGACTAGTTCCACCTCCAGAGACATCACAAAGGAAGAGAAAGTGACAGGAACTCCTATCTGACTGCTGTAAAGAAAGGACAGAAAAAAAATGAATCACCTTTTAAAAAAAAAGTAAATTTCAGAAGCTATAGCCATGAAGGTAAAAAGCCCTTCAACATCCACACAGAATCTTTCACACCGGTGCTCTCAAAGGGCTTTAGAAGTACATCCATTTTAGTCATGTAATCTTAGAATGACATTTGTCCTTAAGAAAAGGAAGTATTTTGAGAGTCATCTTCAAGCTTATCACCTTGAAGTAAGCACAACATGATGCCTTTGCCTCCCTTCCTTGGGGCCTCCTGAAATCCCAACAGATTTTTTGGCTATTTGCAAGCCAGACAGAAAAAAACTAGAAACCCTTCATTTTTAGTAGTAGGTCTTTAATCCAAAAAGTAATACATCCAGTCTGGGTTTAATTCTATCAAGTATAGAATTTCAAAGCATGTTTGGCTTGGAAGAACTCTCTTGAGATTATTAGAAAGAAGGAAGTCAATTCTAGGACAATTCTAGACCAATGAAGTTTACCTTATCATAACTATCTTCCCCTTTCTTTTCTTTTCCTTTCCCTTTCCCCTCTGCATAAGGGAAGCATGTACAAGGCATCAGTTCCTCAGAAATAACTGAGTTTTTTGCAAAGCATTTTCCAGGCAAGGAAAACAACCTGTGTAGCTAAAGTGAAAACAGAACAAACCTCAGGCTAACTTCAGCTAAGGATTCTAATCAAGGAGCTTTTTACCTTAGATGACAGAAGACAAAGCACTTTTCGCTTCGTGGAAATCAGAAAACAGAAACTGTAGGTGTAGCTACTAAACCTCCTTCAGTCATAAAAATAACCTTATAAATAAAGGGAGTGACAAAACAGAGACCAATTCATTGTGATGATCTTAAAAGATAGGTGGTAGTACCTACTTACTTTATTTTTTAGAAGAAACTTATTCCTACAGATGAGAATCTCTCGCAGCCACTTAAGGATTTCTGTACTGCTGAGCATCTGATGACTGGTTAGTTTCTTGCAGATATAAAAAAGCATTTGTGAACTGCAGCAAAATGAAATCAAGCATTAGTTTTATCATCTAATATCAAAACACTTGAAAGAAATATTGCCACATAGAAATGGACAATTAGCATGAATATCCTATAGGTATGCTAATATTGTCTTTTAAAAGGTGTAATAGATGTAACACAGGTGTGTACTTCAAAGGACAAAATCCCTTCTGACCCTTCCCACCGCCCAGCTGACCTCTGCAGCTCCCTAGGGGAAGTTAAGCAATTTGGGTACTTGTTAGAAGTCCAGATTCCAGGGCTGCCGACTCAGAAGTCCTCCACTTTTCCAAAGAACAGATACAGCACAGACAGGGGCAGTACAAGTTTACCTACACTGCTCTGATAACGTGTCTCAACTCTGTTCTGGAAGGAACACATCTAGGGATGTTCCTTCTTCATATCCATTCAGGCCTCACACTCTCTGTTAAAACTGCCAAAGGGTCCAAATTAGTGTCAATTTCACAGGGTTTTTCCCCCAGCCCAAACAGACCACGGATCATTCGTGCTGCCAGAAGTCACAGTAACGAGTTTCAGTTACTGCCCATCTAGGTAGGACTCAGCCCCAAAACTGTCCCGTAATAAGCCCCCTGAGCCACATTTAGCAGTCATGCAGGCCAATTTGTTGATGCTAGCCAAAGTGTTCCTCCTAGGCTGTAACTCCCTTTCTTCTGTACCAAATCGGATTACATCACCAAACATTTCTCTTAAATTGCTCAGCTCATGCAATTCTTAGAACTCTGAGCTTACAGACTCCTAATTTTTGGTTCAGCTTTTTGTGTAACTGACTTTTTTGGAACTTTGCTTTAATATTCTCTTAGAAAACAACTGCAGCAGCTGCTGTGAAGTTACAAAAAAGAAAGATGACTTTAACCAATAAAAGTTCTTTAAATACTCAGGAAAGACAATTGGAGACCACAGGTCAGGTCAGACTGTCAGCTTCTTTAGGTAAAGGTTTCAGAGTCAAGATCAGTAAATCCATACTTCTAGAACTGCTTACACTTAGCATTACCCTCCCTCAGCCCACACAGGACAAAACAGAACTCAAACAATAAACACCCAATGCACAGGTGCATTGTAACAAGTCTGTAACTTTTTAAATCACTAATCACTGCTACACCATAACTGCATGCTGAAGAGAGCCAAAAGAAAGCAGCAGAATGTCTGTTACCATATCTTTGTTACAATGCAAATAGCATGAGGAAGATACAACTGTCCTCAGAAAACAAATCATTTTGACCGCAGATTCATGCTGATATGACACAGCTTTCCCAAAATATTCACAGCTGTTGCAGAAGAGAAGGAAAATCAAAAGCTATTTCCCTTATTTACAGAAGTTAACTTACCTAATTTCCCAGAATGTTTCTATAGGTGCATCAGGATTCCACAAGTCAATGCTGTCTAATTGGTGAAGAACCAGCAGGGCCTGAATTCACAACAAAATAGCAGCTCACTTAAAATAAGTTTTGACTTTCATATTTACTGAATGATCTGAACTGCAAACATATCAATTCATGAATCCTACACAGACAAGCTTCTAGTGCCAACTGCATAATGTCTGTAGCTCAAGCTCTTTGCCAAGGACAGGCAAACACTTTCCTCTTTGTAAGATTGCCTGCACAACCAAAAGCTCTGGTAACAACAGCTTCTGACCATGTCTAAGCGCTTCATGGTGAACTACCGCCGACACTTTAGTCTCTGCTGTTTATGTAGTCAGATTAATTAAAAGATTTCCAAAGTCAACTACTTATAAATTATTTAAGGCAAGTTTCAGTAGAAATACACATATCATAACAATTAGTCTGGCCAAAGACTAGAAACAAAAAAAATATATATATTGATTAGAAGTCATTTATTCTTAGTTACTGCAAGCAACTATGGCAAACAAAATGTCTGCTCCTAAGTCACCTGTTAGCTGGGGCTGTCTGATGTGGAGGCAAATAAATGTAACAACACTGGTACAAGTTCAAGACAAATGTGGAAAGTGAGCCATTTTTCCTCACAAATTCAAAAAAAAAAAATGAAACCAAAAAAAAAAAAGCTTGTAACAGTTTTGCTGCAAAGGGGTTGTTGAAATAGTTAGAAATGACATTAAAAGTAAAATTATTCTCCAGTAATACTGAAGTCGTTATTCCAACTTAGTTCCTCATCTAAATAAACACTCTAGAACTTCTTTAGTACTCTAACAGACATGACAGTCCGACCCTCAGCCAGTCGATCCGTTGGCAAAGCCACAGAATTAGCCACGCTGCCAGGAAAGGCTGAAAACCAGACATAAAACTCTGGTAGTTCGGTAGCTTCCTCAGTCAAAGCTGGCAGGAGGATTTCAGCACCCCAAGTATCCTGTCTGCTCAGAGCACAGGCCCAGCCCCTGCAGCGGGCGCTTTCCTCACAGCCAACAGAACACAGGGAAGAGAAAGAGCAAGCCTAGTGAGCAGCAGAGGAACGGCTGTGCTCGGTTTGATCGATGCCGGGGCAGAACGAGCTGCTGCAGGAGGCGTAGGGCAGTCAGTGCTGGCACTCTGAACAGCTGCTTTCTGAAATTTCCCCTACAGGCCTCTCCTTTAAAGCTCCCAATGCAGGAGACATTTAGAAACAGATCAATAGAGACACACCTAAGACAGAACTTCATAGTTAATCAATACTGCAGAGCTTCTACGGAGGCCTCCACCGGCCCAGCACTAACCACCTCGCATACAGAACACCCATCCCTTACCTCCATGGCTTCCTGTGCTATATCTGGCATGCTGGACTGCGGAACAAGTTGTACCAGGCCTGTGATTAACTCAGCAGTGCTCCCTTGTGTCTCAGGCCCTTGCTTCCTTGGATTCTAAACAGCAAAAAGCAAAGCAAGAAGTAAAATTTCACAACGACTGACCGTGTTACCAACCTCTAAGCAACCGTCTTGTAACTAAACTAGGTGAAGTTCATTGTGTTTCTCTGCTTCTGTAAAATTCTCTACAGTTTCTTCTGCTTGTTGTCTTTTCGCTTTGACAGTGCCAAAAAAACAAATCAGTAGGGAAGTATTGTAAACGCCACGTTTATGTTAATTTTTATTCATTTAGAACCTTCAAAAGTACATTTTACTATTTGAACGAATTATACAATATACTTACACACAGCAAAAGCTTTGGATCAGCGTGGATCAGTTTTACCAATGATAACAGCAAGAACTTGTAGCTTCTCGTTTCCAAGTCAGTAGGTTTTTCTTTGAATTTAAGGCTTGTCATTTTCTCTTTAAATGTAAGACTCTGACAGGAGGAAAAAGCACAGCCACTGTCAGCAAGGCACACTGCACAGTAGTTGTAACTAAACAACTCATGAAGCACATGGCTTAGATTACCTTTAACTCATTAAAATGCCAAAAAGTACATTCGGTTCACTCAAGTGCATTGCAAAGACTCCAACTTAAAACCCCCCTATTAAATATGCATACACTATCACTTTATTATGATCATTAAAGTTTACTTGAGAAATATTTTAGTGAGCTTCAGGTGGACATAGAGATTCTGTACAAGGCAAACCATGCAAACAAAAAATGAATAGAAGGACTAATAAAAATTTAGAGCACTTTCATCGTGTCTGAGAAAAAAAACAAAGATCCCAAATAAGCCGCAAGACATGGGAGGGTAGGGAACTTTTTCTCAAAGGCAAAACATTGTCGTTATTTTCTGTCATAATTGCAGTCTGGATGACAGCGTTTTCATCTGCATGACCTCTGAAAAATAAGTACCTCTCAGGTCTTACAAGGTACACTGAGCATCTGTTAACTAAAAAAGCTAGCTCCATTAAAAAAAAAAAAAAAAAATCAGTACATAGCTCCTGTACCATTCAGCCTCCTCATCTGGAGCGGAGGACACGTTAAGGTATGCACTGAGAATTCACTAAGACATTCTGATTTGACTCCACTGTGAACCTCATCACGCCCAGCCACTGCTGCTCCCACAGCAGAACCCGTCAGCAGCATGACCTTTAACTGCCACACGCCGTGCTGGCTGTGAAGGAAGCGTGTGGATGCTGCTGCTTACGGGATTCCCAGATCTGAGCCCATGCTTCCACCCTGCAGTGTGCACAACACTCCACAGGAACCATCCTGTTGCACGGCAATCGACTGCAGTATCTCCACCTTAAAAATAATATGGATGCATGCTAAACCCCGTGAAAAATATTTATCTCTCTATATGTATTTTTAAAAAATACATATGTATCTGTGCACTTGCATTAATTGGTCCTCAGAATGCCCAAACACAAAAGATTTTCTTCTGTCTCCAGTAAAAGTACAGAATTTATATTGTCATTACTTTTAAACTCATAATCACCAGGGATTAAGCTAGTATTTTTACTTACTGCTACCAAAATAGTTAAGTCACCTGTACCAAAAAAACGTTGTTCTGGATATTCAACACAAGACAGAATGCAACACTTTGGAAACTCAAGCTTTTAAATTATTTCGTCTAGTTTACTATTTGATAAAAACTCAATTAAAAAGTAATAAGTTCAATGAAAATGAAAAACAAGTTCAAGTTTTGAACAAAAAAAACCAAACTAGCTTGAAACCATCCTCAAGGTAACTGAAGCATATGTATGATACTGTAGACTTTAATTCTATAAGAAATGCTAGCAGCTCATGCTATTCTGCTGGCCAGTTAATATGAAAATAGAATAAAATCTACCACATAAGCAGCATCTGATCAAGAAATTGATACTCTGCTGGCAGGGCTACCTCTTTCTGTGCAAAATCTGTTTGCTACAGCTAAGGAAATTCTGAGAAGGGGCACGTGGCAAAGGAAGCTGATTAGTTTCTGTGAAGAGATTCATTTACTTCACACAATCAAAACCAAAGTCTACCAAAACACAGATATGAAACGGCTGCTATCTGCACAGACTTCAGGGGGATAAACACCAGCCTGAAGCTAACAGACAACACTGGGACAACAACACATGGGGATAAGTTGGACATCAATAAGTTTAGGCTGGAAATTAGAAAACAGTTCTGACCGCCAGAGCTGGGAGACTCTGGCAGAGCACTGAGATAGCCATGTAGGGGCAGAAAGAACAGAACAGATCCCACACAAAGCCTTCACCACGGAGCTCAACCAGGCTGTGTAAGAGATGGCACTGAAACTGCCTGGGCAGCAGCAGAGGTCTCCTCCCGTCCTGCGATCCCACACAGCATGCTACCTGTCGTGTCCGAGATGAGGCGAGGTGACTGCAGCGGTAACTATGCACAGAAAAGTCAGAGCAAGGAAGGGCTTTTCTGCGGTAGTTACGATGGGTCATACTTACAGCAACAGAGGCCCACTGCCATGCAAAACAGTGACTGGTTGGCATCTGACCATGAGCGACAGCAGCCAATAAGAACAGAAAATAAGAAGCAGAAGACAAAGCACCACCAATCAATGTCAGAGTTGCCATTACAACACCCCTGCTATTTTCTCAACAGATGAATACATACACGCAAAAAGCAAGACAAACATGATGTAGCTTTCATCTAAAGGCATTCTGATCAATTGTTTCCGTATGAGAAGCCCAACAGGGATATTTTCACGCATCATTTTAGGCCTTCTTCTAAAACAAACACCCAACACACTTTGAAACAACTCAGAAGACCAACCAGCTAACTTGACACTTCCAAAGTCCTACACGGAAAGATCAGAAGGCAATGCAGTTGCACGTGAACTTATTGAAAAAATCCGGATGAATCACAAATTTGAATTTACTCAGAATTTCTGCTACAATAACCATGAACATTGACTTTATTTCATAATGGTTCAAGGATCTTTATCATTTTGATGCTGCCGCCAAGACCAAACAGTCAACTTGCTCACCAGAAAGCAAGCAAGACAACATGAAGGAATATTTCTGCCAATCATGGTGAAAGCATTGCAGCTTTCACAAACGATCCTCGCATACAGAACGCTTTTGTTTTTCAGGTTAAACAAAAATGGCCATATTATCTAGCTGTTCACACAGCAAGAAAGCCTACAGTGAACAGTTAGCCACAGAGGACAGTTACAGGAGAAATACTTGTATGTTGCCAGCTTAAAAGATGCATGAAAAACACTGAGAAACAGACATCACTGACTGACTAGGAACAGCCAGGCAACACACCAAAAGCTGCAGAGTACAGAGCACGTAGGGTCTCTGTTGCTTTTTGGACTGAAATGTTCTTCCCCCCTCTGGTTTCCAGTCTAAAGTTAATGAATACAAAGCTGGAATGGGATGGATACACAGGAAAATCACCAGCCCTGTGCTCCACCAAGGTCCCCACAAGTCTCACCGGAGTCATGCGGATGGCGGGGTGCGCCCCGCAGCCCTGGATGGCCTTGTGCAGCGTCTCGCTGAACATGCTGCGGAGCTCCACAGAGTGGCAGTACACTGCGTCGATCCGGGGCCACCAGTCCAGCGCAGACTGGAATGAAGTGCAGACATGCTCAGAAGGCAAACTGGCAACATGAGGGTTACATCATGACTCACCTTAGACCTCCGCAAGTTACAAAAACTGTGATGTACCTAATGAGCACTTCATACAACATGGCGGATATGGTAGGTTTGCATTTAGCCAGAACACTGGTAATATTTAAATGAATTATAACAGCAGCAATGATTCCACGTTAGCTGCTTACTGCATTTCTCCTCCTGAACAAACACAACTTATGAAACCATGTGAGAAACCAGAGTAGGCTTCAGGATACAGACAGCTAGTAATACCTGAAACATGCAACGTGCGCTCAGCTCTTTCTGATACACTACACAAAACAGATACCTTAAGTGCCTGATAACACCTGAAAAATTGTATTATTCAACATACTGATCACAAGTACACCTATTTCAAAAGTGTACAAACACCACAGCAATATGGTTTTACTTGAATTAACATCAATATTTTTCCTCCAGATACACCTCCACATCTACAGTAGCACATTCCTCTCTATTTGTCAGAATGCCTACTATTTTTATTTTTTTTAAAAAAAACATAGCGTTCTTATAACCATGCTGGAATAAATGAAACAGAAAAATATTGTGTGAAAAAGGTAATGCTGGTTGCTCAGCACTGACTGGTTCGATTTTCACACTGATCAGAAAAAGCTCTCAAACTGAGAATCCAGCCGGTGGGCAGCATGAACTCTGATCTGTACCTGCCTGTGTACAAACCGGCAACTCTCGTGGCATGGATGCAGGCAACAAGGTTTGGTCTGCTATCTAAATTGCATTTAATCAGCAGATACGGATCTGAATAGAAGCCACAGATAACTGGGCTAATTAAATAGTTTCAGAACTTACATTTGTGATTATTCGGTGGAGTGAATTTACCAGCACGTAATGAAATGTTGATGGGGAATTCTGTGCCAAGCAAATCTACAATAAAAGTAATAAATAAAAGCCACTTAAGAACCCATTTTTCTCCGCCATCTTTTACATCACACTGAATGACATACTGAAGCCTTTTTATTAAATTGACAAAACTGCCAAATTTAGACATGAGAATAAGAAGCTCTAACCAGCTAAAAAAAAAAAAAAGACTTACAAAAACATGCAATAATTTATCACTGCGGGATACTTAAACAGTTGAAAGAATTTACAGACTTCCAGCTGCTGTTGGCACACCCCTGATAACTGACAGGTCATTGACAGGAGGCAGAGGACGACTCAGTGGCCCACCAGTAAGGGCGTTCTCACCTTAAAGTGTTGGTTATTGTGCGGGTTTATGCGGAAGCATGAGACCAGGCAGTCAATCATTAGGTCCACATCTGCATTCTGATTGCTTCTTGAAAAAGGTTTGCTTGGATTAAACAGCAAATTCTATATATATATATGTATCAAAAAAATAAAGAGACACCAAGATTATTCTCGTCTACTTTCAATACATCACACTGGGGAAAAAAACAGGATGTGAGGCTGCTCTAAAAATCACTTTTTTTTTTTTCCCCCCAAACTGCTTCTACCAATATACTTAATACTTAAACCTCAAATATTCAAGTGCCACTCTTGTTAACACTGACTAAACAAATCAACCCTTACTTCTAAACATTTTTTTAACACAAGTTCAGCATCTCAAACATAAATAAAAATTATTTTTAAGAGGCCTAATGGAGACCAAAGAAAACGCACCAAACAAACGGGAGAGCACCCCCCCCCTCTGCTCCTTTATTTCCCCGAGGTCTCCCACAAGGGTGTACCACCGCTGCTCTCAGTACCCAAGGTGGGAGCAGCAATCACAAAACCAGGAGTTCTGACATGACACCTTTGGGACAGCCAGTGACAGAAGTGGTTAATGAAACACCCAAGTGCCACGGCTTCACCCATGAGGACCTGAAGAACAAAATGCAGAGCTTCAGGAGCAAGAAAGCAGAGCATTAGCAAAAAATAATAAGGGAGTGAAACTGAGAACTGGAACGACAGAATCAGTTTTGTGCTGAAATTTAAAGACAGAAAAAAAGGAAAACATTCCACCAAAAAACACGACAGTATTCACTGAAGGAGAAGCTTGAAGCTATTTCAGCACTTCAAAATTCAAATTTCTTCATTGCAATTAAGAAACATATTTTTACCTTAAGATCTACTACCATGGACTGCACTAGTAGGAAAATGACAGAATTGTCTTCCCAGTTGATGTAGGTAGATGCTTTGCACAGCTTAACACAAGCAATAGCAGCACTTTCAGTCAGCTGTCTGCTCCCACTGTGGCCTGCAAGTGCCTTCCTGAGATTGTCCAGGAACAGCTTCTGCAGAATTCAAATTGGGAATAGTTATAACCAGAGCTCTGGTAATCTGTGGTCAGAGTCTTTGGAAACCTGAGTATCAAAACAAGCAATACTGATCACAAGTCATGGATACTGGGGCTGCAAAAAGCAACTCCACGCAGCATTTTGGAGAAACAATGTTTAATGAAGACATCTACCCTGGTGGCCCAGGGCACTCAGAACACAGGGACAGTGATTGGTTACTCGTGATTACAATGTCTGCAGCCACACCAAATTCTCCACCTGCCATAGGTACTGCAACTACACAGCACATGCTGTGGAAGCCTCCGAGAAAGGCTAACCCTGCTGCTGGTGGAAACAAGGGAGTCACAACACTGTGACTCAAATCTCCAAGGAAACATACAAGTTCTGAAGTAGCACTCTCTGGGACATACTATCTGCTTGAATTACTGACAATGGAAGAACACACACTAGGTGAGAACATAGAAAAGGATGCAGAAACTTATATATGGAATTTTAATACACTTCAGGCACAAAAGACAATAAAATATACTTAAAATATAGAATAAGCAAAGCCAAGCATCCTCTAAGGATCAGAGTTAAGATGTTTTTCTTTTCTTACCTTGTTCATTTTAGTTTCCTCCACCACATCCTTTGCAATGTCTTGGATTATCTCTGGACACAGCACCAGCAGTATGATTTGCAGTGGCCAAACTGCTGCTTTACGTTTTGTGCTTTCTGCAAAGCCATCCACTAGGTCAAACAACTTCTCTGCACAATCTGCATAAAACATAACCCCAAGTTCAACACCAATTTTAATTATGAAAAGGCAGAGAATAGCCATGAAAGTGCAGAGTGATATCTCCACCTACACAGAAAAAAGCCCCACTTTGCACGTTACTGACACACTACCTGAGCCCAAGCCATGCAAAGCCAAGGTTTATCTGAACACACAAACGTTCACCTCCTTTTGGGCTAAAGGCAAATACAGGTGATGTTCCTTTAATAAGGTTTTTTTTTTGTTTTCCTGTATCAAGATGAAAAATACACATTTACAGACTTTGCATTTTTGGGTTTTACTTCTTTGTGTTGTGAACCACAAAACGAACCTTTTTAAAAGCTGAGACAAGAAAGAGAACAGCAACACACCCTTGCCTGCCCTGAAAAAGGCTGACAGAAATTTGTTTCTTACACACAGGCTGCACAAGAAGCAAAAAGGGCACAAAATGAATGTGGGAATGTCTGGGGGAAAGCAAAAGCAACTAACAATATCCACAAACTCGTTATGACTTAATAGGAAAAAATTAAACCCAGCTTCTGAACACTATGTCATTTGTTGTGCCTTACCAGCCATATCAGTCTGCGGTGTTTGATACAGCTTTGTGAATTCATCAGGATAGTTTTCCACCCAGTTCCAAAATGCCTGCAGATAACATATACCATCTTTATATTCCAGAGCTTAAAAACATTTTTTTTTCCCCTGAATTATGGATTTAAACAGAGATTTTACTCTTACTTCTAATGACTCAACATTTTTTGTAAAACATATGCATCAAAGGGATGCACCAAAATGTATTTTACAGTACATTACTGAAGTGTAAATATTCCTAAATTACAGAAAGACTGCAAATAAGCAATGAAACAGAAAATGAACACTACAATACTTACCTTTTCAAGACTGTTGATAACAGCTAACTGAGCTACTTTCTTAAGGGCTTTAAACTTGAACACAGTCTCTGTAAAGGTAAAACATTTCTGCATTTAAAAGAGAAACTTAGTTCTAAAAAGCAGCATAGAAAATTTATAAAAAACATGAAGTGCAAAGCGATGTTTAAACCAATCCTTTTATGCTACTTGAATATTTTTAAATAGTTTGGTAAAAATACACATGAATATTTGGAGTAAAACACAGCAATAAAAAGATACGTGTATCAACACCATTGTGTCATCTCTACAAGCCACATTCAGGTATAAATGTTTCAAAAAACAGGTTCATACCTTGCAAGAGCCGTTTTAGTTTTGAACAATCCACACTGATGTACTGTAAAAGTTCAATATCATGAACATCAGCATTATCTTCTGAACAAACAGTCAGCTCCTGCAACCTAAAAATATACAAAGAGAATTAATTTCTCAACCAGCTGATGTCAGACAGGGGTGCACACACACCCATGATTCGACACATCTGAACAGCAGGGGAACATTATATGGTCTCCTCATCTCACATGATCTCCTCAGATAAACTTTTCCAGACTCAGAAATGAAAGACAGACTTTGCAAGATTAAGAGTTAATATTAACGTCTTGCTCCATCCTCGTACTGAGAATAGATCTAGAAATACCAGTGCTAAGTCTCACAAGACACCAATACCATCTGGTGATAGTCTGTTTGCATCCAAGACTTGCCTAAGTCCTTCTGCTATTCCCCATATTGTAGCTGTAATCTTGTCATCTTTCCATCTCAATATTAAATTGAAGGAGTCACGACACCTTTACACTAGTGCTCCTTAGCAGCAAGTCTTGCCCCAGCTAATTTCTCAAGAGTCAAACTATGACTGGTGCCACTTCACAGTACTGAAGGGAGCTCCAAGCATGCTTTGCAAGCTGCAGAAGGGCCGCATTTTTTGGCATAAAGGAATAGGATGAAGCCTAATCCTGCCATTCTAAATGCAATGGCACCTTTTCATAATTTACTAAACATCTCGTCAGATACTAAGCCACTAATAACTAAATCATATGTTCTCACAAACTGAAGATTGCCATGTCTTGTTCCAAAGCTACAGATGTGTTTTTGACAAGGAATGCAATTTATAGCACTACACACAAAAGCAGCTCTTCATTTCTTCAACACCAGGGAAACTCAGCAGCCCACGCTGGGAATGGGAAGGTCCCCACTGCAGTGCTTTTCATGCCAGAAGTCCCCCAGCTGCTGCACAAGGCCTAGAAATACGCCTAAACAGGAAGCACAGGTCAAGAGATCAGCAACGCTAACTGTCGGCAAGCTGACCCCTGTGGAGATCAGCAACAATTGGCCAAGTATTTAACTATTGCTGTGCAGGCCATCTCGAAGAGCAAAACAGGTCAGGGACAAGCACTGCACTCCCTCAAACCGATGGTAAGGAGGGCTTCAGAGCTTGAGAATCAAACCACACCACAGACGAATGAACACAGATTCACAGGCTGAATCCAAAGTCCAACAAGAAGTCTGAACTGAAAAATGCTTCCTACAAAAGGAGCAAAAGAAATTGTTTCCTTATCCACAAGCAACAGAACATAATCAACCTATTCAGTAAAACCACATCCTCCATGCTAGCTGCCAAGTCTATGTTCTTGAAACAGTTATTTAAGTAATTAAAGGCTCTTTAAAAGTTTTAAAATACTTAAAAATTCAAATAAATAATTTCAGTTTGACTTGCGAAATGCAATTATTTTCGAAAATGCTGGAATGGTATTTTATTTACATTATAGGGAGTATATAAATCTTTGTTTCAATTCAATTGGCTTTTTTTACTGCTATTTGACAACATAAGGGTGTGCAAAATCCACTTCAACACATCAAGGATTATGTTAGCTGTAACACCGTGTGATAAGAGCTAAGCCACTTCAAGGAACTTCCAAAAAACATCAAAGCACTTCAGTAATAAAAAGCTCAACGCACAAACTCGGTGGACTGTCAGATGCTGAAGCATCAGAAAGACCTGAAACGTGGCAAAAAGAGCAAAGAATAGATGGAAACGTAGAATAGTTTAAAAGAAAGTTATTTCTACAGTAAATGTGGTGTGGGAAACTCAAGTCAGTCAGAAGACAAATGGGTCTTCTCCAGCAACTAACAAACAGTGCTCGAACCCAGCTGTTCTGTCCCCCTCAGGCATAAGACAAACAACATAGCCTTCAGGCAGGAAAAGCGAGGAAGGGGAAGAATCCTGAAGCTCTAACAGAGCTGTGGACAATCTGAAATTCTGCATTCTAAATTCATAAAAAATGAGTATAGGTCATCATCTTCAGCATGCTTTTCCCCCAAAACACCTTGCATCCACAAGAGGTCATTTAACTTTAGGCTACAGGAACACGCTTCTGAGTTATCATTAGTTTCATTCTACAGTAGCATTTAACTTGGACTTACAAAAGCAGACAGAAAGCAATAAATACAGCTCAGAAAATAGGCTGTCAATAACCCAGAATGGATATGAAACAGGCACCTTTTCTAACCTGAAAGTCACATAAAATTTTGAAATGTAGAGGGAGCTTCATTAAATACCATTTAAGCAATTAACATTTCTCAACAACAAAAGACTAATAAGTTCACAACAGATGTTCCAGACCCCACCTTTCGGTAGCAATTCTCATGCACTGGCAAAGTCAAGCCATTGGAACGCCTACCTTGTGGAAATGCGGCTGAACACGGCGTTGAAGTTGTTGCAGCTGAGCGAAAACAGAACCCCTGAGGCAGAATTGCGCAGCTCAGCTGCGTGCTGGTTCCCCTCGCGGTAAGTGTGGATGAAGTGGCAGATCTCTGGCAGCAGCTGTTTCACCAGCATGGTCTCGTCCAGGCGCATGGTATCCTTGGGTTGCTGAAAACAAACATTTGGTATTTCGTGATATTCCAGTTTCTAGGTTGGGTGGCAAAACATGGACAGCTGCCAGCAGCAGGACGGGACCTGACCCTGGGCTTGCGTGCGACCACTGGCCACAGTGTGAGGAAGCTGCGCAGACAGGGACCCTTCCCATTTGGACAGTAATTCCCATCCTTCAAACCACGTTATGTTTGTGGATTAGTCTCCAAACTATGTAGGACACAAAGCTGCTCAATACCGGCAAGCAGAACACCAAACCTGAAGTAAACCTGAAGTTTCTGAAGTAAAATGTATTTCCTTTTGAGCAAGGTACCCTGTCAGCCTATGTCTGGCAGTAAAGCACTAACCGTCCTGGCTTTGAACAACAGCCCAAAGGGCAAGGACCCACCCTTCTTCTCTGTTGGATAGCATTCTGACCCCTGTATTGACAGAAAGTGTTTTAAATGTGCTGAAAAAGAGCTGCTTCTCCATTGCTCTGTAAGAGTCAAAAGTGTCTCAACTTTCCTGCAAAAGAAAAATCCAATTTTTGCCAGTTCGTACAGTATGAGACATAAGGAAACTATTTGCAAAAGAATTCAAAGTGAAACTTTGCTCTACTAAGAACAAGTTTTAACAGAAGGGTCAGCATTAAAGCTTTCTAAAATTCCACCAATGAATTCACCATAGGGAATTGGGAAGTTTCAGAGACTCCCACTTCGTTGACCTGAGTCCTGTTGCCATGAGAACTTGATGAAACATTGAGCAAGAACAGTGAGCAAGAGACAGGGCTGAAGATATCACAGAACACAACGCTCTTTGTATGGAGCTTTGGCTCAGCCTTACCATACGTTTACTGGCCCAACTTGCTCTCATGTTGATGGACATCGCAAGAAGCATTCAGCACAATTTTAGGCTGTTCAAATATCATCGTCTATCAGGAAGAAAACACTAATGTTTCAAGCAAAATGTGTACAGGACATTTTTCAGAAATTAATTTTGAAGGGTTTGTTTGTTGATTCGCTATAGAGAAGACGGAAAACGTACCAAAGGAGGTATCCACTTCAGCTTTTACAGCTGTGCATTGCTATGCAAAACGTATTTACCTGGATCTTTTGTGAATTTAGATGAATCCACAGTTACTCAGGCCTTTTTAGGTCTGCAATATACGATACACTGCTTGACAAACCTAACCCCAATGTCGTTATTACCTTATAAAGAAAGAACCTTCAAAATAGTTGCAGGGAAACAGCAAAGAGCTTAGATGATTTCTTGACATACATCCAGGAATACAGCTTTAAAAAAAAAATCCCTTTCTTGTTAAAGGAATAAATGACACATTTGCACATTTTGCTCTCAGTGAAGTTTGCCTTGCAGTTACACAGCTTAGCACAGTCGGTGGCACTACATTGGCATCCCAAAGGTAACAGCAAACTGCCTGTCTGCACAGCTCCGATTGGAAACCCCAAGACTGGGCTCCCAGTGGAAGTCTGCACAGAGTTAACTTGTGTAAACGAGGAAGCACCTGCAAAAGTCATCTTAGAGCAGCGATAGCAAAGTTCCTACTGTATATGCAGTTACACGAAACTGAAACAAAATTACTTCACCAAATGAAAGTCACAGAAAGTTTTGAGAAAAACCAACATTGTTTGTAAAAACCTAGCAGTAATAAAGCTCAGACACTTCCACTGAATTATCTGCTACTTTTAACGTGATTTACTACCCCACTGCTTTTTCCTTCAACTGTGAGATGGGCATTTTTCATCCATCTATTAAGGAAAACACTAAGTAGAATATGCCACAAGTGTTCAAAGTTTATAGGAATCTAGCTAAGCATGGTAACCAAATGTAATGCTTTCTCTGTGCCTCCTCTTACTCCAGTTCACACCTGCATTGCTGAGTACAGCTGTCTGCAATTTTTAACAAATTGTTATCAGAAAATCATTACTTACAACTCCAGAAATTAGTTGAGCAGTGGGAAGGGGAAATTCAAAGGCTTATTTGAATCTATTTAGTGAAAAAATATTTCTAATCATTATTATTAAATTTACGATCATTAATGTAAGGCAGAAAAAGAAACAGCCCACAAATCCTTAATTCATCAATTATGTAAATTACTTTCATTTATAGAAAGGCTTAGTACTTTCAAATAGCATTAATCCTCCTTTGCTGTAAGTCAGGTACATTTTTATTTTAATACCACCAACAATTGAAACATAGGCATTTGACCTGCAGTCTCTAACTGATCCGATACCAAGTTAACAATTGCTCATGCAAGCCTACTCACCCCTGCTAGACATTTTTCCAGTGTATCCAAGATAATCAGCTGAGATAGATATAAGTTCTTTTCAGCAGTTTCTCCAAATATTCTCTGGAAGAAGAAAGGATATGGATACAACTGAGACCCACGAATCAGACGTCTAATGCATTAAAGCGCTGTAGCAGAGTAGAATAGTAAGTTATGGATCCTCTACTGCTTTTATGTTAAGTTCAGAAATACCACCAGCAAAAAATAGACTAGAATGGGAATTAAACCCTTACTGCTGAGGAGATACCCTTGTTCAGTCTGCAATGCCAAATCTCATAAGGAACGAGCAGTTACTGCACCATAAGACTGGAGGAGCACTGCAGCCCCTTACCGTCACCAGGCCCGCAAAGTATAGAAACGAAGGTTATACCTTTTCAGAAACTATTTTGGTACCAATTACTGCTGACTCTTTTCCAATTATGTATTTCATTGCCAACAGCCTACTCAACAGAAATGATGTTGCGACCAATCCATATCTACAAGCTTATTCCAGTGCTGCAAAATTTAGCACAGACCACAGGAAGAAACATGAGACCCTCCAGAAAGATGCCCCACTTCAGAAACAGGGTGGAGGCAGAACTCCACCCAGCACTTCAGCTATCGCCCCATTTTACTGCCAGCAGTGACCAGTTCCAGCAATATGAAGGCAGCAAAACAAAGCAGAAGAGGTTTAGCCAGAGCTATACCGGCACCGCTGCCCGCGCACACGACACACTGTAAATGTGCCCAAAGGGAGTTAGCTACACCTCAAACGTTTCACACTGCATGAGAGGTCAGCTCAAAACTGACTGCAACTTTCAGCAGAGTGTAAACACTACAGACCTTTTTTCTTAACATCCTACAGGAATCCTTTAAAAACACTGCTGACTCACGCAGTAGCTCACTCCATTGAGCAGAGAAAACCTTAAGTTCTGCTCCTCAGTGCAAAGCAAACGCTGTTTTTTTAATTGACGTTTTTAAGTAGGTCTTTCTGCACATGCCTCACGGACTGAGAGCTGCAGCACAGCTCCCGGCAGGTCCCGCGCTCGCAGGCAGTGGAGACAGCACCTCCTCGCTGCGGCTCAGCAGCTGCCCTGCCCTGCCGCATCCCTCACCGAAAAGTTTCCCCAGCCACCCGCAGCACGTTCCAGGGGACAGCCACATCCTGCCCCACGGCCCAACAGGCAGCGCACTGCAGTGGCCTGCACAGCTGGGCGCTAAACAAGGGGCTGTTCCCCCCCTCCTCAGCTGGCCACACACCTCCCCAGTCAGGGCCCCCTCCCATGACCAACAGAAGCTTCCCCTTAACCAGCCCCTGCCCTTCGAGGTGTCCCTGCCCCAAGGATCTCATCACCTCTAGCTGTAACACAGCTCCGTGCCGTCGGTGCACTTCATTGCGTATGAACACGAAAAGAAAATACCGAAGAGTAAAAGGCAACCAACATTCAGACTGAACTTCAGTGACTCTTTGCAGAGATTGTATAACACCAACAAATAAAAACCATTCTGAGAATCATCCAACAATCCAAAATTAGAGAACTTACCATGTTATTAACATTTTTTAAGATATTAGTGAGGCCACTGATGACCAGGGAGAACTTGTACTTGGAAATGTTTATGAGACACTCCTTGTTGTGCTCCGTGCTGACTTTGGTGTGGGTATTCTGTTGGCCAGCCTTTATTGGAAGCTGCAAAAGGAGATAAGCAGTATAAGCATTTTTACACTGAAATTTACATCTTTAGAGATGGATTAAAAATTTTTAAGACACCAGGAACAACTCTGAAACACATTCTACAAGAGATGACTACAAATGGGTTGTTTCATTTTATCTACATTTCGCTTCCTACTAGAGATATCTATAAAACAAAAACGTCAAAGCAACCTAAAAGAGCAGAAAAATGTGACA
The DNA here is from genome assembly GCA_013399715.1 of Alectura lathami. Taxonomy (NCBI): domain Eukaryota; kingdom Metazoa; phylum Chordata; class Aves; order Galliformes; family Megapodiidae; genus Alectura; species Alectura lathami. The sequence continues at coordinate 67,494 of VXAV01004041.1, forward strand.
ATTCTGAGGGAAAAAACAAACAAACAAAAAAACAACCTTCCCTGTATTTCAAACGTTGATTAGTTCAATACCAACAGTCTTCACAACAGTACTACCTGCAAGCCCAAACCCACCTCCTGACACCTGGGAGGAGGAAAAGTCAGAGCAGTGAGCAGGGCAGGCACTGCAGGGCGGCCCCAGGCTGCCCCTTCCCCCCGGGGACGAGGTCCGGCCACCCGCGAGGTGCCGCTCGGGGCACTGCCGCCTCCCAGCCCTGTCCCCTCTTGGGTACCGCCGGCCCCATGCCGAGCCCACCGCCGGCCTCCTGCCCGCCTGGGCCGCAGGCCCGCTCCAGGGGCTTGCGAGCCCCACGCCAGCCCCTCCTCAACACCAGGCAGCGAACGCCGGACTGAAGGGCAGCTTTTCTAGAAAAGATTCAGAGTGACCGAACGGCATCGAGACACTGGTCTATGCTGTAGCCAAATTCCTCATGGGTCACAAAACAGTCACCTCCCCAGCAAGTAGCCTAGACCTAGGCCAACAATCCCTCATCTCAGCCCTCCCAGCAGCAGCCAAGCTCCCTGAATTCCGCCGCTCACAGAACTGCCTGCACAAGCAAGAAATCTGGATTCGGGAGGCAAGAACCGGAACCAGAGAAACCCGTGCTGGAGGAGCTCTGGCGATGGCACTGCCCGGCCTCGGATGGGGGCCACAGGCCGGGCTGCCCAGGGCCCTGTAGAGCCCAGTTCCGAACACTTCTGACACAGGACATCACCCCACTGCCCTGGGCGTTCTGTTCCAGCGTGCAGTGGCTCTCACAGCAAACACCTTTTCCCCTGTACCCACGGGGGATTTCACTCAGGGCCTTTCCAGCAGACCCAGTGCTGCGGTCACCAGGCGTTACTCTGCGCACAGGCGGACTGTGCTGCGCACACATGTACTGTGACAGTATATGAATGGCAAAATGAACCCAAAACTCAGAACGTTTCTTTTTTAACAATGGTTTTGATTCCACCATTAAATGCGACCTATTTACTTTCCATCTGTGGGGAAATGGACCTCTTTAACTCACCATCTAGCCTTTACGCCTGCGAGCAATCCCCTCTCCACATTAATTGCAGTTTGAGTTCTAACACCAGTTCTTTTGGGTGCCACAGACCACAACCAGCATGGAAACGGCTGTTTGTCCTACGAGAATGGTTGCCTCAAGCCACAAATGACTTGGGTGCCGCGCCGGGTCCCCCAGACACCCCCCAGCACATCACCCTGCCCCCAGCAGTGGGGGCAGCAAATGCTCCTCCCGAGCAGAGGAAGAGGCAGGTCCATGAGGAATGCTGGCCCCCACTGCAGCACACCGAGCGGGCAGCAGCACACCCAGCCGCCGGGGGAGGCCCGATGCTGCCGCCTGCACCACCACAAGCAACCACGGCCATCCCAGCTCCGGCTGGAGCCCACCTGCAGGCGTTCCCACCACTCCGCTTTCAGGCAGGGCGATGGATTTCAGCGTGCTCATCTCAGCGCTGGGAAAGGCACATCAAAGCATTTATGACTCAGGCTTTGTTTTCGTTGTTGGATGTTATTTTTACAATATTTTCGGAAGTCATTAGTGGAAGATAGATACATTTAATTAAAAATTTCAGCATTACTAGTACTTTTATTTGAATTTTCAAGTCTCTGTGCTGACTACGGCGGAAAAGCTCAATACCATGGAGTGATAAAACACTTCAGAAGCACCTCTCAAAGAACTGTGTCGGAGCCAGTCCTGTACGCTGCCATGCGATGGAAACATCGTGTTACACGCTTTTGGAGCTTCCTGCCACAGCAGCAAGGTCACCTAGAAGCAAAACTGCTTTTTATACTGCCATTTAGAATAGGAAGCTATATAAAAAGGAAATATTAGCACTGAATTTTTTTTAGATTCCCCAGCTATTTCCTTTGTGCTCTCTGACGTGCCGGAACACTGTGTGTGCCCAGCTAAACGCAGGGCTGAGTGACCAAAAAGAAACCACTCTCCTTCTGCACAAATACCCACCAACATAAACCTTACAAGAGAAGCTGAAACTCCTTCACTTTTACTGTCTTAAATTTTATTTTAGAAAAAACAGACTGACAACTGTTTACCTGTATAGCTTTTACTTGAATTAGAAAAAGAAACTAAAGCACAAGGCTTCAAAGTAAGTGGAGCTTCCAGCTACAAACACAGCATCGTTTTGAGCTCATCCCACCTGAGCAGAGGGATCGCCGCTGCTCTAACTCAGCTGCTCTCACCACTGAAACAGGCAGCAACAGTCAGGAACCTTAACTACAGCAGCACACGCAGAACTCCGACAGAGGCGTGCTGTGATGCCACCTCTCTCTTACCCAGCTGACTAAGTTGGGTTTAGGTGTCAGATCACCTACAGAGGACGGGGAACAATGGCTTTATTTGCTTTATTTTATACAGCTGGCAAAGAAAAAAAAGTGTGGACAGAATCTGGAATCTTTCCAGCTATCAAGTTTGAAATATTTTAAGATGAACTGAAACAAAACCTTGCTGCCAGCGACAAGGAAAAGCCATTAAGCAGCTGAGCATGACAGTTGCAGTAAGAGAGTACAAGACCCTGTGCATCCAGAATCCAGGACAGAAGTCATCTTGTGTTCCAGGTACTGCTGAAACAACTAGAAAAGCAGAACTGCAAGGTGAAGAACCTACCAGCAAGCATCAGCCATGCAAGCCCCCTTGTTAAGCCCCTGTCAAAGCACAGTATCTGGCCACACTGACAGCTGAAGTCAAATTGTTTCTAGAAATGCATTTTAACTTCACTTTAAGAACCCCTGCTGATGTATGTATTACTTCTCCCCATCTGTTACCAGTACTTGTCCCGAAAGGTAAGGGAAGGGGAGGCCACAGCAGGCAACTCACCTCAGGGAAGGCAATTCCCAGCCTGTCTAGGAAGGACTCATTGCCCTTAGTGAGCAGCTTGAGAGAAGTCTGAACGCACCTGGGGCTTGTTCGTGTGACTGGGGATCAGCAGTAAACAAGTGTAACACCTAGAAACAAGTCTGTAGTGCTACCCCTAGCAGCATAAAACACACCTAGCTTTTCCCTTTCACACAGTTTATTGGAACCTCTTCAGTGGGCTGTAACGCACAGCTGTACTGCAGAGACAGAAAACACAGCCCCACCAGTTACAGATCTCAGCAACAACCAACAGGCATCCCCTCTGCAACTACAAACATGCACCGCATCACCTTCCAACAAGTCTTAATTTAGTACAGGAACCTCATAACTAAGCCTCCTGAAGAACAGGGAACTCTGAGAATATTTTACAGATGTCCAAAAAAAAAAAAACACCATATTTCCAGAAGGTTAACTAAAAGTTTGTGCTGCGAACAAGTGTGCATTTCCTCCGTGTGCTGCGCTGAGGAAGGAGCAGAGCACCCCGCTGCGTTCCAGCAGCTCGTTAAGGGACTGGGTAACCCCTGCCCTGCAGGCCACCATCCGCGCGCAGCACTGCAGCTCCCCTGAAATGCATTACATGCACTGGTCTAGAAAAGTCAGATCAAAGCTGCCTCAGGGTGATGCCAGGCAAGGAGGAGGCTCTGTGCCTCAGGGCAGCGCGACAGCCCGCTCCAGTGCCTAGGCCCTGCGGAAAGCCTTCAGACGGAGCAGCTGTGGGACAAAGTTCCATCTCCTGCACAGCCCAGCCCTCCGGTCCTACCTCCCAGCAAAAGGGACAGCCACCAGAGCCCACTCAAAATACCATGAAAGACCTGAAAACTCGTACTTACTGCTGCTACTGGAGCCTTGACAAGCTGAGATGAAAAACAGCAATGAGCAGCACAAAGCCAGGACCTGCACTGAGTGCTTTTTCAGGTTTCTGATCCTGTATAGATTTCAGATGTCGCAGAGAAAAGCAGCGGGAGGAGGGAATATTTGTTTTAACGTAGTGCCTTTCAAGGACAGCAAGAAGGGAACATTCCTAGTGGCGCTCAGTTTTTACACAAGCTTTTATTAACTGACAGCAATTGTATCTCAGACCACAAACGGGGAGCCTAAACCATAATCCACATAAAGAAGGGCTTCCTTCTTTACAGTATATCATAACTGCTTAAGTCACAACAAGTTTATACAGGATTAATACCTTTTATTGTATCTGATAGTCTTTAAAACAGCCTGGATTCAAATGGCTGAGGCAGTAGGCCTTCTCCGACTGAGCTCAGAACCATTTCACTGCAGCACCAGTCTTCCCATGACTTCAGTTGCAACACATTTAAACACTACAAAGTTACAGCACATAAAATTGTAAGTGAACATTTCCAGTGGAGAATAGAGACCACTTTACTCCACAAAGACCTGATTATGTCTGAAATCAAAGAATTTTTCTAACACGTAGCCTAGCCTCCTTGGGCTACTGCAGCCTAATTCCATCCAGATCACCGAACGTTTCGCAAAATACATTAATAACCAGTACTGCCTATGAAATATCTCAGTTGATTTTGAATGTGCTGCGTAAGGAATGTGACCGAGTCTCACTCGCACAGTCAATAGCTCCTTCCTGCACCAGCTGAAACCTTCAAGCAGCCTTCAAGGGTAGCTCCAAGCAGCGTGCGCTGCAGTAGCTGAAGTCTCAGAAGTGAGCGCAGCTGGGCAAAACTGGCACTGGCTTTGACAAACGTGTTCAGCAAGTTAGTCATGGGCTAATTCACAGAGCCGTGCTTGCCGTTCCTTCTGGGCCCAGGGAATCGCGCACACAAAAGCAGATTTTGGTTAAAGCGGCATTTATAACAATAAACAAGAGTAGACAAGAACAGGCTGTTTTGCACTGATTTTTGTTGTTTTCAGTACAGATCAGCATTCTCTCAGTTTGTTGTTCATCCGTCTTAAAATGAATTCAAGCGCTTAGCAAATGAATGAAAGACTGTCTACATCTACAAAGTTTGGTGAAAGATGGGGACATTTTATTCTTTTGTAAAAGAAGGAATAAACCTTAAACAAAAAGCGTATCCTCTCCCCCACAGAAAACAAAACAGAACTCACAACTCCAAACAAACATGAGCTCCCTTTCCTTATTCAAGTACGGTGCTGATACAACACAGAGCGGCAGCCTGGCTCCCTCAGTGCTGAATCAGAAGGTCCTGCGTTCAGGAGGGCAGACACAGCATGCAGAAGCTCAAAAATGCGTTACCACCACTAAAAGGACTCATGCTGCATTCAGGATGTTTTTATGCAGGATAAACTCCATTTCCAAATGAGCAATCTGAAACCACCACATGAGCACCCAGCAACGACAGGAAAGTAAGGAGCTACAAGAAGCACAGCAGCATCACCACTGATTCAGAATATGTTCAGCAGCAGTAAGGGTGTCACCGTAACCTGGCACTTCGGCATTCTGGCAAGAACAGAGTCACTTTTCCACCAGGAAGATCGCTGTCAGACTAGGCAAGGCAGAGGAAACTACGCATTAAAAGAAAACAAACAAAATTGAGAACTCCGAGCTGAAATTAATCTGAGAGAGAAAACTTCTCACACACACAAAAAAGTAGACATTAATATCTCATGCTTGCCTCACTGCTTCATTCACTAGTTGATACAATGTGAAAAAAAAAATGCACTGGGTAAAGAGGAGCGCTTAGTAAACTGATTAAAATCCCGCAGATAGCACCTACCACCCAAACTACACCATGGCTACAACAGCCAGTGCTGTACTTGATGCGGACTGTCCCCGCACCCCCAACATCCCAGCAGCTCGAAGGTCAGGGCAGCTTGCTTCCTGGAAGGAGTCCTCCCAGATACCTGTCTGCAATTATTCCATAAAGCAGGCAGAGAAGTACTTCTCTTTGAAAAGCTCAAGTTCTTAACTCCTAACAGATGTTGGCAGGCCCACTTCCACAACGTACACAACAAAGCAAACGACAGGGCCTAGGGCCTCTTAACACCAGTACACAGAGAAACATTTTCTAGCATTACTGGGAAACTAATCAGTACCATACCCTTAAAGCTTATGGAAAAAAGAGTCTATGACTCAAGATGGGGTTGAGGGGGTTCGTTAGCTATGCATATATCATGCCTAAAATGTTTTGGAAAAATCTGCATTGCTTTAATGGCGAAAGACAAAGTTTTATGTTTTCCTTATACAAATTTCATTCACAGCAGTTGTAAAATAAATGTTAGAAAGAGCAGCTTACTTTTATGCATCCAGGCTGCATCTTTCTGCAGGCTGCCCGCAGCCAAGCATCACTACCAGGGACGTACGGGTAAGGCAGGTGAACAAAATACCATGCTCAGAACGGGCCTCGTGCCTGGGGCAGGCGTGGGGCCGAGCCGGGTCCCCAAGCGGTGCCTTTGGTGCCATGAAGGACGCACTCACAGCACAGCCAAACGAGGCGAGCACCAACCACCCAGCCCCAGCCCAGCTCCCACTTACGTGTCAGGAAAGCTTCCTGGGAGTGAAAACGCAGAGCCTAAGCAGCAAGCTTAGCCTCGCTGAAGAAGTCGTGCCACCTAATCCCAATAAACAGTTTCTTCATGTGGATCAGAGCCATACAAAGTCCAAGGCCCACCAATCTCGCTTCCCTCCATTCAGAAAACCCTTCTCCCAACTGCCAGCACTGGTTTTTACAAAGAGAAGCAAACATCTGTCACTGCAACAGCTCGGGAGCCTTCTCCATCGCATCCAACTGCCCCCGGCACCGTGGGTGAAATCTCACGCTGACATCCACCGCTACGTTACGGGGAAGAAGGCAGAACTGCCTGAGCAGCCTCAGGAGCCCTCCTCACGCTCATGTTTGAGGCTTTATTCCTTTCTGACGAACAACAAGACGCAAAGCGAAGGGATACAACCCCTAGGAAGGTCCGCACGAGGCGAGCACATTTTCGCAGGCGGTGGCGGAGCGGAGCCCAGGCGGACCCGGGCCCCCCCGCCCCTCCGCTCCCCGCCGGCAGCCGCTGAGGAGCCGCAC
>VXAV01004041.1:83466-101056 GCA_013399715.1 Alectura lathami
GGTGCCTCCGTATCTTCTCCCGGTGCATCCCAGTATATCCCAGTACCTCTCAGTCCCTCACGATTCAGAGGCTGGTAACATCAGTGCTTAGGGAGGTTGAGGAGATTAAGCTTAATTAAAGCACTTCATGAACAGCCGCCTGGACCTCTTGCTCTTTTCTTTCCCACCTGCTCATGCCTCAGTTTTACATCCCAGATTCTCTGCATGTCTTCCTCTCTCCTTTAAAAGGAAAAAAAAAAGAGGGCTGATTGCTGGAGCCTGGAGTCACGTAGGGGACCGCTGCTGACCGCTGCTCGAGGCTGATGTGGATGCTGGCGTCTGGCTAAGGATTCGGTTTGGATGCTCCTTGGCCATGGGCACTGTCGGCACACCTGGATGCACTGCACCTGGCTGGCAGGAGGCGGGGAAGCAGCTCCCGGCCCTTCCCGGAGCCCAGCATGCACCAGGAGAGGAGACATCCCCGGCACCCACAGGAGGCACCGGCCTCAGCAGGTGCCTGCGACGAGGACGCAGAAGTTTCCCTGCACAAGGTAAGCATTGATCAGCCCAAAAAAGACTGGGTAGGATGTGGCAACTGGAATCTGTTAGATAGCGGTTCTCATCCTTTCATCTTTTTAGTGAATATTACACCTAACGTTGATTTTTATATAAATATTCAGCTGAACATTCTTAGCAGCAGAGCAGCAAAGTGGCAAGAAGCCATGGACCTGCATCCCTGTTCAGCCCTTGACTCCCTCATTTATTCTCCTATTTCTTCCACCATATAAGTAAAGGAAACTAATGAAACCTAATCCGACCAAGTAATGCAAGCGTTATGATTTCCTGAAACAACTTATTCTGAAAGGATTACGCTGGACAGGCAGAGTAAACACCCCTTCTGCGAAATAATACCTTTAGTATAAAGCCTGCGTGAGTAAGTGGCCGTATAGAGGTCTCAAAAATCCTCTTTTCCATGTAAAGAGCATGAGTGGGCTGGACTTCATTCAAATAAGGAACAGTTAGAACTCAAAAAACGCCATCTGTTCTCCAATTCACGAGTATTTTGTTACGTTTCCTTTTCTTGAAACCCCAGTATTACTTTAAAAAGAAGCAGTGTAACAGTAGGAGGTTACATTAGTAATAAATATTCCATTTGTTCAGGAGCTAGCACAGGAAACAAAATCCAGAAGTTCTATGCGTTAACTGGTAGTCAATTTCTCTGACTATAGACACGTGTACCATATCTTCTCCAAGAAAGAAGAAACCGGGATGCAGTGCACCTGGCGGGCAGGAGGCAGGACCGCAGGCAGGCGGCGTGCTCAGCACGCAGCGGCAGCAGGCAGCGAGGGGGACCGGCGCCAGCCTCTGACTGGTGAGGGACCGAGGTGGGCTGGGAGGCACTGGGGCGCAGCGGGACCGGCTGGGAGGGGGCTGCAATCCGGTACTGCGGGCGCGGAGCGGAGAGCGGGTGGAAGCGGTGCCTGCAGACCCGGGACTCAGCCGCCAGGCGGCAGCAGGAGCGAGCGCCGCGGCTCCAATGCGCGTGGAGGCGTTGGGACGTGCTGGGATGGACCGGGAGAGGCTTGGGGCGGTGAGTGTGGGGGTGCTGGAAGGGCAACAGCTTGCAACCACAGCATGTTACGGGTTGCTACTGGTGTGTGTTAGTTTGTATTGGTTTATGGAAGCTTGTACTGGTCTATTTAGCTCTCACTTGTCTTTCTTGACATCAGGAGGTGTCCCAAAGCTAAGTTATCAAGTCCAGTTTTTTCAAGAGTTGTTTTGCTTCAGCTTCTTCTGTCTTGACTGCCAGATTCATACAAGATACATACTTCCTCTGCTTTTCCTATGCAGGCATAGGAACTTTCCCACAGAGGCTTTTCTAGGCTGCATGTTTTCTTAGACAATCTCCTCTCTGGAGAGGAGGTGAGGCTTCTTGACTATGAATAACCTTTATTTGGAGCCAGTTGTTGACTTTCCTAGGAAAACTGTAACATGATCAAAGGCTGAGCCTACCCTTTGAAGCACAGCATGACTAATAAGGCAATCTGTGGAGCATGTGCCATCTGCAGACAGGAGATTCAATAGCAGTTACTTGGATTGTAGGAAGACAACTGGTGACAGCTGGTGAGTTTATCCTTCTATCATCATGATTGTCAGTGCTGCTGTTCTTCCCTTGGTTCCATCTCCATGCATGTCAGTGCTGCAGCTGTGTTAAGTGCTGAGGATGAATTCTCTCTCATTATTTCAGCCTTATATAGATCCAGGTCCCATTAACAGGTCTACCCAGCAGAGACAAGAAGGGAGTTTGAGCTTTATTATTGTATTTATTTTGCTCACCCTTTTGTGATTTCATGGAGGGAGTTCAACAACTCACTTTTAACTCTTACTGAAGCTTTAGTGTCATGCTCAGCAGGAAAATCTACAGGTGATGGTTATATTGCATTCAGCTCTCAGCATTAGTTTCTAACTGTCTGTCTGTGTTGCAGCACAAAATTAGAGAGCTGTCCTTCCAGCATTCAGCTCTGCCCTGCATTTCCCCTACCTGAGTTACTCAGTCACAAAGTCATTAAAATTTTGTAGTCATCTTTTAAATTATTCTTCCCAACCAGTGAAACACATGAAAAGAGACTGTCTGTAGGCTGTAAAAGTTGAAATGTAAGTACTACATGAAAGCTGAGTTTCCCATTCTTTTCAGTTCTCTCAACAAACTTCTTTGTCTCATCAGGCTCCTTTTCACAGACAGTCAATAAAGTCACAAAGAAACATTAGCTGGCAAGAGCTGAATAGCCTACCTTCCCCTCAGCTGCAGGTTTTGTTACCCCCCTCTTTGGCATGTGCAGTTGTGGAGCGAGCTGACTCGAGGCCAAGAGCAGTATGGGAGAAGTCACAAGTGATGGCAGCAGCCTTTTTTGCAACCTTTTTTTCTGAACCCTAGGTTAAGCTGGACCCCTCATCCTTCCAAGGCAATAAAGCTCCTCTCCCTTTCAACCTTAGTCTGCCTCTGCAGCATACTCGAGAGTCAGGCTGTCCCTCTATAGGGGCGTGCAACCCAGCAGGGATCCTTTTTAGGTTAAGTCATGACTGCCACAAATGGGAAGGACTGTTGAGCAGCTTTGGGCAAGTCTGCTTGAGGAGCTTACTAATGTTGTTTACTTTGCATACTTTTAATAAAAAGATAAGGAGGAAGACCAGACAGAGCTCTGCTCGTGTTTTCCCTGCTGCCATATGTACTCCTTTGCAGTCACCTGGAATGACACGTAGCCTGGTCAGTCTTCACATTAAATACTGTAGCACCTCCTGTGATTTTCCCAGGTCTCTACTGACAAACGATATTGGTTGCATTAACCTTTTTTTCTCAGCCACTTCTTACAGTTGTTCTGATGAAGTGCAGACTTTTTAGTTGTCAGCTCACTCACAGTTCCTGTGACCCTGCCAGCATCTAATCTGGTACCATCTTTTTCCCCCATAGTTTCTGAAATGTAAAATTATCTTTCCATCTTGTTCCCTGCCTGCTATGCTTTCCATCTCTCAACTCTCACCTTAGACAACTGGAATGCTCTTGAGGATGAGGACTGTCTCCATGCTCTCTGTACAGCCTCAGATATGATGAACACCTGACTCTTGATTCAATTATTTCACTGTCTGGATAAATTCACTAACAAGTGTTGTGCTGAAAGTCAGCCTGGAACAGACATTCACAGATGTCCTGGGTCAGGAGTGAATATACTTTCTTGAAGACAGACATCCTCTGTTCCCCTCAAATTTGGACTTGCAACTGTATACAGTGATACCATTCCGTGGGACCCATTATGAATCATTTACCTGCACTCTTCTGGCTGCTGATGGGCTGTGAAGCATATTTGTGAATGCAGATGAGGCAATCTAATTGTTCCATCTGATTTTAAAAATCTAGTGAGTGAGACCTATAGGCAATACTTTAACTTTCATAGTCAGTCCTGATACACTTAAGCAGTGCAGAGACTATTTCTAACTGCCTTCGGAATGTCTTTTGCCTGGCAATACCTTAAAAAGAATGCAGTAAATAATGTGGAATGGTAATATTTATGGAGTGTGTATTTTCTCCCAAGGTTCTGAAAGCCTTAACAGGAGAGGAATATCCCTGCCTCTCACTGAGATACAGCTATCTCTGAGATGAAATGCAGCAGATGTTTAACAAGCTTTAACAGCCCACAGACAATTTCAGTAATTTAGGACCAGTTCTGAGGGATAATATGTACACAGGTAGGCAGTACTGGGAATTTTATATTGTTAAAGAGAGTCATACCAAACGGTAGGCGGGCCAAAGCAGAGGCAGTGACAGTATTCAAGAAGTACCAACGCAAGCTCCTCATTCTTGTTTTGACCACACAATGGTGCCTCTGACATAATATTCTCAAATGCTCTGCAGATTGATCAGGGACTGTTTCCAGAGAGGAGCATGACACCAGATTAATCACTGCTTGCTCAGGAACTTGCCTTGGTTTTCAGCTTGGCTCAGCTTGGTTTGGCTATTTTTCTTCATGCTTACTCTGATTACATTCCCAGTTAGGTCGGTAGGTAGCTTCAGAAGGGAATAATTTGTGTTCTTCACCATTGCATAATTTACAGATTCCTGTCTCTTAGGCTGTAGTCTCCTGTAGGAGATTAGGAGTAGGAAAAAAGGAGGCCATGCAAAATTGCTTCACTTGGGCTGTAATTTTCATCTTCACAAGATGTGAGCTTTGTTTCTAACTGCTTGTTGGCTGCTGCAGAGCTGCATTTTTTGTTTCTGCTGTCTGGAATACAGGATCATGCCCAGTGTCCTGATATTAAAAAAAAAAAAAAAGTTTCTGTCATGCAACTTCCTGTATCTCTCCCCTTCAATGATGTCCAGCACCAAGGCAGAGCCTAAGGAGACCAGGAGCAGTCCTGCATCCTTGACACCTAAAAGAGATGTGCCACCACAGTCCACAGGATATTTCTTCTGTTACAAGCTCCTTAGAGAAACCTGAGAGGTGAGTCTTCTCAAGGGAAGCATTTTCCATAAGTGAATATCACAGTCTGGCTGTCTGCACCCGGGTCCGACATTTTAAATATCTAGTTACTAGAGTTCATCACCCTTCTCATTCAGCTATTCACTAGGTGATAGATGCTGCCTCTCTCTGCTAGACAACAGTATGAAGAGCCTGATATCCTGGAGTTAAAATATCACGCACCAAAAGCTGAAAAACAAACTGTTAAATGAGCTTTCTTTCCTGAGAAACTGACTGCTTTGTTTCTCTTTCTCTCTTTTTTTTTTTTTTTTAACTAGGCAGTTTGGTTGTGATTCTTGCATTTAGCTCAATGATTGTAGCCAAAATTGCAGATTTCACTTCTGTCTGGTTTCCTCTAATCACTTTGTCATCTCAAGGTCATGCTCGTTTTGCTGTGCTGTCAGGTATTTGCATTCCATCCTGTTCTCCAGACGTAGTCGTGCTGTACACTTCACCCTGTTGCGTGCCTTCCAGTGGTGCACCAGGTGAAGTGGCTAGCATCTGTCACTTACACTCAAAACCTTCCCCATAGGAGAAGTGTGTGCCATGGAAGTCCTGGTTTGATAGAATGTTTTGGCTTTGGACTTTTTCTTAGGAAGATTTGAGGTAATTTAAAATGGTTATTTTAAAACCACATCTTATTGTGTGTAATCAGTCTGTAATAAAGGCCCATTTTCAAAGCAAGAAAATGACCTGCCAGTCATCTTGATCAGTGATTCACACCACTCAGAAAATGTAATGCCTCAGATGTGGCAAACACTAAGTGCTGTACAACCTCTACAGTGGACTAGAATAGTAAAATTAAAGTCAGTTTTTGAAAGTATAGATTAGGTGTGCTAAGAAGAGACATAAAGGTACATTTGATACATGAGAAAAGAAGCAGAAAATTTTTGCTTCCAAAATTTAAGTCTGGGTCAAGGCATACATTCAAAAGCACTGATGCCCAGTGTTCATCTGCCTCCCACTTCCTAGATTAGAACAAAGACAGTGCATACAAAATCAACATTGAAAAATATTTAATGTAAATGATATTTTGATTAGGTTGAAGAGCTTTTGGCATGCTTGCACACAGATACTGTGTGTTCTTCCAAGTCTTTGTCTTAGGTGCTTTGTTTAAAAGTCTGGGTCTTCCTAGGTGTCTCTGTCTTGGTGGAGTGAGAAGTGCCTCCAGAGAGCTGCTCAGTGGCTAGATTTAGGGTAAAACTAGGTATCTTAGATGTCTTTATAGGTGCTGTGTGACTGTAATTCATAGGCTTTTGGATGTTTCTTTATCTTATTCTGTTATTGAAGCTACTTCTGCATTCATGTTTCTTACAGGTTCTCTGGGTTTAAGCGTTTAGAAAGCATCTAATTCAGCCATCTGCTCAAAGCAGTACTGCATAACTTGGAAAGTCATTAATGCTTAGCATTAATAGTTTTTTTTTTTCCACTGATGCAGGAAACACTAGGTATTGATTCCTCTTAGAGAATGTGGACAGAGCAAATCCAGAATTCTAGGAAAATGCTTCAGTGTTGATTTCATTTTGTTAAGATTCTATTGAAAATGTTAAAGGTAATCTAAATTCCTAGGGATGAACCATAAGTACAGATTCGAAGGGGCAGTAACCTCTAACAGGGAAAAGAGAAAGCAGAATGATGTGACCAAGGTCACAGCAAACCTACAGCAGAATCAGAACAAGAATCAAAACTATCTATTTGTTCTGCAATGTCTTTTATCCTGAGAGCTTCAGTCATTCATTTCAGTGTTCTAGTAAGGTGTTATGCAGCTCAAAAGTGAGAAGAGACTTTTTGGGTTATTATGTTTACCAGAATCTCTTTGCTGAGGCACATACATGCGAAATGAACACTTCTAGTCATTGGCCTTCTGATCTCAATGTTTTTCACTTACCATTGCTGAAAACATGCATATATAGTGAGCATCCTTAACATGATATAGTGGCTCTAAGTGATGCTGGGCATCTTGTTACAGAGCTTGCTGCTTCATAAAGACACAGAGTCCTCGTGCCGTTAATAGCATCATTTTCCCCTTCTTGGCTATATACTCTGTGTATTTGTATTTGGTGAAAAAAAAAATCCCCTCACCGTAAAGAGGGGAACATCCAAGCTGCAACTCACATTACTGCATTTAATTTGCTCATGCTGTCATACAACCCCTGCAGGTCATAATTTACTGTGGATGTCATCACAGAACAACCTTGCTGGCCCTGTAATTGTTGCTGGTTCCAGAAAAATTAGTTGCTGACCTTTCCGAAGTGCTATTTCTGTTGACTGCTAAAAACATTCAGAACAAAGTTGCATGTTTCTTAGGGGTGCAAGCCAGATTCTTAACTGCTTGCTAGCTCTCAGAATGTTAGCACGTCTGTGAAGATAGCGTCAGGTATCTCAAAGGAGAGCTCAGTTTGTTCTGTATATACTCTGAGGAAGGGTGAGCTTCAGGTCCTGACTGCTGGTACTGAGCTAACATCCCTCCTCTCTCTTTTAGCAGTTGGCTATGGCGAATCATGTTCATGAGCTTACAGCGTGCTTTTAACAGAAGAGTGAGTTTGTGTCTGCCTGTAAGCGCCCACGTAGGCATGCTGCTGACCACCGCACAGCCTGCCTCACTGAGAGGTGCTGTTGGTGGGGGCAGCCCACTGCTGTTCTACACTGTAAGGAGCTGATTAGGAGTACAGTAGAGAGAAGGTAAAAAGACATGGTTTATTCCACTGATTCTAGGACAACAGTTGCTGAATGCCTGCACTTCTGTTCTGCACCTCAAGTCTTTTGGGTGTTACTTGCCATGCTAGTTCAGAGCAAAGATCTCAGGGTGCTGCTTCAGTACAGAATAAAGGTCAAGGAACTGCCAGTTCCACAGTCCTGCAGATCAAGGAAGAAAACCTTGTCTTTCTAAGTGCAGTGGGGAAAGAGTGCTGGAAAGATTTGATGGGAAAGTTCCAAACCAGAAGTGTATGAAAGGTCCCTACATTTTTTCATGAATGTGGAAGTCATATTAGTTGAATTTATCTGGGGAAGTCTTAAATAGTTCTTTGCTAAGGGTTGTATCATAGGGCAGAGAGAAAGACAGACAAATAGGTGCACTCTCCTGGCTGTCTGCTTTCATAGCTCTAGGGGCACGAGCTGAAGCAGCACAGAGGCAACAGGCCTGATGCTAGAGGACTAAATGTGGACTGTGAGAAGCTGAGTTCTCATCCAGCGACTTAGCCAATGGTTCTGTAGACAGATCAGTTTAGAAAATGCCTCACTTACTGTCTCATCTGTAAAATGAGGATAAAGATCTTGGCTTTCTTAGAGAACTTTGTGACCTACTCATGGAATGGTGTATATGTATCTAAGTAATCAGGGCTTAGACTGGTTCTGCATAAAATGAGTTGAAGCAAGGTCTTGGGGAGCACAGTACTGCTCTCCACATGTCAGCGTTCACTGCTCTGATGTTAATTCCTCAGCTGCGTCCGTCTAGCCTGTCCTGTTCATTGTAGGTTATTGGCTTTCAGTTGCTTGCACTAGCACTTGGGTAATGCTTAAGAAATGCTTAGCATCAGCTGTGATCAAAGGTTTTTGATGAAGTAAAACAAAAGTGAGAAGAGAATGCTTTTATCTGCCTCTTTCTGTGAATGATCTTCTAAGCCTAAATAAATAACACAATTCTTCGTTGCTCAGCTATTGGCTTGTACAAGAGGATAACCATCTTTCTTCCTTTGGCCTTGAGCAAGGCTTATGACTTGTGCTGAAGATCATGAGTTTAAACCATCTTGTTGACCTGTGGGGGAAGACTAGTATACTAAGGCAAAACATAATTACTTCCTATAGTGAAATGCTCAATTAACGTTTTCAAATATTTGGTAAAAGCCTGATAACTGTTGTTCAAATAGTTGTCTGAGGAAGAGGGAGGTGGTTTCTAGTAGCTTCCATTTTTCAAAGTCAGGTTCTGTGCAGTCCTGGGTAAATCAATGTTCAGTGTCATCCAAGCCTCAGCTTGAGCAGGTGACTCAAGGAATAGTGATGGGTATGCGGTGGCCACGGCACGATTGTGAGCAAATGAGCCCGCAAAATAACAAGACTGGCTGCTGAAGTCGTACTGTCAATTAACCAACTAGCATTTCCAGTAGCTGGATAAAGGTATCTGGACACCAACTGCCTCTCTGTGTTTGAGATCATCTGAGAGTTTTCCAGTCTTTATGGTGCTGTGAGCAAAGCAGTGATGTGGAAGCTGTCTCTGAATTACCTCTGTCCTTACATCGTTCACCGTGCTCTATTCTGTTATACAGTAGATGCCTGAGAGAATGATTTTGCACTGAATGCACGTATTTATAGTTTTAGTAACTTCGGTTGATCTAGGACAGTTAGTGGTGGCTAGTAATCACACTGAGATTGTGTCTTACCGCTGTCTCCTCTTGTATTTTTTGAGCAGCTGATTTCTGGAAATATAAGTATCCTTTATGTTTAATGTGTGCCACGAGGTTCTAAATCTTTTCAGTTTCAAAGATTACATATTCAAATGATGCTTTCTTAACTTTGTTATTATAGTGGGCTGCTATAGGTGAAAGCCAGTCTCCCTACAAGGTCCTCACTAGTTCCATGGCTGCAAATTTATAAGCAGCTGAGGTAGGTTCCTTTTTAGCTCAAAAGTCCCTGATCAGCAAGAAACGGAGAACAGAGCCAGTGAAATAAAGCACATTTATTTATTTATGAAGGATCAGATATGAAGCCAGAGTTGGAGGCGATGGCTCACTGGAAACAAAATGTGACTCCACTGAGGTCAAGGGAGTTGCATCAAGTTGCATCATGATTCGTCTCTAGCCCCAATTTATTTTTAGTTCCCCTGTTAACATTCCTTCTTATGTACTTACGGCATGCCCCTCCCAATGTTCTACTCACCCACTCAGTTTCCCTGCCCTTTCTGTTTGGAGTGTTAGGGCTGTTTTAACTTGTGGCCAGATACATATATTTAAAAAAAAAAAAAAAAATACACCAATGCTTCATATATGTGATCTTCAAAATCAAGACCAAAGCCTGCATTCAGATTTTAATGGCTTAGCTATAACTGCAGGAACTAGTAAAATAAATCCACATTTATTCTAGTATTATAGCTGAAACTGGAATGTGTGTTGTTTTCACTTAAATTACCAGCATAGCACACGCATATTTACATCTATTAAAAGTTTCAGATCCTTCCTGCCATTAATGTTTAATGTGAACACGAGGCCTGAGTTCTGTCTTCAGCAGAAGTCTTTTCCAACCCTTCAGGAATCGTATGGCTAACGTTAAGTGACAGCCCTTGGTCAATGTTGGATTCTATTGCCAATTACTCGTATAGTAGTGGTTTAATGAAAGTATGTCACCTATGTCACACAGGCCAGAAGTCCACAGCAGCCGAGGGCTAAACTGATTGCTTTCTCTCTGGGACAAATTTTCATGGGTTTGCCGCAGGCTGTTAGGATGTTTTAACACTTAGGATTTCCCTCTGAAACAACACAAAACAGGACAGCTTGTAGGAAGCTGGGAGGGATATTGAGCTGGAAAAGCAAAGTATTCTGGGGGAAAAAAAAAAAAGAACCCCAGTCAGGAAAAGAGACGGACAGGCATACTGGTTTGGCCATGATCAGTTGGTGGGAATTTTATGTTGTACACAGGCAGGCGTTGGAGGGTTTGCTAAGGATGCTTGAGGAGCTCATAAGCTATCATAAGCTAGCATTATCGGGAAAGCTGCTATCAATCCCTTGCCTGATAAATGATTGAAGAGCCCTGAAGAATTCCATAGTCAAAGCTGGAGTAGTTTATGAAGTGTTTGGGGAATGCAGGGCAAGATAGCAAAGTACCTAGCAGCAGAGTACACTCAAAGCATGAGGAAGAACAGCATGCTGCTGGGCTCCTAACATTTCTGAAGCTCTTGGTGTTTCTTAGAACAAAGACAAACAGACAACAGTTAGCTGATTTGGGAACAAAATGCTAGCCATTTCAATGGAAGTTTTGCATGTCTTTTGGCAACTTCATGTCAGGAGCTCCACAGCCAGAGAAGCATGCGGTCATGTCCTAGTCTGAGAGGAAGTCAAGGTGCTGACTGCAGACCTGTTGCCTTCCTGTAGTGTTGGGTGACCCTGCTCCTTTCCCATGCAAAATCCAAAGGTCAATGACCATGCTAGCAATTTTTCATCCTTTCTCCCAGGGATTTGCTTGTGAGACCCTCAGCCTGGGTCACTCCCACCATAACAGGGGCCCAAAAGGGTTGTGGGTGCTTCTCCTTTCTGCTCACTTGTGCCCAAGTCTTGGAATTTCCAGTGGTGTCACCTCTGGGCCCCAGACTGTGTAGGCTGAGTGCTGTGGAAAATAATAGTTAATCATAAGCCACATTTTAAGATGCAGTGTGTGATGAAGCAGGTGCTAAACAGACGATGTGATTAAGGAATTGGTTTTGGTGAACTGACAGTACATTTTTCCACCTCTTCTGTAACAGAGCACTCCAGGACAGGTGCTTACAAAAAATTGTCCCATTGCTGAGGCCTTCCCATTGCCTGGCAGTCCTGTACAAGCTGGAGCTAGGCCAGAGTATCAGGTTGCCTTTTGCCATGAAAAACTAGAACTTTGATCTGGAAAGAATTGGAGCTGCCCATGGAATGCTGTCAGACACACAAGATCGAATAGCAATTTGCTGAGAAGAGGATGGCTGGGCCTCAGTGTTATCTGAGATCAGTATTGAGAAAACAAAGTTTGCAACCATGGCAGCAACTGCTGTCTCTTAAATGTTACCCTTGTCAGGGCCTGGCATCCTGAAGTGTCACAGAGACTGTTAGCTCTGCTAGTTCTTTTTGTCGCAAGTGAACGTGGCAGAAGGAGCTGAAAGACCTTGCAGGAGTTGGGGAATGGCTTCTCCTTTTGATGCCCATGGATTTTATGTGCTTGCACATATATCTGCAGACATATGCCTAATGCATGCACTCTATTTCTCTGCCATTATTATGATGTTGTGATAATTCCTGGTGCCAAGCAAGGATAACACAGAAAAGTTGCCTGTCAGTTCTGTTGGACACATGAAGACTCTTGGCTCTTAGCCTGCACAAAGTGATTGTTATGTTCACCTGTTTTCAAATAAGCTTTGCAGAGTAGAACTAATGATTCAGACAAGCCACTGGGAACATAACTCATTTTTAATATTAACAGTGTTTACCTAATTTGCACACACATGCATATTATTGTTAGATAAGGTTATATACTTCAATAAATAGCCTGGGAGTGAGTGGTAATTGGCTCCTGCTATTTTTGCTCCAGGGTTTTACACTTGACTTAAACCCCTTGCAGCCTGGATGTAGAGTTAGAACAACCCAGAGGGTTCCAACACAGATGTGCAGGGATTTCCTCTGTTGTGTTTAGAAACATTTGCTGGTCTAGGCAACGTAGTAAAAGTGAGTGTGCTTAAGTGAATGGCTTTTGCATATGAATATATTGCTGATGAGAGAGGCAATGCTTCAGCAAAACATTAAATCTTTTATGGTATCAAAAAAAGCGTGTAGCTACCTGACATGAAGTGCTGATCCCATTTAAACTAACCCTGATTATGCCAATTTGCTTATAATGTCTTACAGATTTCCCTTACATGAAAGGCTTTATATATGAGGTATTGTCTTGTGCTGCAGTAGGCAATACAGAGCAAACTTGAAACCATGCCACATCCTGGCTCTGCTTACTTCGACAGAAAGTCATCCATCACGTAGACACATTGGGACTGCTAGTTGATTTGATAGCTTAGTAGTAACGCTTAGTGAGTCACAGCCCAAACTGGGAAAGTCTGAGTGTGACAGTGAGTATGATGGGGGGGTGAAGGAGCATGTGGGCCTTCGGCATGCTTGTCTAAAGGCATGTACATAGGGAAAGGTGCATGTCTGTGCATTTCTCTCTTTATTCTCCTACTTAGAATTACCTCCCTCCGTCTTCTTGCTCTACCAGGAAGCAATAAGATCTGTTTATTATTGACATAATCATGCAAGTAACCTGGGAAAGACAAGACAAGATACTGACCCCTTCTCTCCTCACTCTCATCCCTCCCCGACCCTCATCTCCCCCTCATTCTCTGCACACACCAGCTCTGCAGTCCCAACTTCCTCCGGGACCGTCCCCGCAACGCTGCCCGCAGACCGCAACGCCCAGCCCTCCCTTCATGGCCCTGACAGCTGGGAACACACGATTGCCCTAGCCCCTTCTCCCCCCGCCCCTTTTCCCTCCCTCTTTTGCTTGTTCCCCCATGAAATTATATCTCCTTGGAAGGTGTACATGCTGAGTGGGGCAGTTCTGGGCAGTCGCTCAGCTCCTGGTCTCATTCCCTCCTTGTGCCGCTGCCGAGGTGACCCCCGCAGGGCACAGCGCGGGCTCTGCTGAGCTTTGTACCTGCACCATGGGAGCGAGCTGGGCTCCAGCGGCCGTGGGGGCAGGCCAGTGCAGGGGCTGGGCTTAAGGCGTCGGGGAGGCAGGGGGTGGCTAGAGGAGTTTTTGCGTGCACTCTGAAGAGAGGAGTAGGCGTAGGCGGCGGCAGCGAGAGAGGAGCTGGACGGGCGTCTGCAGCCAGCGGGTCCCGAGTGCCCTGCCTCTCCGGCCGCGCCGCAGAATCTGCGGGCCATGAACAGCATGGCCAGCGAGATCGAGAACCCGAGCGGCCACGAAGCACAGACAGTATGCGAGGCTCTGGGGCGCTACGAGGACACGCTGCGGGGCGCTGTCCGGGAGATCCACGTGGACATCCAGGTGTTTAAGCAAGGGGTGAGCCGGCAGGTGGATGAGGTACTGCGCCTCGCTAGCCCCCTGGCACAAACCGTCTCAGAGCTGCAGCAGGAGAACCGGCGCCTGCGGGCGCAGCTGGAGCGCCTGGCTCGGCAGGTGGAAGCCCTCGGCCGGTCGGTGGGGCTGCCGCAGGAGTGGCCGGACGAGGCAGAGGGGAGCCCCTCAGCTGCGAGACCCCGCTCTCCGGCGCCAGCTTTTTTCGGCGACAGGTTCTCCGGCCATGCGAAGCTTGCGGTGACTGGCCGGAGCCAAGTAAGTGCTGGCTGTGGCTGGGGAGGTGGTAGAAGGGGGCTCAAGAGGATGCATGAGCACTTGGTGTGAGTGGATGCTTCACTGAGTTCTGCGCTAGCATGGGGGAGTGTTTAGTGACACGGGACACCTCTTGCACAGTGCAGTATCGATGAGCTTTTCAGAGGTAACTAGAGAAATGGCCTTGGCTGTCATACTATCTGGAGATGTTTCTGACTATGGCTTTACCTGGCCAACCAGATCTTGGTTAGAGTGGAAGCAACCACTCAGTTCAGGGTGGTTAGAAGTAAGAAGAGAAGCTGGGAGAGTCTCTGCTGTCAGTATATATGCATATGTGAATATCTGCATACCCTTTCTGTGTTCAGTTGGGATCTGTGTGCCAGCAATGCTATTTGCCAGTTGCCAAGCTTACAGAGGAGGAAAGCTCAGCATATAGCAAGCAATAACATGCTTCCCTGAGATAGCGACTTACATCCTGAAGTGTGATGGTTTTGCAGAAGAGGTGCCATGCTGTACTGCTTCAGCTCATTCTAAACGTAGGCCCCGTGCAAGCTGTCATGGTCTCCATGACCTAAACTATCACAAACAGACACGTTCTGCCCAGTTGTAAAACTGTTTCTGCAGTGTAGTGGAGTGTTATAACTTGGTGCATGGAGAGGCCGGTTAGTGGGAAGTTCATGTGGCACTGAGTTTTGTGTAATACTTTTCCAGTGTGTCTGTTTCTGTGGAAAGAGCTGAGAGTTCCTGTACAATCCTTGACATCGGGAGGTTGCCTCTAGACAGTACACGGTGATTGTCATATAAAACCGCGTGCTGTTAGAGAGCTAGCTTTCAAAACTGACAGTCTAATTCATACGGTATTAATTAAGCCTTCTCTTGCATGAGGTCTTCAAGATTTGGAGCATGGAAAGCTGTGGTATGGGCTATCCAGGCCTTGGGGATGGAAAATAAAAGCTTAGAAATTAAATTTATTTGAAGTTATTTTGGTGGGATTGAGTAGAGAGTCTGTATAACATTCCAGCTCTTTTCCTTCCCACTGACTCAGAAGCAGGGGCACGTAGGGCTTCTCACAGCTGGTCAAATGAAAGGTAAAGCTGCCACATGGTGTGCTGTTCCAGTGCCACTGTGGCAACTGCTGCCGTTTCTCCCAAAAGGCTAAGATAAGCAGCTTACACAAGTTTTGGATCCGTTCCTTCTTGCTCCACAGAGCTATCCACACTTATTTGTACTGCAAGGAACCAGAAGTAAGCTCGGTGCCAGGGAAAGGGACAGGGAATAGGATGTGATCCCTCACACATCTCACCTTCTCTATTACCACTGCCTATTTGTAGTGGGTACTCCATGCTCTGTGATAAGCCTTGCATCAAGGTTATGACATTACCCAACTCCAGATACCAGTCTGGGTTAAAGCACAGAATGTGCTGTTGTTTTGGTTGGAACCTTCCCGCTTTGCTTTGAGGATTCAGGGAGGATCACTTTAGTAGTCGTCGTTCTCCAGCGTCCTCCCAACAATTTTCCCCAGAAGCCTGGACAACTTCTAGAGTTAGCATAGCTGACTGAGATGTAATTTCTATACTGAGAACCATGGGAGATGCAGCTAGATCTACGTACGCCAAGTGCATGCAGAGAGAACATAATTTTGATGATTAAGGCCGTAATGTGGCAGTGCTTAAATGACGAAGGAACAAGCCTTGATCACTGTGGTGGTCACCCAGGTTGTCCGGTGATGAAAGTGTTCCCTCAGTTGCTTGAAATTTCTGCTTACACAGCAAAAGCACTTGAAGCAGAGTAGCATAAATGACACTGTGTATGTTTTCAGATAAATCACAGTGGTTGTGATTAAAAAAAAAAAGAAAAGAAAAGGATGAGACTTCTAGCCATAGTAAATGCTTGTATAGGTCTGAGGTGGGAGGAGCAAATAATTCTGAAAATACCAGCAAATAAGGTGTGCTCTTTTGCTCCTGAAGATTTATTAGCTAAGTTTCTTTTTACTGTGTGGTCGATGCATTGTTTATCTCAATAAGGAGAAGGATTCTGTTCCCTTCAACACTTCTAGCGGAATGCTCAGGATAAGAGCTAAGAGTTTTTTCGTCAGAGTGCTGATTAGATACTGGTGATTCTGAGCATCTTTAGTGTGTGAACTGTTATTTTCTAACATTGCTAGATTACTTTTCAAGATGATTTAATTGGAAAAAAAAAAAAAGTGAGACCACAGAGTACCAAGCATAATTCAAAAATCTTTTAAGTATAATCTTCAGCTGGTGTCTGCTATGCTGTCCGTGAAATCTGGTATACAGCAGTGTGAGTGCTCATTTACATAGAGCCAGCTGCCTTTGGGCACAGGAATTCAGTCAAGCAAGTAGGCTGTTCTCACGCGATAGCTGCTTGTCTGCCCCCATTGCCTGCATAAGACATGGTAGTGTTAGTGTTGCAAAAGATCTATAATGTCTACCCAGATTTGTGTTGTACCCTAGAACAGGGCTCTCCGGGTATTGGGGAAGGCAGCTTTGAGGGGGTGAAGGCTGGGGGAGGGAGTTTGTTGTTTGTTCCTTTATTTTTTTTTTTCCCCCCCTTCTGTTTCTGTTTTTTTGTTTGTTTTTCTCTCTCTGAGGAACTTTCAGTATCTGACTTCTGCATAGCAGCGTGGTTTGGAAAGTAATTGTAATTTGTTCAGTTTAGTATCAGGTGGTAATTTGGATCCAAGGTTGTTACACTGACAGTCTTATTTGCTGTGCTCCTGCAAAAGATCTCACATGGAAAATTGCTCATCTTTCCTTCTCCATCTTGGGATATTGATGAATCTGAAATTTTAGTAATGAAAGGAGAATCACTGTTTGTATTTGCAACACTATAGTAAACCCACCCATTCAGTTGCTACAGTTAGATCCTGAAATGTCTGGTCATTCCTTGACTTAGCATTCAGCTAGGTAGATCTTTCTCAGAAACTCTGAATTTTATAAACTGAATTAGGATAAGACCTTCTATCTCTTTAAAAACAAACAAACAAAACAAGGTATGTTGAAAAGTAGCTCTGTGGAATGTTCCAAGATCTTTAGATTATGGCTGCTGAGAGGAACCAGCCTCGCATCAGAACACTTGGGACTAGTTTTAAATTATTATATGTAGAAAAATACTTTTTTTTTTTGCCTTTTATTTTTTTCTTTAAGCATTTATGCAGCACTTGTGGCACATGGTTCCTTTTTTTTTGTGTTTGTAAACACTGGAGCCAGGAGGTGATGTGAGACTATTGGATAGTGTAAGGCCAGGAGTTTGAACTACATGACCTGAACAGGATTTTTTGAGTTAGTCCTTCTGCGGGCTGGATGTGATTTTTACTTACAATATGGTCCCATATTTTTAATAGAAATACTTTTATGTAACAAATGTTACTTGCATAATAGAGGCAATCCTGCATAAGACTAGAAACCCATTTTAGCATGTTCTGTATGGTTTGAATGGTGTCAAGCAAGTTGTTGTTTAAAAAACAGGATAAAATTCATATTACTTCCTAAGTAGAATCATAGAATATCAAGTACTGTTGGTTTGTTGCAGTAATGTTGTCCATGCAGAAGAAGGGTGGAGGG
>VXAV01004041.1:131412-158617 GCA_013399715.1 Alectura lathami
TGTTAAGAGCTGGGCACAGAGTGTAGATTAAGCGCATCAGAAACTAGAGACTGGTGATACAGCGGATAGGGTGTCTGACTGCAGCTGAGTCAAGATCAAGCCAAGGCTCATTTTGGACTAATCACTTCCTTACTCCATGTCTCAGTTTTCCTGTTTGTAAAATGGAAACAATCAGATCGGCCTCATTGGTAAGGTGTTTGAAACCCTACAATGGGAGGTGCTGAATAAAGAAGAGGACCTTATTTTCACTAGAGGTACCTGTAAAAGCTAAGGAAAGGGCTCACTGCTTCTTCTGGTTCTGGTGAGGGAAAACAAAGACATGACAAGAATAATTTATGCTGGAGACACAGGAGGCCAGTTCCCAAATCCAACATTTTAATGCAGGGGAAAGTAAAATTGTCCTTTGCCCGTGATGGTATCTCCCTTTCAGATAATGGCGGCAGGATTCACATTTCTTACTAATGCCCTCCAAAGGATCCATTCGTCATTTGCAGATGTAACCAATGTTTTTTTTTGTTTCTCCCTGTGGCTTACACCAATGGGTAGGTGATGACAGAATAGTTAAGTTCTGAGTCAATCAGATTTTTGAACTTCTCGTAAATATCACGCAACAGCTGATCCTCCTCACTGGTCTCTCGTCGGGATGTGTAAATCCTGACCTGTGTGGATGAATGGCAGTCACGTCTCAGATACATGGAGCAGTCTCAGCCCATTAAAGCCTTCATGACTATTGAGGAATCTAAGGAAGCCAAGTTATTTGAGTCAAATCCTGAAGTTCACTCTGTTTTCACTACAAACAGTGAAAACTCTGACTCATCTCCTGCCAAAGAATTTTTGGGAAGAGGAAAGTTCCTTTTACCCTCGGCATTGATGCATCCTTGGGATCAGCACAGATCTGGATCTAATACACTCAGAATCCAGCAGGCAAAGCAGCATGACAGCATAGTTTACAGCAGCTGCGTTTGTAGTGTGGCCCACATTGAACACAGCATCCCTGTTCAATAAGATCCGTATGTAACTTTTTGCAGTTCACCGGGATTCAACCCACATGCTTCACTTTAAGCATAGACCCAAATATCAGGCCTGGGAGTTAACTGAGAATCCCTAGCTTGACCTAGGAAATGGCAGAGGGAACCCCTAGACTAGCAAGGACTTGTGGAATGGTTGATGCTGGTTATTATACTTACACAGTATTCTGTACATGACTGAGGAAGCTGGAAAGGCCCCTTTCTGTGAGAGGTTCTCAGATCCTTATAATGCTAAAGCATTGTGTAGGGATGGTATTTATGTTAAACCTTTCCTTCCGTGACCTTCCTATGGGAATCACAGAATCACAGAATGGGAATGGGAACCTCAACCTTTCTCTGGGTATGGAAGAGAGGAAGGAAAGTAATGGGGGTTTTGAAGCACAAAGTCTTACCTTTATGTTTGTCAAAGAGCATTTCCCTTCTGCACGATTTTGTAGCAGCCTCTCCACAAAGGTGACACTAAGAAATGCCCGGACTTCCAGGAAAAACAACCTTCTGCATGATAAGATGAGTTGTAGCAGCTCATCATCCAGCAGCTCATGGTCGTTCTTTATTTGAAGTGTTAATTTCTTCAAGAAGAAAGAACAATTAGTACTGCCGAACAAAGCTCGTGAGTGCAGGAGTAGCTAGACTTTGTACGTGTTAACCAATTTTACCAACAGACAACAGACAACTTTCAGTGGTCGCTACACCCACAGCTCATGCCACGATAATATTTTGCATACTGGAAATGATTCAAGATAAAAGAGGACCTCCAAAGAAATTTCTAGAAAGCTTCACAGGTCTCTGGTGTTTACTGGAATCTCTGTAATGCAACAGAACTTAAAGAAAGCTGTCATCAGCCATCAGTTACAAGGCCATGTGCTTCCCTCAGGCATGCACAGACATGATGGTCATTTATATGGTTCAGCTGTTACACACCTTTCGTGACTTATCCTAGATGATAACCAAGTGCTTTGCCTGAACAGCTTTCCTACAAAAATAATGCTTTCCTGACAGAAAGATTCTTTCTGCTTACAGCTGACATTACAACCAACAGTATTTGCTGATTGTTTCAGGATTTTCATGATGGCAACCTGATGTAAGCATGAAATTAGTTAAGAATAGTACAACGGACATTGTAACTGGACGAGGATAACTACTCCAACTGGACTATAGCTGGAACACCAGAATGGCTAGCTCCTCTGAAAATTACCTTCACCGTAAAACTGAAGTGAGTGGTCAGGAATTTCTGCCGATGGCTGCTGTTACGTAGAATGCTTATATGATTACTTTGCTTAGCTTTGTTCAGCGAGGTGTCACTACCGCTTGCCTTACCTGCAGCACGTGCCGGTAGGCTGGGAGGATGTTGGTGAGGGTGGGTCTCATCGCCCAGTCTAGGTCACTGAAATAGCAGCTCCGTAAACTGATGCTCCTGACTGGGATCTCCACCAGCAGGATCCTGGCAAGGTGATCGTACTTCATGACTCTTTCAAAAAAGAAGTTGACATTCAGCTCTGGGGCTCTTTTGGCCAAGTTGGCCCATGACATTCCTGAGACCACTTGCCCATGACGGTCGTGGATATGACATTTGATATTCAAGGTGCGCAGGGAATGAGCACTGTTCTCCCGCAGGATGTCCAGCAGTTCATCAGAGACACAGTTATAATTCAAAGTCAGGATAACCAGGTTGTGGAACTTGGACACGGTGTGGTGGAACAAGATGCTGCGGTAGACAGGAAGGTGATGACTGAAGAAATCCTTGATATTGATTTTAGATATAAAGCTCTTGTTTTTCAGGCAGCTCAAGGAATTCAGAAGCTCACAGCCTTCTTTCAAGGTTACTCTTGCTCCTTTTAAGTTGAGATAATCGAGCTGTTTGCTCATTCTTTTCAGGAAGGCACCTAAGCTCTTGATAAACCGAGCCCTGACCATGTTTTTCCAAACCAAGAGATCGAATTGCAGGTGCTGGATGCTCAAGGATACCAGGCGTCTGTTACGCTTACCCAAGTGCGAGAAAAGGCCTCTCATAGTCACTTGAAATTTTTGGGTAAAGACAGTTTTGTGAGGATGCAATAACCTGATTTCAAGGCGTTCCAAATACTTGCCAAATTTCTTGGTATACCACAGCGCAGTTTCGAATTCAGATGTATGTGCCCTTGGTGGCTGGCCATTGAATACGATGGTTCTGGTTCTCCAGAGGGATCCCGAGCACATGGCCTGACTCCACTTTTTGCAGACCAAGGCAGCCTGAGATCTGTCCTTGTCACCTAACCAATGGAAGACATGCCTCAGGCAGACATCAGGTAGATCAGCCCAGGAGCACCTCTCAGGGTCATCATCATCCTCCATTGAAGAGGCAATTTTTCAGGTCTCTTCTGAGTGTTGAACCAAACCTAAATGAGGGAAGCTGTGGGCTAGATGTCTTGTAATTCCCAAGAGGATAGTTTTCCAAGCAAATAGCTAAAAGTTTCCTTCTTTACATTCAAAAGCAACAGTTCTTTGCCTCTGTAGTCACGTTGTCAGAATCCAAGAAGTTCTTGTGTCATGACTATGGTCACATCTAAATCAAAAGAAAAAAAGCAATGAGTAAAGAGTAATCACAGTAAGACCACAGGACACATCTTGAAACTTTCTGGCTTCCAGTCTGGCTAAACAGGGAAGTGGTATGAGAACAGAGCAGTCATTGCAACTGATAATAGTTTGGGGTCTGGTAAGTAGTGTCTAAATACGTCCGGCGTTCTGGGCTGTGCAGAGATGAACAGAGCCTTGTGTGAAAGCGGTGCCGGTGCCAGTTCTTCGACCTCCAGAACACTGTCTCAAGACAACCTGAGGTAGTACCCTGCCATAAAGAAGTTCAGTCCCTGCTGAGAGTAATAACCGCTATAAGCTGTTCTGCCACTTGGTTCAAGCAAGATGTTCAGCCACTTTGCTTCAGTGGAGTGGAAGAAGGATGGTGACTCAGGAGACTGACTGGGTGGTAGTAAAGAACTGAAGGAAACAACCACAGTGCAGGAAGTTCCCAGTTCAACTCTCAAAGCTGGTATTCAGCTTCCTGAGCACCTTTCCAGGTCTGACGGATAGTTTCCCTCCCGTGTTCATCATTCGTTTGCTGTACCTCCTCCTGCCCCGCCCTCCCCCGAGTTCAGTCATTGCCATGGAGTAACCTTTGTGATGTCACAACTGAATTTACGCTGGGGTACACAGTGAACGAAGCTGAACTGAGCCCAGTTAGTTGGGCTGAAGTGAAGACAACGCAAAAGAAAAACAGACTTGTTTTTGGTCACGTGGGCGAGAGACAA
This sequence comes from Alectura lathami, assembly GCA_013399715.1. Classification (NCBI taxonomy): domain Eukaryota; kingdom Metazoa; phylum Chordata; class Aves; order Galliformes; family Megapodiidae; genus Alectura; species Alectura lathami. The sequence goes on from VXAV01004041.1 coordinate 135,722, forward strand.
AAGCCACAATCTACAGAGCCAGGTGCAGGCTGTATGTTTGGCATTGTCACTTTTCACAACCCAGATAACTGGATGAAGTAGATGAGCAATGAACAGTCAAATAGGGAAGCGATGCATTTCATATATTGTCATTTACAAATTGCAAACTTCAGCTGTGAGATTACATCCCGTGGATCTGTTAGACACTTGTATTCATGAGACCTTTCGCAGATCAGGTTACCAGTTGTCTCTGCCAACGGCCATGGGCATAGAGAACTTGTACTTTGTTGGTACTTTCACAGTGAGGCAAAACCTCAGAAGGCAATTACTTCCCACCTCTACAGTGCACCGCTCACCATGTCCGCTTGGTAAGCCACTGCTTAGCTCTTGGGGATAAAACTGGAAACAACAACTAGGGACACGTCCTGATCTACATGATCCGCCCACAGATGAAGGCATCACCAAGGCAATTAATGCTGGCATGAGCAAAAGAAAATGCAACTAAAAATTAGGTGATGCCAATCTTCAGGCAGCCTGCCTTTCCTGCCTGGTACAAGCTGTTTCACTGGTGTAACAAAGTTGAAGCGGTAGGAGGTGAAGGCACCATAAGAAGACAAAGAAATGCAGGTCTCTGAGAGCCTGTTTACAACTGCAAATTTTGGGGATTTCCAATTTCATTTTATTAACAGGTGTACAGGGACAAGGACAGGTTGACTACCCAATTCACCTTCGGCTTCCCTTTTGGCTTGGGGTTCTGTGACCCATTGTCTCTGTCTGCACGCACAGGCTGTTCAGTTAGCACCACGTCATTTGTAGCCTTTTCCCTCCAGTTCCAAAATGCCAATCCAGAATTCCAGCTGTCAGGGGTGACCCTTAGAAAGTGAACACGTGGCTCTGGTTACTATCTGACTTCCCCTTTTGTTCTTGAGAACACCCAGTTCCCCCCACCTCACCCCACAAACAGCGTTGTTCTGCAGAATTGTCAGCGTTTAGCAAGTTGTATGGTTTTGTTGTTTGTTTGTTTGTTTGTTTGTTGCCTGTCCACAGATTTGAGCTAAGTCTTAAAATGTGGTGGTTCAAGATGCAGGTTGCAACTGTAAGGAATCGGAACCTTTCCCTCTAGAGACCGAGCCTGGGGGCAGGGGGGGGATTGTACAGTGGGGCATGGAAAAGGCCCGACAAATCTGCAGCTGTCTGGAAGCCATAAAGTAAACGGGCAGACAAAAGCAGAACAGCAGACAGGGCTGTAACACGTCGTACATCGCATGTAACACGCATTTCTGTTAATGAGGGATTCGTTACTGGGATGCCCTTGCTCATATTCTAGTGTGTGAATACAGAGGTACAAACACGATCACGCGGAACTTTTAAAAACTGTAGAGCTTTAGAGGTCCCGGAAAGCATGCTCACAGACCAACGGTGGGACTCACAGGACGTCTGGCAGTGCCAATGGGCAAACCAGTTGCAGCCCCAGGGTGTTCGCTGTGCACTGGTCTGTCAGTCAGCTCAACCTCTAAGTCAGCTCAGGGTCTGGAAGCAGAGGAAACATATTGTAAAAAAAAAAAAAAAAAAAAAAAGGAAGCTGCTACACCTCTTTCCAAGAGCAATTTTTCAGGTAGGAGTGTTTCAAAGATAAATGCTGTGCATGTCTTGTTTTCCTCTAGGCTAGGATGCAGAGGAGCACAGACCAGGTTCCCAGCGCTTGCCTTGGTTTTGCTGCCTGGTTTGCTGGAGGATGGCCCAGCGGTTTCCAGCACAACGCTGCAGCTCCACGTCTCCGCCAGTGGCAGAAAACAACCGCAAACAAACCTTCCCAGGGCTCTGACTCGCACCTGATTGCCAGGAGCCACAACTGCTGCGGGCGGCAGCCAACAGAGATGACAGAGATCTCCCAGGTTGCTGTTTTTTTTTTTTTCTTTTAAATCTACAGGACCTCTAATTTTCAATGAAGAATTGGTGCAGTTAATTCTCTCTTAACTCAGATTGCTAAAATACATTTGCATTTCAGTTGCTTTTCAGAAGTAGTTCAATAGCAGCATCCTTAGCTCGTTAGCTAGTGAAAATCAGGAATTTAAATTCTACGTACGCCTACATTTTTGTATACGATACGGGTAACAGGCATTTTAGCCGCCCACGCCATCCCTTTGGTCACTAACAACCCTGTCCATGTCAGGACTGCGCATACACCGCTGTGCCTGCAGCTTCAGCGCGAGCCTTTGGCCAGTACCTCAGGCGGCAGACAGCAGCAGCTCTGCAGACTCTTGGTTTCATGAACGCAGCCAAAGGTTTTGAAAGTGGGACCTTAGTCTGAGGCCCCAACAAGAAACGGGCAGGGAAACTGCGTTCTGCCTTCCGAGCTTGAGTCTCACAGCTTACCAGGACTGAATTTACCCGTGTAAATTCGGTGTGTGATAAGACCTCCTCACAGACGCACACTAACCTTCAACCTCACAAATAAAAAATCTGCTTGGCTCTAATTTTGTCGTTTTAGATTTTTCTAGTTTTTTTTTTTTTTTTTTTTTTTTTTGTTTTTTTTTTTTTTTTTTTTTTTTTTTTTTTTTTTTTTAAGGAGGAGGAAAACTTCAAGAAGAGCCATGCAAACCACAGCTTCCCCCCCTCACGGACAAGCAGGGGGAGGGCCATGACGCGATGGCTGTGGGATGGACGCCTCCTGGGTCAATTATGCCCTCATGCCGCTTCCCCCCCCCCCAACTTCCCAATCCCTTCTCGTTCAGCATTGGCAGATTCAGCTGTGCAAGAAACCACACTGGTTTCGTCTTTTCTACACTGGTGCACCTTGCTCTAATTTTTGCTCTTTTTCTGATTTTTTAGGAATAAGGTTGACCAAGAACAGAAACAAGATGGTATCTATGCTCCAAAACGTCAAGGCAATGCTAGGCTGGCAGAAACACCAACTTGTAGCTGACTTTGATGAGAATGAGAGGCCTGTACCAGACAAATTCAAGAGAAGGGCTTCTTTGAATTCTCTCAACACCATCCGCATGTCTCTAAGGAAGCGATTACCATTAAAGCAAGTAGAGCTGAATTTCTGTGAGACCTCAGCTTGGGAAAGCATGGAAGCAAGAAAAAAGGGCCAAACTCTCCAGAGTATTACAAGAACAGCGAGAAACGCTTTTGCAACAGTGTCCCAGGTACTTTGCCTTTGTGCTGAAGCGTACGTAGAGTTGAGGTTTTGCTTCAGGTTCAGGACTGAGATTTCTGGGCTCTGATGTGCAGAATACTGTATTCCGGAGAGTTCATACTGCACAGCACAGTGGTTGGCGCATAGAACATAAAACACTGAGAGAGGATCCAAAGGAGGGCTACAAAGATGGGGAAGGGTTGAGAGAGGAGGACATACGAGGAGCAGCTGCGGTCCCTTGGCTTGTTGCTCCCAGAGCAGGGGAGGCCTCATGGCGGCCTGCAGCTCCCTCACAGGGGAGCAGAAGGGCAGGGGCTGAGCTCTGCTCTCTGGGACAGAGGCAGGACCCGAGGGCATGGCATGGAGCTGTGCCAGGGGAGGGTCAGGGGGTGTGGGAGGAAGGTTCTGCCCCGGGTGGGGGTGTCCAGGGCAGTGGGCACAGCCCCGAGCTGCCGCAGCTCCAGGAGCAATTGGGCACCGCCCTCAGACCCGGGGCGCGGGTTGTCCTGTGTTGGAGCCAGGAGCTGGACTCAGTGATCCTTGTGGGTCCCTTCCAGCTCAGGATATTGCGTGGTTCTATGAACTGCTAGGATCCTTATTATCCTTGCTAGGTAACTCTTGCCTTTTTTATCGAGACAAGTTATGGCTCTGGCAGAACAGGGAGGGAGGTGAAAAGAAGAAATATGGGAAGCAGTTTAACCAAAACCCTTTCTCCTACTCTATTTCACCATGCGTGACAGAGCAGCATTCATGAGGAGGAAGGTGGGTAGACTGCCATTGCTTGCAAATAACCATTTATTAGAAATATGTAGCTTTATGTAATATATAATCTTTCTCATATCTGTGCTGTGTATTAGCATGTTCTTTGTAACAGTCGATGTAAATTTTGACTGACAAAACTACCTGTAGATAGTAGCAGGCTAGCAAACTGAAGTTTGCACTGTTCTTCCTGTTGGGGGCAGACTAAGTACATCAGTTTTGTGTTAGGGAGCCTGGCCCTTTCCTACACAAAACCACTACTGAAGCGTTTGACAAGGTCCAAGGATTAGGGGAGCAAACGATTCCTCCAACCCAAATGGGTACACGAGAGCTCAGAAGCATTCATGCTAGACTCAACCCGATAAGAGAACGAAAGCTCGGGATTCAGCTCAAATGTTCCTCTTCCCCATCTTTCTGGTTCCAAACTCTAGGCTGACTGACTTATTTGGCTTCACATGTCTAACTAATGCCTCTTGCAGAAAATACACACGACTTGCCAAAGCCCAGTCGTGACCTTTCCAGCTGAACCTGCTGGCTGTGCAGCCAAGAAAAGAAGTGCTACACCCCAACCCCCCTGCCACAATAGGAACAGTGCTACTCCAGCAGCCAGTCCCAGAGGCACTCCAAGATCCGGCAAAAGACCCTTGCTTGAGCCAGCAAGGGTGTCAGAACATGGAGACCGGAGGGGTTTCCCGTGCTGGCATGGTGAAGATGTTATCCCGCTCTGCAGATCCAGGAGAGCAGCAGCAGCAGCACGGAAGAGCCCCTGTTCATCACCTGCTCCTGCCAGCAGAAAGATGTAAGCCCCAGTTTTTTGTAAACCTGATTGTTTCTATTTTTATTTATTATTATTACTGTGATTAAAGCATCTTGTGAGATGAAAGGCAAAATACGAAGGTTGTTATCCCGTTCCACTGGAACGGCGTGCTGTTAGAATAGTTAAACAGTAGTTACAGATCCCTGCACAGAAAGAGTCCAGCACCAAGCTGCACCATGAATTTTCATTTTGTGCCATGACAAGAATGAACTTTCTTTCAGTCTCTCTCCCACTGGATTAGAAATTTTGCAGCTTGATTCTCAGCACCAAACTACATCTGACTCCCATCACAGAATCGATCAGAATCGCCTGGGTTGGAAGATCCTCCAGTTCCAACCCCGGGCTGCAGGCTGCTTGCCGGCCACTAGATCAGGCTGCCCAGGCCCCCAGGCTTGGAGCACCTCCAGCGATGGGCACCCACAGATTCTTTGGGCAGCCCATGCCAGGGCCTCACCACCCTCTGAGCAAAGAATTTCCCCCTAGCGTCTAATCTAAGCCTCCCTTCCTTTAGCTTAAAATCATTCCCCCTTGCCTGTCACTATCTGCGCATGTGAAAAGTTGCTCTCCTTTTGTTGATAAGCTCCCTTTGAGCACTGGAAGGCTGCAGTGAGGTCTCCCTGGAGCCTTCTCTTCTCCAGGCTGAACAAACCCAGCTCCCTCAGCCTCTCCTCGTAGCAGAGACGCTCCGGCCCTCTGATCATCTTCATGGCCTCCCCTGGACCCAGCAGCTCCACATCTTCCTTGTGCTGAGGGCCCCAGGCCTGGGCACAGCACTCCACATGGGGCCTCATGGGGGCAGAGCAGCAGGGGACAACCCCCTCCCTGCCCTGCTGCCACCCCTCTTTTGATGCAGCCCAAGACACCGTTGGCCTTCCCAGCCTGCAGGTGCACGCTGCTCTACAGTGCTAAATACCGGAATGTCGTAAAAGCCTCGATGACCTTCACTGCGGTCTGTATCGTGACATTGAGACCTTCCCCCGCCAACATCTGAAGCATTACGCTTGTTGAAGGGGAAAGTTGTATTGCGAATACTAGTTACTATTCTTGCAACAAAGACAGTTGCAAGAACTTGATTTCTGCAACAATTCAGAAAAAAACAAACAAAACCAAGGAAAACCCCACCCTCTTTCCACTACTGGTGCTTGACTGAAGCTGTAAACAGCGATGTGTACGGCTTCCACGGAGTGATTCAGTCCAGCTCTCCGGCATGTTCAGGTACAGCGTGCTGCCGCTGGCTGGTTTATAGGTTCCCTCTTTAGAATAACCGTGAAATAAACCTTTTGGAGGCGCTCTTACGCTCTATCGCATTACTTTCTGTTCTGGTGTACAGCTGCCGTGGATTAGAGAACTGCTCTGCCTTCACCTTGAAGTGAAACAAGCCTCGGTGGCTGCCATCTCCACGCACTGTTCAAATGTATCTGTTTTAAATAATTAGTTCATACTGCAGAAAATGCTCATGTTGAATGTTAAAATATTGCTATACTTAATTTGTGTGCTGCTGTTTATGCTCAAAGGTTTAAAAAAAAAAAAAAAAATTGTTAGTTTTCAGAAGTGTTCAGTGAAGTACACAGGTCCAGACCTCCTCCTTCCTTGCTCCCAGCTCTTGTCCTTCCTTGCTGCCATTAATCAATTCTCCAGCAATGTGTGTGACAACTGCTACTTCACCTTGCTGACTTCATGCTGTTAATGGTAGTCTTGTTCCTCTGCAGGCAGCACGCAGTATCAAACCACTACTCTGTGAAAGCATGAAACCTGCAGCCTGTGCGTCGCTCTCAGAAACTCTCTCAGGCTGGAGAGGAAAGCCTGAGCATTTCCTTCTCAGGAAAGAAATCCCATCCAGCTGCTGGTGCCTGGGCAGAGATGGCTGTAAGTAGTGTTAGCTTACGAGCAGATATAACAGAAAACTTCATTTAGGACTTGAGACTGTACCTCATACTTTGCACATAACTGACTGCTTTCAGTAAGCAATTACATGTTATAATCTTTCTTGACAAAGTTGCTTGGAAGCGCCCTTCACTCGCTTTCTCTTTTCGAGTCAACACAAGAATGCAGCTTGTACCACAACGTGCTGTCTCCTTCTGAGGAGAAGGAAAGGCCCATCTTGGACGTGGCTTCCATCAGGCAGCAGGTACTGTGCGCTGCGTTGAACTGCCCCGTAGAAAGAAACGGTCAGAGCAAGGGCAGACAGGTAGGAACGGTGACCACAGGCAGGATTCCGACTCCTTTGTATTCTAAAAGCACTGCTCCATTGTTTTCAAAGACTAACCATTTATTTATTATTTTTCTTTAATACTAACAAACCAAAAGCTAAGCATCACGTTGAACTAGAAGTTAAAGAACCATTATTTGCTGTTCCAATTCTGCCCACGTCGTGGGTTGGTTGCGGACTGCCCCTCCTTTTCAAGGAGGCCGGGTAGAGGAGTGAGAATGGAGGAGGCACAATCGAGGTAAAAGATAATTAGTTTACTAAAACCAGTAAAGGAATGCAAGAAGATACAATACGAAAGGAATTACGAAACAAATCTAACACGCTGGAAAGCACGGGAGCGTCTCCTGACCTACGTGTGTCCCCAATGGCGATCGGAGGCGGAAGAAAGGTGGGGAGCAGCTCCTGGAAGCCGGAAGGGGCAGGAGCACTCTGGGGGCTGTGGCTTCCCCTTAGCAGCCCTCCCACCTGTGTCGGCTGAGCACACAACAGCATGACGTGGAAACCCCGCGAAAAGCCGTGGCACCTCAGCTGCCGCGCCAAGGCAGCAGGTTTCCGTGGAGTCGCTCCAGCCATGCCAGCGGAGCCGCGCTGGGACTGTAACTCGTGGCCCAAGGACTGCTGCCAGATGGAACCAGTTCGTCGGGTCAGCCTCCAGCAGCTGCGTTCCAGACCACAGCAACTGTCACAGCAAGATCTTGCCGCTGCCTTAACTGGCACCACGGCAGTGGAGTTAAACGTTGCTGTTGTACGACACCGGTTGTCCTTCGGTTATATGCAGACAGCGCTCACTGCAGCTGATGCAACTTCTTAGAACTACTGTTATTAGCTACGGTACCGCAGCTGTTTTGTTCGATAAAGTATAGCAGGCGTCTGATTTGTGGATTTTACTTGTGTTTAAGCAAAGTAGCGTTCATCTGTCAAGCCTTTTTTTGATTCAGTTTAACAAAGTTTTGACTCAAACTAAAGCAAAAATTTCTCAGGCTTCTAGAACTCAACAGCCGTTTCTGTTGTTGCGGCTTTGTGCAGGCTGCTGGAATTGACTTGCAAACAAAACATTGATTTGGGAAACTTTTCTGTACAATAATGTTTAAGATGCACATATAATTTGGTAAAACTGTAACAGCTAAAATCTTAATGGTATTAAATATAAAATGAGGGAAGCACATGTTCAATTCTGAATTAAGTATTGATTTTTAAACTTGTTCCTGATTTTCTTTTCTTTTTTTTTTTTTGGTTAAACAAAACTTACTAAATATTAAAACAGTTAATGAGGCCTGGAAACATGAAAACAACCCAGACTCCAGATGACTGCTCAGAGCTTTGGCATGTATTATTCTTCTGATGTAGGCTTTTTTTTTTCTCCTCACTAGCTAGCTAAAACAAAAGCTCCACTGCCTTTCTATATGGAACAGTTGCCCACTACCATGGATAAGAAGAGTCTGGGACACTGCTTGCTTAAAGGCAAGGAAAGTTTTATTGAAGTGATCAATGCAAGTTTTTAAAAACCAGCTCACATCAAAATCCATACCAGCTGTAGAAATCTTGCTCCCTATTTCATATTAAGAAATTATTATTGCACATTTTTGAAACTTTACAAGGCAGCCATAAGAAATATAAACATTTGTCACCAGATAGAACCTTCTCACTGACAAACAATATGTAAAAGTGTACACTTAATAAAACTATAGACTGAAAGAACATGTACAGCTTTAAGGTTCCTTACAGGAATTCAGTCGTCAGCGGAGTGCCCTTTTCCCACCCCCACAAATAGAAAAATACGTTCTGAGGAGGCCCGGGGCTCTGTGAGGGGAGTGCCGTTCTCCTCCTAGAACAGCTTCATCCTCGAGGGCTGCAATTTTTACGTTACATTTCGCTCATCTCCCAGCAGGTCACAGTAAGCCAGGTTCTCCCTCCTGGTTCAACTGTACAGCTTCACAAATCAGAAGTGACGAGCTAAATCCGTTTAATGTTCCCTCCGCGGCCATCCCCAAACAACGACACCCAAATTCAAAGGCAGCTTATTGGGATACATAAAATCAGAGGGTAAACTGTTATCCCCTCACCTGGGGGCCCGATCTAAAGGCAGGGAAGGAGAGAATGCCAACACCGGCCTTTGATGCCAGAGGCCATGGCACAGGACTCTAGCTGGTCCAGGCCATTTCCTATTTCTGAAGGAAAAGGGTTCTCTTCATCCAGAAAAATGTGTTATTACCTCGATTTTTTCAATGGAATTTAGGATCCTAAGACGGAACCTAAAGCAACAACTCAATGCACTGAAGTCAAATTACTGTGTGAAAACCACAACTTCTGCTGCAGCCATTAACACAGACCCTGAAGAACCACGGCTCTTACGGAAGCTGAGGAAGAAAGCTGGAGACGTTTGTGTTTAGGGAATTCTACCCTGTACCTGCTCCAGATGAGGATGCAAGTGCCACTTTCTCCCCTGCGTGACTGAAATGAACGATTTAATGCAGAAATCTTGATTTCAGATCTTGTATTTCAAGCTGTAATCAGAAAAACGATGACTCTGCCCTGTACAATCTCTTCTCCCCATTATTAAGCCAACAAGCGTATTAAGAAAGGGTCCACATGAATTGTCTACTACTTTTATACCATACTTACCTTCTGCGGCTTAGATACCAAGGGAGTAAAAAAAAAAAAAAAAGAAAAAAAAAAGGGAAAATGCTATCTGTTCAGAAACAAAATTGTTGCAGTTACAAATTTTAAAGGTTGACAATACCTTTTGTCTTCTGGTATCACTAAAAATGCTATGAAACAATGCTTTAACTAATTTAGGACAGGAAACAAAAGGAGAAATTTCATTTTTTCCCCTCTAAATTTATGCTGTGAAATACATGTTGATACTGCAGCCCCCAGCTACCGAGGATTTGCTTACACACACACATTACACACACACACACCAGCAGCGCCCTGATCTGAAGCGGCAACGTGGAAACGGGACGACTTGTTCCCTGCGGAAGGCGAACCGCGGCGGTGTGGCAGAAGGGTGGAGCTTCAAGCTGACTGTCACTGTTCTCATTTTAACAGCAGATTGAAGTGTGTCAGACTTATTTCTCTGGGATTTCCTGATAGTTGCAATTCTATACAATAAGTGAATTTTTAAATTTTGTTTAGAAATGACATCTGGATACAGTAGAGGATAAGGAGAAGTGACCTGTAAGTACTAAGACTATTTTCATCCAAACAAACAGAAATGGCAGCTCTCCCGAACCCCTAGAAACAAGAGGAATGGTCGATGCCATCTCAGTTTTACACTGAACAAAATTTTATGCAGAATAGTTATAAACCATGCCACAAAACTAAGTATACTTTGGTCAGGCAAGAATCTGTTCCAAGGGCAAATACTTTTTTTTTCTTCTTCAATTGAATAAACAGCCTTTTTTTTTGTAATAATAAAAAAAAAAGGTTCAAATTTGCTACGAATGCAGAACCAAATCTTCACTTAAGCCACTTACTGGCTTTCAGTAGCTGCACACATACGACATACACCACAGCGTCAGTGCGCGTCTTCACGATACCTCAGATACGGCCAGGGAAGTCTAGACAAGCCTAAAACTGTTATTAATCACAGTTGTGGGGTTTTGGTTTTTTTTTCTCCCTTTTTCTGTTTTTTGTTCCGCAGCCTGTAGGGTTCAAGCAAGTGCTGACTGCACAGGGAACGCAGCACTGAGGACCAGGGAGCAGAGACGACAACGGCAGGAGCCAGGTCAGCCTTGGCGAGCGGCCTGCTCGGGAGAGCGGGCAATCCCTCTGCGAATGCGGCAGCGCAGCCGTACTCCAGACGCACAGCGAACGCCCATGACCTGCTGCATGCAGTCTGGTGTGCGCAGAGAGTGAAGCTCTGACCAGAAGGAAATGTTTCAAGAGAAAACAGGATTGAAAAAAACTATGCTGCAAAACTAGTGATTCATCAGGGGTTGTCCCAGATATAACTGGGAAAAGGCCAAAAAACAACCGCCCAACCCAAGGCTCCCAAGTACTTGAGGCTCCCAGGCAGGGCCACGGAGTATTTACTGCACTGCCAACCGACCCGTGAGACGCCTAAAGCGCTACCATCTCTTTCACAGGCTCACCTCCAACAGAAGGTTTGTGGAGCACCACTCCAGCGGCAGCTGGCTAGTGCTGCCAAAAGAAAGGGCGCCCCGAAGGCCAGCTCCACACGAGCATGAAGCCGCAGCCTCTACCCTGATGCCCGTATCACTGTTTGCTCAGACGGAGGCAGGTGATCAGGCGGTAACCGTTCCATCCCTGAGCGGTAAGTAATGTTGGCGTTACGAAAAGGCCACGTGAGCTCTCATAGGAAACAAAGTTCGGTAAAATACTTTCAGCTTCACCCCGATACTAGGCGCAGTGACTGAAGTTGTTACCACTCTAAATCAAGCACAATCTGTTTTACTCCTTGCAGCTCATAACATTCTTCAGCCAAGCCAACACAGGGACTGCTGTGACCCAGCTACTAACAGAAAGACAAAGTCTGAGCTTTCAGGACATGGCTCCCTGCACCGTGACACTGCGCCTGCAAAAGACAGGCTTAAATCACCTAGGAGCTGTCTCTAACCTCGTGTTCAGACTCCGAGTCTTTTAATGACACAGAATTACACACGGATCTCTTTCGAAAGGAAGTAGGTCTTTCTGTGACAGCAACTTTAATCAGAAAATAGATTTTGGAGTCTCCTGGCCAGCGGAGGCAGACAGCTAAAGCGAAAGCAGCTAACACTGGAAGCATAGCGATTGCTAGGAGGAGACATGCTACCCACACCCAGTGCTTAAGAAAGTAAGTTCACACTCTGCAGTCAGTGTTGAATTTAGGACCCCTAAGCAAACCTCAGATTTGCCTTTTGAGTTCCTCCATTCTCGGATTCCCTCGCCTATTTAGAACCAACAACCAGGAGCACTCTTGAACCCCACTGCACCCCACTGCACTAGGGTGCACCTAGCTGACCCCACTGGACTTGCTGCAGCAAGAGCTAGAACTGCCTGCCACTGCAGCACGCGAACCAAGAACGCATTTTCCGAAGGGGCTGCCAGGACTGCTCAGTAGTGTCAGTCATGCCCTGGCCAGAGACAGAGCTGCCGTGGCTGGTCCTCCCACAGGATGTACTCTGGGCATCTTTTTTGTTGTAACCCGTTAAAGCAAGGCATATTTGACAGGAAAAGAACACATACAAATGCCAGGTGTGCGTGCTTTATTCCTTCCTAGCCCAGCAGCAGGAAAGAAAACCTCATCACGCTGACACACAGCTCTAACATCTTGTCAGCTCTGGCACCTGTGCTAGCAGTGAACTGACGGGGGGAGAGATGGGTGCCTTGTGCAGTCTCCTCCTGGCTGCAGAGGACAGGGAAAGACATGGACCACATGATCAGAATAAAAACACCCAATGGGCCAAGACAGAACACTGAAAACTACTTTAAATTTGTGGGTTACCGAGCTAGATGTGAAGCTACTGGGAAAGCATTTGTTAACCTGAAGACTGCTTCAATGTAGCTTGTGGAGATCTTTAATTTAGCTTCTGCAGCCGGCTAACTTGACAGCAGAGCACGAAAACCCCAGGCCCCTGTAAGGTAGTTCCCTCTTCCTAATGAGTATGAGCTACTTAACTCTTCATATCCTTGCTAAATTTTCAGCACAGATTACCCCTTCCCTTGAAGGAAGCATTATAAAAAGCTATAGTAAACTCCTGATGTGCCAGAGATCTTTCAAGAAGTTCGCAATAGGTAACCAGCAAACTCGCCAAGTGATGAGCCTAAAACAAGGAGAACGATCGCCATACACACACCACCAGGACAAAAGGCCACGCAGACTGTGCCCTTCACAAAGCACACCGCAACTCTCAGAGGGGAAGCACCCAAACCAAATCCAGAAAAACAGACATACAGTTCAGGAAATCGCCTAGTGAATTCACGCTTTATCAGAGTCAGACTGCTTTTAACTTCTACAGAAAAGAGCTTTTGTGCACTAGCAACTTCATTGCAGGTTTTGAAACATGCATCAGCCCTGTCACAAAAGTGCTCTTGGTGGATTTAGCGTAGTAGAAACTGTTGCATAAAGAACCAGCAAGCTGCAGCTATTTTAAACTAACTACAACACTTAGTTTAGAAATATTATCACTTTGGGAATATTTCACACATTTGACTTCTAATAAGTTTGTTGAGCGATCTGAGAGAAATCAGTAGGAAAATACATATTTGGCACCTGTAATTTGGCATCTCCATTCTTTGAAGCTCAAAGGCTGTAATTCTGATTGCTACAGATTGTCTTAGCACAACAGTTGCTGTAAAGCATGAGAAGGTAAATAATTTACTCCTAGGAATCCCATTAGCATTTATTACTCTGTCCTCCTCCAGCTTAAATATTCTAATTAGGATAATTCAGAAAGTGACTGCTCTGAAGTCTGCAAATCCCTTAGCACAGAGGCTCCCTTTAGGCTCCCATCTTTGGGTCTGTGTCTCAGACTGAAACGGCCAGAGCCATCTCCTTACACGTAGCTCACACATTTTACACAGCCACCAAGTTCCACAAAAACCACATTAATTTGTACACTTGCACATCACTTTGTATACAGCAACACTAACTACTTTGAACTGTGGCAGAGATTTGTTTCTAACACGAAGCATTTATGATTTGGTTCATAGGTGGAGCTCTATTTACTCGATGTCCAGCACCTTACACAACACGAGTGCCTCTCCTGAGGTCTGCTGACCAACGGCGTAAGCTGGAAGGAAGTCCTGGGCTTAAGGCACCCAAAGAGCATCTTGCTGTACAAATCCTGATGACCCATGGTTGTATTCTGATCTCTGCTTCCCTTGCAAATGTTTCGCTTTATCAAAAGTGAAGTGGCAACAGATTAAATTATTTACTGTTTGAAGTGTAAACTTTCTCTGTAGCCTATGGGACCTCCTGTTTACATTGGCTTGGGTGCAGCAAGTCAGTTGATGTCACAGTCCTTTTGAGTAAAAAGCCAGCTGCAGCTTTTTCTCTTACTGCACATCCTGTTACTTTGATGTTTTAAGCACTTGGGATAGTTTTAGACTGCTCTAAAATTTCCCAGTGCATCAAGAGGAACAAACGGGAAGTTCCCTGGTTGGTGTAAGAAGGCATTTTCCAGAGCAGGGAAGACTCCCAGGTACAGGTTCCCCTCTACACCTCGTACTTGGAAGCTGCTGCAATATTATCTTTGAGGCATGACTACCAGTCAAATGGGGGGCACCCAAGATCTACATCCCCAGGCTTCCTAGGGGACAGATTCAAATTTGTGAACTCCACCTCTAACCCAAGCAATGGGGGGCACATGCCTGTCGTGATCTTTGTCTGACTCGGGCTGGCTCTGGGCACGCTCTGGTTTGGGGTTTGAAGAAGGTGGGTCAGGCTGCTGCACAGACATAGTCCTGCGGAGATGGTTTCTCTTGCGCAAAAACTCAGGTTGGGAGTGGAGGCCAAAGCTGCCTTTTCTCAAGATCATCCGGGAGTTGTTCTTTTTTGGTCGTGAATGAAGACTGAACTCCAGGGAAGCCAAGTGGGCTGCATAACCTTCACTGAGGAACTGAAATAGGAAGGAAAGAAAGGGAGTGACGAATTACTGCTGCCTCAACCTGCGGGCTGGCAACCTAGTCAGATATACACAAAAGAACAATACGAGACTCCTCTCGCTTCTGTCTTCAATGAACTGTTACATTTCCTTGTTCAGCATTGTACTAACCATGCACTTGCAGATACAACTTGTGAGCATTCAGTTCTCTTTATGATTCACTCTGCCATAAAATGCCTCATCTGAGACCAAAACTGGACTTCTTTCTCTGAAATATTGTCTCTGCTCGTTACCTTGTGTGCACACGCATGTGTGTGCATGCGCGCATTCACACACATGCATTTCCTTGTTCCCCCAAAAACTCCCTCATTAGGTAGCAAGAGTTACTTACTTGACACTGCGCCTGGTACTTCTTTGTTGATCGTCCAACTATGTAGATCTGGGATGGCGAGAGAGCCAAGACATTGTAAACGGAAATATCCTTCATGGAACCATATGCAGCACAGATTTTGATGTGGCACTGAAACAAATATTACTTCCAAAGTGAATACTCCGACTACTGAACAGCAGGCATTACAAGGATGTCACTTGTTTTGCATTGAAGCAGCAGACAAACTCACTGCTAATGATCCTGTAAAGCACATACAGCTAAATCTCTCTGCCTGAAAGCCAGCAAAAGTACAGATATGCGCACAGGAAAGAACAAGCCGTTCATTTATTTACCCCTAATACTATAGTCTGGAAGGTCCCTTTGGTCATTTTATTAGCCCTCCTTGCTCTTTGAAAAGTGAGAAAAGACAGGAAGAATGGCAAAAAGACTCTGTAATGGCCAGCAGGATTTACTGTTCAAAAGGAAGGGAGCTCTCTTACTTCAGTGAACGACATTCTCCGGAAAAAGGTTTCAGGAATATAAACAGGTTTCTAGTACCTCTTGCATGAGATTCCGTAGAAAAATAGTCTTTTGTCGCAGAGGGTCATGAACAAGTCCATCAGAGAAGAAGATCATTCCTTGTGGGAAGTTGTGTTGAGACAACCATGAAACCACACGCTGCTTTTGCATATCTGGACGGCCAGTAATATAGATGATCAGATATCCCAGGTCCTGCCAATGTCTGCCAGAAGCAACAGATACATTATGTAGGTTGAGAAAGAGAAATCATGCCCATAGGTCAGGTCAGTATTCCTTTGCCCAGCACAGACCCAGCCAGACAAGATCCTTCAACAGGTGGGAGGCATCGTGCCTAAGCATTTGCTCCTACTGAGAAATTATTTAATAATGTCTGCATCTTGAGATGGAGGAAAGCTAGTGACAGTCTCATATAATAAGCAAATGTAAAAATTTCAAAGTAAACCACAGCATTCTAAGATTCCTCTGAAAGCCAGGAACACTCGTTGTCCAAACAAATACAGAAATATATCTGCAAAGCATTCTAGCCTTTAAGGAATAGTTGTGTATTTAGTAAAAATAAAGTAAAATAAAATAAAAAATCTATTCTGCCCTCTTCCCTCTTACTGTGTTCAAACTGACAAGTTAGAAATTTATAAAGTGAAGCATGCAAACCTTACTCACCTGACAACATCAACAGCCCCAGCTCGGACTTTGGGGTCACTTCCCATAATTGAAACACTCGCTGCGAATGAGCCATCAATACTGAACACAACACATTCCATTCCTCGGGGAAGCACAGTCAGGTAGCTTGCAGCACTGCTCTGATCCCCTCTAGAGAGTCAAGCAATAAACGCTTCTTAAAACCAGATGTGAGAATATTTTCCAGATGTTCTAGTTAAGAATTGGTACCAGATCTGTCTGGAACTGCAGTTTCAAAAACATCTGTCAAACAGTGCTTCTGATTTCAGACCCATGTGGGGCAATTAAAGCCTACAGTTCTAGGAAACAGCCTTCCAAAAAAGAAATTTGGAAGCTGACTTTAATAAGAAATTACATTTGTACAAGTACATGAAGCAATTTTATTTTTTTTACACAAACAAAGAAACCTTGCAGAACTCACACTGTGAATGCTGCCTGTACACACACACACAGATAATACATGCATGCTGTATGTACATGTATGTATGCAGCTAATTTCTGTGCAACATACTTTTTTTCCAACAGTCTGCAATTACTGACAAATTATGAGAAATTACAAGGGAAGAGCTGATAAGCACCGCTTATTGGCATCCATCTGCTTACAGAAATCAACTTTTCTCCACTAGATTAATATTAGGGTAATATTAGCATTACCCATCCCTCCGTCCTTGCAGATTACAAGGGAAATGCCAACTCAGAAAAGTAAAACAAACCAAAAGAATCCACCACCAAACAAGCCCAAACCAAATGAAAAATGCACTTGTAGATGTTTTCTTCTCATACAAAGGCAGGTGAAATGTGATCTTCTGCTCATGACGACCTCCCCAAGAGGTCTAGACATTAGGCCACTAATAAAGCACGAAGCGATCCCAAGCCTTATCCCACGACATCCTGTGGTCTTCATACTACATTTTATTTTTAGGGACCATTATCCTTCCTCTAGGAGGGAGGGTGATCGCTGCATGATGTAAAACGTGCAGCTGCTGAGGTAGATTCTTAGAATAAGAGCCCATTTCATCACACCCTAATGGGCACAGTCAGGAAAACTTCCTTCGTTCCTGCACTTTGGAAGCCCACGGGATCTTAGCCTCCCAGTATACGCTGTGAGTAAGTAACCCTCTTTTGTTGAACTGATTGACTGCTGCAACACATCGAGGTAAAACATTTTTTCTTCTTCATCACTGATTTTGCGTCCAAAGGAGAGACTCAAAGGAAGCTGTGAAGCCACTTCCTAAGGGGGTAGGTGGTTTAATTCTAAGTGCAGTATCAAACTTCACATTAAAGCAAAAGCACAGCTAATCTCATTTCACGCATTTTCACTTCTCATGCTTGACTTAACACAGCGGGTTTTGTTTGTTTGTTTTTAAGTGCGGAATGCCAGGAGAGTTGATTTCAATGAACTGTTACTTTCACGTGCTTTTTTCCCCCAGTTTAGGATAAACCTGCTCTTGAGTAGGAATGAGAATGACTCCGTCAGCCTGCCATCAATACATATACAAGTAGCAGGCCGAGAACAAGGCAGTACATGCTTCATTGCTCACATCAACAAAAAAAGCTTCTTATTGGAGAACACAAAGCCATAGCCTTCAGTAATCCTCCCCCAGTGAAGAGGCTCTGAAATCACCCAGGTCGCAGACTCTTGCCTCAAGAGGACTGATTACAGTCATTCAGCCCCCTTATTTTGCAAGGCCAAGTGCCACTAACTTGAACTGAGGATTTGTGTTGCAAAAAGGATAAAACCCCCGGGGCTGGACACCTCTAAGCTGGCCAGTACACAGGTGGTCCTCGCTTCAGATCTAAGCTGATAACACAGGGAAAAGGCCAAGGGAAGATAACTAAAACTGCCCCTGGAGAACTGAGGCACAGACATACTAAGTCGTCTGCCTAAGGCCACACGGAGGTCTGCTGCATAATCTAGAACTGACCAAAATCCCCCTCCATACCCCCTTCAATCTTACACACTGGTGTCTTCCTGATCACAAGAGTCCATCAACGGCTGCAGTTTCAGCTTGGAGCTATTACCTGACCACCATTTTGATGGGATACACACCAACTCTCAGCCTCTTCTGTTTGGGTATGCTGTAGGATATCCGGCCACTGCTGTTGGATATCTCTGTGTCAAAGTACACCCACCTTCCCGAAGATGGCTCAGTCATTATGAAGATATCAACCTGCAAAACCAACACAAGTCATGTGGTGTGACAGCGGGCAGAACACCCCCTGTGGACACGGCCTCTCCAGCCTAGATCCTGTTATTGTCTCCATGTGCGGCTTATAGCAATAGCTTACAAGGAACCTTGAAACTCAAAAACTTCTCAGAGGGTCCTCACAGCTAGAAAATGCTTCCTGACACAGTACAGCTGTTCACTATTGCCTTGATCAGTTAAAGTACTCATCTCAACACTACAGGTATCAAGAAAGTATAGAGCTCAGGAATTCAGCAGGAAAAAAGATCATTTCAGTTTGTGTGTGCGTATCACGTCTTTGCACACTAAACCTACAAAACAGAAAACTTCATCTGGTGATTAAAAGACAAAATATTTTTCAAATCATAACCTTGCTTTCAAATTGTCACAATCTATTTATCTATTTTTGAGGAGGTTTCATCAATATGCTTATCTTCAACTTAAATATTTCACTAAAATTCATGAAGTGTATGAAATATGTTTTCTGACTTGAGCTGTCACGTTTTAGCAATAAGTGTATCAGCAAACCTGAGGGAAGCATTTCCAAGCTCTCCTGCTGGACTCAATTTTTAGAGAACGCACATATAAAAGGTGTGTCTGCTTCTTCAGTGTCCAACACAGCCAGGCACTCTACAGGAGACTGATCAGCAGCTTCTGAGATCATAAAACCTTGTTTATCACACAAAAAGTCATCATTAAGAGTCATTATTCCCATGCAGACTGCTCTAAAAGCAGACTGCCCACGGTGGAAACGCAGGAAGCAGAATGCTGAACCCCACGTTCCATTTCTAGCCTGGCAATGCTTTCAGCTCAGCTGCACCTTAGCCCCACAGCCAGCGGCAGTGCTTGCACTGCTAACCGCTCCTTCTGAATGACTCCTGTTACCTTCTGGTTTCCCTTATGAAGGAACAATATTTTCATCATAATGTGTTGTAAATGGACAGGTTCTCACTCATTTTCAACCAGTGAACTGCAGGTCATTTCTTGGAAACTGTTTCAGCTATGGAACTACAAATACACAGATTTTATTTTTCAAAACACAGAAGGTTCTTTCAGCATAACCGTGTCAGAAGCTGCAATTATATACACATACATATATATATTTTTTTCCTGAAGTAACATTGTACAAATTATGAACTGCAAATATGTGAGAATTACTGTAATTCTAGGCAAGTCAACTAAGTCCAGTCATGACCAACATCAGTGCATCTGTGCTGGTATTGTGACAACAAACAGGTACGAGTTGCGTGTTTTATCCACACACTTCGCAGAGGTATCAGCATAAGCATAATTTTAAAGGCAGAAAAAGCGAAACACAAACACTGAACACAGAGTTAAATTGTCAAGATCAGTTATACCTCCTGCCGTCACTCAAGTCACCATTAGTCCTTCTCTCTGCCAGCAACTCCTCACCATCAGCCAGGGTATCCACTCAGCTGCATGGTTACAGACTTCTCCATCCCTGCCCTTCCCACTGTCCAAGCCATCTGGACGCTCTGAAGACGCTGCGCTATTCGGCTGATTCTTAGGCGCGCGAGGTTCATGCGGCACCTTAGCAGAATGGGCCACTCACAAAACAGGCAAAGGGAAGCTTCCATGCTTCAGTTCTACCCACAGCTCGGCAACATCGCTCTATTTATTTCCACAAAAAAACTTACAGTCTCACTGAACATGAACAAATGAGTTAACTTCGTATTTATTTGCTTTGTTAGTTTTAAATCTGTCTACTGCAGGCAGCTTTAGGGCAAAGACAATTCCAGCTATGTCATATTACTACTTCAACTCTGGAACTAATCTCTGCTCTTCCACATATATGAGAAACAGCAGCTGCCTAACCTCTAGAATCCCTATTCCTTTATCTAGTTGTCTTACCTTGGCAGGAGGACAGACATTTTTGTTTTAGTGATTTGCCAACTGCTATTCAATTCTTTTTTGTCCTTGCTCAAGAAGTTAATTGTTTCCAGCAGGTGATGCAAACAGAGGACAGGTTCAGAAATGGCTGCATGGCACTCTTCATTAACCAGAGGAGATGGCCGGCATCATGTGAAAATGATGACAGCCGGGAAAAACGTCAGCTGCTAGACAGCATGCTTACAGCGTGGTGGGAGGGCACCCTCACCCTCAGGCCATCTCTGGTATTAGGAACTACACGTGCACTGCACTCAACAACTACTTCTAGTACATGTTAGCTGAGGAAAAACAAGGAAACAGAACACTGAATTTTACCTTTTCACCCGTTAAAGCTACCATGTCCAGAGGTCCATACATAAAGCGCCCAACTAGTACCTGAGGACCATCTTCTGCTGCAATGACGTCATTAGCCCGGTGATTAGCAGTCACATTCTGAAATGAGACCGAAGGATGAAGTGTTTGCTTTCGTAGCAAGGCTACTGTCTCTATTGTTATTATGACCGGTGATAAAGAAACACAGTCCCAGACAGTGCGTTTGAGGAGTATCTCAGTGTACCTTACAGCACCTCCAAACACTGGGCTGCCATTTCAGCCGGAGCCAGGACCCCATCAACAACGGGCAACAATGTTAATGACATCAGCAATGTCCTGGATAGACACCCCACCGGGAACACACAAGATGACCAAGTAAGAGAGTATCTTTCAGGAAAGGACAGTTTCATAGGCGAGTACTTTTAAGAGAATGCCAATTACCTTTCAGTACAAGTGGTGCCGTAGTCACATGACTGACTAATTCTGGTGAGCACTTGTGCTCTGGATCACAGTAAATCCTAACAGCACTTACAGTGCAGTTCAATTCTTGTTAAAAATTTATCTAAAAATAAACAGTCATTTTGCTAAGAGGAACTGCTCAGTGACTTCCAAAATAAATTTTCAAAGATATGGATTTTATTTATTTATTTCTTCAGCCTGTAACTGATGTTTGTAACTGAAGTGGTATCCAAAGAAAGAACAATACTTTTTCTTGGGTCATGGATTCATCCAGCATACAAAAAAAAAAAAAAAAAAAAAAAAAAAAAAAACCCTCTTTGCTTAACAGGCCCTTCTGTTATTTAAAGAAAGAAATAGGTTTTCTCCCTACATGTAATGACTAACCAAGAATAAATTGTTCCTATTTCCTAATTGTTACTTTATTCGTCTCTGGATTATGTTAGTGATCTTCAGTTATGTAAAATTAGTGCTTTGGGAGACTCTACTTAAATTGCTACCCAACCCAGTTTCTATAGCTGCCATGGATATTCAGATTCATACTTACTCTCAATTTGACATGTGTCCTTTTGCGTAGCCATTTTTCTCGTGGATTGGATGGGCTTAGTGTTGCTGGATCCAGGTCGTCATTTTCTTTGAAATTTACATTTTCATATCTCATCACCTGAAATGGTATTAATGCTTTAAAAACCTGCATGCTGCCTTGGGAGTACCGTACTTGTCAACAACAGGGTGACACTGCTGCCTCAGCCGAATGATACACAGGCCATGTGGCCACATTAAGTGCTGGCCAACAGTGAAAAGAGTTCATCCGTCTGTAAGGTTAAGCTGAGGTATCAAGCAGCTTTTCCATTCATGACACAGCTTGTACATTCTTTTGCATTTAAATCCCTCCCTTAACCACACAAATCCAGAGAAAATGGTGAAAACATTAGGATGACATCAAGTGACAGTCACATCATCTCCTCTTTGTCTGCAAAGTCAGTAAGGCAGCATAGGATCACAGAAGTATTTGATAATGTCCTTTATTAGGCAGAGGTGAGATTCCTGACTCCATCTGCATTCATTCTCCATAATTAAACCTTGACAAGGTTTCTTATCACCTTTTAGATATTACTCACCACTGCAGTAGGCAATAGGCTCAGGATTTGGCTTGTGGCTGGTGACATCCGAGGATAAGAGGACTGTGATTTGTGAACATACAGAACCCTATCATGCAGACTACATTTTCTTACGACCTAAGTATCACACACTTACCAGGAAATTTGTATGTTCAACTCGGATATCGGGGCCAACTGACAAATTTCAGTAAGACAGAGCTTGAGGCTTCCATAATGGGACTGTGGATAGCATAAGCCTACTCAGTTTGAAAGATAAATAGCTTAGTCTGGCTATTTCAAAAAACAGTAGAAAACGAATCGCGTTGAGCAGTTGGCTATACTGAAGTTTTCCATGCAGTGGTTTCCACCTTGGGTGCCCCCTCTGGTACAGAGTCCTGAAATCCCTTTGAAAACTGTCTCATATGAAATCCATCAAGCAAAATCCTGTTGCCTTCAGTCTTAGCAAAGCTAATTGATTTGCAACTGATCAGAGTAATGCCGTGAGGTCAGTGTGTTTTTTAATGAATCGTCATGAATCCCATTCACCAGAGAGCATGTACAGGAAATAGATATGCACACAGGGCATTTATGAGTCATTAGCCGTAACATCCAGGAAGGCAGAATGCCCAGCCTACCCAGCATCAACCAGTCCTTCATGAGGTGCTGCAAGCTCACACACTGCTGTAGAGGCATGTTCATATATTTTAAGCTCTAAAAGTTTGAAGCTTTAATGCACATAATCAGGCTAGGTAAGACACAAGCCTGCAACTCAATATGGATGCCCAGAATGCAAAGATAATAAAGCAGGAATGATTGCTAATAGATATGTGGGCTTAGGGAGGCACATGAAAGGGAAGATGCAAGAATGTTTTGATGGATTCAAGGTTTAA
>VXAV01004041.1:168556-194247 GCA_013399715.1 Alectura lathami
AAAAAAAAATCAAAGAAGCATCCTGAAAGTATTTCACAAGAGTAAGCCAGGAACAACAAGCACAAAAACAAGGTAAGAAAAGAAAGGAATTATTAGTTCTTCCAAACTCACAGAGTATTAGAGATGTAAATGGGAGGAGAAGAGGCAAAAGATGGAGAGGAAATGGGGAAGTGAAGTTCTGCAATATCATGAAAGAGGAAAGCAGGCAAACTGGAACTAAAAGCAAAGCAGTGGAGCCAAAGAACCTGTTCTCCTAAAGCCTGATCGCAGCTCTCAGATTAATCAGCAGCTCTTCTACAATCAGCCCCACTGTAAGACTGGAACCTGGGAGCTCAATTTCTCCATGTATGTTGCTTGCAGCACACCATCCTCAGTGCTGGCACTGTCAAAGGTTAGCTGCTGGGAATCTAGCCATGTTATTACCAGAGAATAACTTTCCTCCTGGAAACATTTAAAGCATGTCTCTCTGCTTGAGAGTAACCACCATGTACACATGCTATTCCACCACACACAACTCCCACTGAACCAAGAAGGCTGCTATCACTGATTCCGTTTTTTATAAGAAAGTCAAAAGATTAAACAATTTAGCCAGTGCCACAAAACCATCAAAAAATGGAGCACAGGCACCTACCTCATCCAGTGTCAACATCACCTCTCCATATCCACTTAAGTCTGAAGTACATAAAATTGGTTGAACTCCAGTTTTCTTTCTTAAGTGGAGACCGCAATAATACAGTTTATATGCCAGTAATACTCAAAAAAAATTGTGCTTCCACAACAGTAAAATCTTTCCTGGACCACAGTTAGAATGAATCCTCCCTTCTCTCCAAATGCACCACTCATCTACAGACCCTGTCATGCTCAGTGGTCCCTTCACACAGCCTCAGCTGAACTGAATTCTTCACCAGCAAGGAGGCAAATCTTCCACCAGACAGCAGAACTTACTCATGAGCATATCTTAATGTTGGACCACCCCTAGGTAGTAGCACAATTGATCCCACAGTGTCTGGAAAAAAAGATTTTGACAGAAACAGCAGCCTGAGATTACTGAGAGGATACACTCGTACCTACAGTTAGGGATGCAATAAAGGGCACTCATCTTCAAAGACCTACCCGTAAAGCCTTCGCTACTGATTGCTATGCATCATAAAACTGAAGCTGCAGACTTAGTTTTCAGACAGCAATTTTTTGATATATGAGCAAAATCCTGTGCTGTCATTGCCATTCACCAAATCCTTAAATTTTCTCTGGTTTAATATGGACTTGATTTTCTGATTTCTGCTCTAGGGAATGAATCTATAGGATTTCATCTGTGTAGATTTTTTTCTCCTCACCTGGATGCTGCTGACGCTTCCTCTCCTGCTACTGTTTCGACTCTTATCAGTTCTATTAGTATTACAGCAGATGGCATCAAAACCCAAAATTCCTCCAATGCAGTCACCAACGAGACACACCTGAGGGAATAAAAATATACTTTTTGGGATGCAGCAAGTGTTTTACAAGACACAAAAACCATCACAGCAGTGCAGATGAGTACCCATCTTACTTTACACCCTCGTTCCTGCTTTTTTAAACCTTGGTTCCCACTGCAGTTGAAAATGTATAGTCACTTTTTCCCCACTTCCTCTTATCGAAAGATATATGGCCTATGCCATGAATATCTGTCCATAGGACTGTTTTTGAACATCAGGGAGTTCTTGCAAATAGGCCAGAATTCTTCCAGCTATTTGAAGTCAGGTTCCAGCTCGAAGAGTCAATATCACTCCAGAACCTGTCTTACGCATTTCAAGTCATTCAGCAGTTCCCACAGTCGTATCTGGTAGAGGATCTCAACAGATTAAAAAATAGGTTGGTATTACTCTGTCCAGGATAACAGAAGAGAACTTTTAAATGAAGTAGTAAGTGGAGAGATTCACTCTTGCTTCACATTTACTATAAACACACAAGCTACCTTCAAAATATGGGTCTGTGAATTGAAGTGCATCAGGTATTAAAACTGGGAATTCAGTAGCTGAAATACTTTCATGGCACACTACAATCCACCTCACAAGCCCATGCTGCTGAACATCTCCCCATCCCATGGGAGACAATTCTTTCTCCCCGTCTCTATCCCATGATGAGTAACTGTTACTTCTCTCCTGTTCTCTCCTCGTCAACAACCTGCTCTGTTCCGCAGCCTCCAGCAACCTCTTCTGTCTGTTTCTCAAACTGAAGAAAACATACCGTCTGTTCTTCCCAACAACAGACCTCTCTCTACTTGCTTCCAGCCTTAATTCAGCTTGGCTACAACACCAGACTACATGTTTTGGATACCAGAATGTTGTGTATGATACCTTCAAAGTGAACTGCATTAGGAAAAGCAAGCACTTCAAGATGCAGGCAGGAAAAAGTCTCAGAGCTCTCTCAGTGCATCTCCACATACCAGACTTTCTTAATTGACAGCTAATAGCTGCTAAAAATACATTTCTCAGGATAACACAAAGAGTAATAAATATACCAAAACACGTGAAGGTAACCTCTACTAAAGTCATATACAATCCACCAAAAAGCTGATTTACTCTCTGATGTTCAAATTCCTACTACCATGCAATAAAGTCAACAAAGAACAGAAAATCATATGGACACCAGATAGAAACCAGTAACCTTAATAAAACTAACAACATGCTTTATGGGAGATTAATGGCTTTTTCATAAATACACTTTAACTCTCACGATCACTGGCATTAGGGTTATGGAGTTAACTTGTTCCAGATGCTGCACAAAACTGAAAAAGTAGCCTATGATCTGCTGAACTTTCAAGATAAATGGACAGAAAATACCAAAATATGAGAGGAAAGAGACACACAGGGCGAGGTCAGGTTATACATCACGTATTTTAGAAGTACAGGAGTTAGTGCTAAAACTGAGATTTCTGCAGGCTGCAGATGTCACACCTGCATTCTAACAATACTGGTACTTGCTGATGGTAAAAACTCTTGTTGGGCATACAGTAGTCACATAGATTCTTGCACTTGTAATACTAACAGTTTGCAACAAACACCAAGGATATTTGTTTGTTTCTTTGTCAAACAATAAAAAAGACCATAAAAATTAATTTCTACTGAGAGAATTGTTTTCACAGTTATTTCTATAACTGGTATAATTCTTCTTTGCACAATCTCTACTTTTATAACGCTCTATCACTGCAGATAGGCTGTTTGCATGTTTTGAGCAAAGAACAGTTTACTGTGGTTATTATAAATGGCTTCAACCAAATTTTAATCTGATATGCCATGCATAATCTTATTATTGTATGAAAAAAAAGTATAATAAGACACATGCTTTCCTTAAAAGATTACACTGTATTCTAAATTAATTTTTTTCCCTTGTTCTATAGTCTGGAAGTACTTCATTGTACTTCACAAAATAACACCAACAACTCACATAGAGTAGCAGTAACATATTCATTCTATGTGAAGCAGGAAAGTTCTTTTTTTTCTAGTCTAGAGATGGAGAAGCAGGAATAACAACTGCAACATGTGTCAGCTGGAAAAAGTCTGCAGGTGACCTCACTTAGTGGATTAATTTTTCACACCAGAAAAATTAAACTACTTTCCCAGAGCTACACAGGAAACCTGCAGCTAAGCATTTATCTTCTGAGATTCTTTACTGTTAGTTGCTTTATTACTACTGTGACAGAGGCAAAAAAGAAGCAGCAATAGTTCAGTCTTGGATTCTTTTTGCTGTCAGAGATGTGCTGATGTCTCAACAATTCCATCAGCTATAGCAGGCGTGTGACAAACAGTAGTCTTGTGCTGGCACACTTGCCCACCGCTTAGCATGAGACAATCTTACCGCTCAACTAAAGCTCCTACACATCATCAGAGTTCATAGCAATAATTACTAAGAGCTTAGGTTTCAAAAGGCTTGTGGGAGAAGGTATAGTGTTTTCTACCAACTGAGTAAGTCCAGGTTAGATCGCACACAGGATTCCAGAAGGTTCTTACTCATGCTGAGTACTGAGAAAACATTTTGTACAGGTAATCCAAGCTAATGATCGTGCATCACATTTACAATATTGTTCCCACACTCATAACTCAAAACCACCAATACAAATCAGAAACAGCTTAACAACAAACAGACTTGCTTCAAAGGAGTTTAACTTTGATGTAAGAGAAGAATAGTCCTACCTGTCCATTAAAACCAACCCCATCTGCAGATTTGAGAAAATCACTGTAAACTTGGTTTGCTCTACTGATCACCATGGCAACTGCATCCTGGTACTGAGGGGATGAAACAGCCAGCAAGGGCAAGGCAGCCAGTGGGATGTGGTCTTCACTGCTGCTGAGACAGCTCTCATCATAGCTGTAGGGATTTAGGCTAAAGAAGAACATGCTGTCATCAGGAAAAACGCAAAAGGTAGCACACAGCATTAGCAAATGAATAGTTACCTCTTAACAGAAATGGGCTGTGCTGTTGCAGTTCACTATGAAAGTACAGGAAGGATCATTTTCTCACAACACTCAACATCTTCAAAATTAAGGAGTTACTGCTTTACCAGACTAAGACAATACTAGAAGGCATTCCTGTAACTACACATACAAGGTGAAATTTTTCCACCTTACTTTTACACATACAAGTAGACATAATTTACAAGAGGGAAGAGACTATTCCTCTTCAATTTTTTTTTTCCTCGATATATTAACTTACTACTTTAAAGAATGGAATCCAAAAATCACAATGGAATATTGTTTCCTTGAACGAAAGCGAGATAGATACATT
Source organism: Alectura lathami (assembly GCA_013399715.1). NCBI lineage: Eukaryota > Metazoa > Chordata > Aves > Galliformes > Megapodiidae > Alectura > Alectura lathami. The sequence continues at coordinate 173,318 of VXAV01004041.1, forward strand.
GTTCAAAATCACAGAAATGTTTTTCCAAATGTTCCATCTGTCCAAAAATATGGAACAAAGTTGCACATGCTCCAAAATCGTATGTAATTGTTTGTGCAGTGACACTTTGGTAAGAGAGGTAACTTGGCTGAAAAGGCAAGCTTAAATTTCACAGGATGACAGTTTTATTTTAGTTTGGATGTGTGCTTTGCAATTTTTTCAGTACACACCTGTCATGTTTTGACTGATTTTTATTGATGAGTGAACAAAACAATTCAAAGCCAGTCAAAGGTGCAAGTACCTTACTGCGTGCCCGATTCTCTCCCAGTAAGATGACTGTCCTTCAGAGACTTTAGCCACTGAACTATTTTTGTAGTAGTCAGTATTTTGAAGCAGTCAGAAGTATTTTTGACAATTCAGCTCATCCAAACTTCATCCAAAGCCAAAGGCAAGCAACTTCAATATACTTCAACATTATTTCACATTCACTTTCTTTAGGAAATTTGTGGGTTAACACAACATTGAAAAGTGAGCTGCCTGAAATGGAATGAACGTCTATGTCTCTGCCAAAACCTGCATCCTGGGGACTATCGCCAGGGTAATAGAAGAAGAGAAGATTACTTGCAATGCTCAAGTATGGAGGTCAGTCTGTACTCACACCCTGGGCCTGAGCTGAACATCTCCACCCTTGGCTCCTGCTGAAGCACTCCAGTGATTCGGTAATTCCTGCCCAAAGTTTAACGGTTTCTATGTACATCCTAGAGATCAGCTGGTCTGCCAAGCTGTGTCAGTTTATCCACTAACACAGCTTCCCTTTGCCAGTTGATTCAGACATCCAAATGCACAGCAGACATACAGTTGCAAATGTTAACTCTCAAAAAAAGAACAAAAAAGAACCTTAAAAACCTACATTAGAAGGCCTCATTTACTATAACAATTGGCAGAAAACACCTCATAAGGGAAAAAGAGAAACATAGGAAGGGGAAAAAAATTTGTTTGAAATGGAAAAAAAATAAATCTGCAAATGTTTATATAACAAAATTAAAAAGCAAACCATAATCACAACAATACTACACAAAACAGAGTAAATGGAAAAATTTTTATGAGTAAATGAACATGGATCAAACAGAAATTGAGCACTTACTGTCTAGACAATCAATCACAAACAGTTGTCTTCCTTAGAGATTAGGGAGGTTGGCTTTTTTGTTGTTTTTGTGGAGAGGGGTAGTGGGGGGTTCAATTTATTTTATTGAAAAGGCTGTGGCCACAGATACCTCTGTTCTCATGACAAAACACAAAGGGGAAAAAAAAACAACAGATCGCTGAAAGAGTGTGTGGTAGAGACAACGTTTTTTATTAACAGGGCAGGCTAAATACTAGTGCCGAAGCTGAGACAGACAGGCAAAATATCAGTGCTAGAGCAGAGAGGAGCAGTCTTGTTATCTGGGTTCACGGGCAGCACTGCAGGAGGTCCTTCCAAAGCATCAGCTTTAAAGCACCACACTTCACAAAGACCGGAGATGGAGAGGGAAATCACAAGGAAGCAGCAGAGTGCAAATGTCTGAAAGATAAAGCTACCTGCTCTTCACTAGCACTAGAACCTAAGAGCTCTGTGATACAAGGCAGCAAATTACTAGGCTGCAAGGCACGACTGGTCTTCCAAAGCAAGCGTACCCTTGGCTCCCAGTGGCATCTGCTAGCAGGGGTTACTGAGACAGCACCATGGAGATGAGAGGTCAGGGGATATTCAACCTGTGGAGCTAAGCAGAGAGAAGAAAGGAGGAACAAGGGAATGAAATTCTGAATGCAGAAAGCACCTGGCTAGATGGCTGATGAAGAAAAAACACAGGTCCCTCCTCATAATTCCTAAGGTTACTCCCTGAGGTGAGGTTAAAGAAGAAAGCTGTGGGGAAAAATCACCTATTTGGGAACAGTTGTTTGGATAAGTGTCACAGAAGTGTCTTTAGACATTTGTGTAACTTTGCTATCTGTGCTCCATTCTGGCAGACCTGGGGCCTTGCCGTTGCTGCTTCTGAATGCCAGGATATACATCAACATCCTCCCTTTGGGGGGATAAAAGAGAAACAAGGAACAGGCAATACTCAAGTCACAACAACTCGACTTTTCCCATATACTTTCTAATTAAATTATAGAAGTATTTTTATAAATTGATCATGAAAGTGCAAGAACTCACATTGCAGGACTCACCACGGTGCAAAGACAGTCATGGAAGGTGCTGAGCACTCTGAAAATCATCCCAGAAAGCACATGCACCTCATCTGATTATTCATATTTCTACTTCCGTACTTCAGTGCTTTTCTGAGAAGGATCACAACAGTGTCTGTCTTGAGTACTGAGCCCTTACCATTTGTTGAAGTCAACAGTATTTCTTGTCCGGTTATCAGTGGAATTATGTAAGGACAGACCAGCAATGTTGAGAAGACCATGCTATTAACTTTAAATTTTGACCTTGCCCCACCTGTGAATGATGAAAGGATAGAACACTACACACCCAACCAAGAGGTAATGATATTTCACTTCAGCCAGGTAAGGCTTTTCTTTCCCACTTCTTGCAATACTGGTAAATGCAAACAAATAGCAGGAATAAGATCAGATTTTGCAGTTATGAGCAAAATACTATCACTAATTTAGCTGAATAACCAAATTTCTTGGCAAAGTTCTGTAAAAATGTAAGAAACAGGAAAAAAAATCTCAATAAACTACTATCTCTAACAAAAACAATGAGACTAAAATAATGCAGTGCTCCACTGCAGTCATTAACTTTTCTGTGCGGTCCTCTGATAAACAGGAAACTGAGTCTGCAAGGAGGGTAAAAGAGTGATTTTTTGGCTTAGTAACAACAAATGTATTCCAAGAGCTAATTTGGCCACAGACTTCCTACCCACCTTCAGCAAGTGACTTAGCTCCTCTTTGCCTGAATTTCACAGACAATCTCAGTGCCTTAGCTCACAGGGTTAGGATTAGTTAAATTCTTAAATATAGCAGTAATGGCATCCACAAGCATTATAAACAGAATTTCCATCTGAAGTGAGCTGACATAAACAGCAAAATTAAGTGCCATTAATTCTTACATCTGAATTTAAAAAGGTATCTTTTGCAAAATGGTTAGGTTATTAAAAGAGATGAACTTTAAACATCTAGAAAATTACCTTGTTTGTACACAACTGTTGCTGTACAATGAAGTCATACTTTAATTTACTTTGGGATTTTTCCAGGCTAGGCATTTGCATCAACTCCTCTTAAGACTATCACTGTCTTACCTACTGCCTCTAGCAAAAATACTACACTGCTCTGGCAATAGATTTTGCCAGGTTTCAAGACACTCACTAGGCTTAAGGCCTGTTGGACCAAAGAGTGAAGACAGTTCACAGGCTAAGTCTCTCCCTCCGAAAAGAACTCTCCTGTCCTTTACATTTTTTGTTGCGTAATCAGATCATGACAATGCTCTTTCTTGACACTTTGCGATGAAAAAAAAAAAGAGAAAATCCTTCCAGTTCCCAGCTCAACTGAAACATTTATCAGCTGGAGGGATTTTTCCCTGAATGACCCTTTCCCTCTAAGCCGCTATCTGCAAGACAGAGGAGAACTGCCTGTGTGTTCACGTGAAAAGTCCCAGTGGAATTCGTCTGAACTCAAAATCTCAGCACACAGGCACGGCATAATTCAAAACCTGTGCCAAGGCAAACAGAGGGTTGCTCTACCTTGGCACACAGTATGCCTGCACATTCAGAAAACTGAGGATACATTTAAATCAAACATGAAATCTTGGTGCTGCTGCTTAATCTGGCTCACACTTCATAACATATTTCAGTAATTAAAAACACACTTCCTCCCTCACAGTTTGCTAATTGGGATGTCTACCACAAGTTTATGTTCCACAACTGCTTCCTGGAGTTGTGACTGTGAAAGCTACTGGCATGACGCTACAGAAACGTGAGAGAAGGGAATCATCTCTCCTTTTGTCAGCCCCAAACGGATAAATCACAAGCAGCTCTATGCAAGAGCATATCAAGGTAATACTGATCCCTTGTCAGTGCTGGGAATGATTCCACTGGACATTCAAATACCTAGCTTGGATGAGTATCGTATGCTGCAACAAGAGGGACTCAAAAAACAAAGAGAAAGAAGGGGGGCAGCTCTGTTCATTTGGGCTCATTTAAGGTCAAGCAGGAAAACTGTTGCAGACTCAGGAACAGTATTCGTATCCCCTGACTCCCAAGTGGACACTATACCTATAAAGCAACTCCTGAAGAGGACGTATGACCACACGTCATTTTTCAAGTCTCACAGCACTGTCAAAAAGAGTGCATATCTGAAATTTTTACTACCATAACAATTATTAACAGTAGTAGTAGTTTTTCACAGTGACAATGTTTTTCCTACAAGCATGCACACAGGAACTTCAAAACATATTACTGAAGCACAGTTAACAGTTCAGAGTTACGTTTGTGCTTTGTGCACAGTAAATACCAAACTAAGCAGGTCTCTAAGATGCAGTTGCTAACTACCCTTTCTCTGAAAGCTGAGCTTAGTAATTCCTAGAGGCTTGCTTTTGTATTGAAATATTATCACAGCATTTCACACAACAATAATTTTCAACTACAGAGCTGACTTGCTACTAGGAACGCGATCTGATGCACGATCTCGCTGGTTTGTTCAGTCCAGAGCAGAGGAGGCTGAGGGGAGGCCTCATGGCGGCCTACAGCTCCCTCCCAGGGCAGTGGAGGGGCAGGCGCTGAGCTCTGCTCTCTGGGGACAGTGACAGGGCCCGAGGGCACGGCATGGGGCTGCCTCAGGGGAGGGCCAGGGGGTGGTGGGGAAAGGTTCTGCCCCAGGAGGTGGGGGGCACGGCACAGGTTCCCCAGGGCAGGGGGCACGGCCCCGAGCTGCTGGAGCTCAGGGAGCGTTTGGACACCGCTCTCAGACAGGGGGTTTGGGTGGTGCTGGGGGTTGAAATCAATGATCTTTGTGTGTCCCTTCCAACTCAGGATATTCTATGATTCTAAGCCAAACACTACCATGTACCACAAGCACTTATCAAATTTTTTTTTGGTGAGAATTTTCTTAAGAACCAAGCAAACAAACAAATGTACTAAAACCTCAACATCCCCTCAAACTTCTCTGTAAATTCCCAAACTTTTTTTTTTTTTTTTTTTTTTCCCCAGTTATCAATCAACTTCCTAAGAAGAAAACACTGTCTTTGCTTCATGTAGCAACTAGCAAGTGTTTCCTAGCAGGATCAGGTCTCAAACAGGAACAGGACCTGCCAGCTAGAAACGTGTGTGTGAATGTTATGCGGTACAACTATATTACAGCTCACGGTCAAAGCTTGCAAGTCCCATCCCCACTTACATCAGTTAGCAAGTAGATCTGGTCAGATCAGAAAATCCGTCAACCCTTACTACGCATGTAACCAAATACCAGTTGTACTGTGAACGGAAGCCTTCACCAGCCAAAGGCACGGACTCCCAGCCATACATCCTCTGTAACTCATTCAAGACACTGCTTTATACCGCATTCTTATTATTAATAGCAATAAATGAATACCACAAAACTACAGGACTCCACGAGGAGTGGCAGCTGCTATTGGGAATGATCACATCTTAATTTTTTTTTGGTCTTGTTAAAGAGTATACCCACGTTCAAACAGGAATACTCTCTCATCAAGAAAATGCATTAAATCACTAATATTCTAGATAGTTTTCTGTTCTCAGTCTCCAGTGGATGTTAGAATTTTCTTAAATCAGACTCATTCTACTAGCAATGCTTCACAATCTCCATTTCATTCCTAAACCAACGTTAGCAATACGCCATTTGTTTCTAATTAAAGATTTTTTAAAAAAAATATTATTGTTATTACTTTCACAGATTGGATTTTAAAAGAGGAGTGAAAGAAAAGTTACAGTCCAACACGAGTTTTTTTTTGTTGTTGTTGGTTTTTTTAACTAATACATCCACACAGAATAGGATGAAAGATTGTTCCAACTCATTCAGTAAGCAAAAGTTCAAAAAAAGATTCACAGCGTTTCACTATGAAAAAGACATGTCATAGAAAGCCTTTCAAAACCACACTGCAAAGCCAAACATTATAAAATGAAATCAGCTTACTTGGAAACAAGCGAGAAGGCTGCTGAACAGATTGCTGGGCAGGGAACAAGTCTGATTAAGATGTGGCCCAAAGCAGCAGGGAAATGGGCCTGGGTCACTTTCTCAAACACAGAACTGAAGGTGTTGATGTCTGCCAGCTTGCTGCTTTGGTCCTCTCCCTCAGTGTCTAAGATGTTACCCCCATGTAGGATCAGAATGAGCACACGAGTTTTGCATTTCTGGTGTTGAACTCCTTCCTATGGGAAGAACAGGAAATGAGAAAGGAGGGAGCCTTTTTATGTTCAGTGGTGGCATACTTGGCATAAATGTTCACAAGCAATTAGCACTGATTTTTTTTCACATCCCCACTGTGATCTTTTCATGTTATCTGCCTTTTGGAAGAGGGTGGGGGACTGCATTTAATTCAAGTTTGTCTGATACAGGTAGAGCACACTAAGCTCTGCCATAAAATCCTTGCAGCTCAGATGTAGGTTTCGGACAAACAAAAATTATAAATAGCTTTGTGCAAATCAAAAGCTATTGGAAATATTTCCTGACTGGAGAAGCTGTCAAACGTTCACATACAGCCTAAGTAAATGTCCAGGTATTGTGAAATGGGCTGCTGTGTTTATTGGAAAGGTTTATCTCAAATCATGGCAGGTTCTAAAAACAAAAACAAATGAAAACATCTGCCAATTTTTTCATTTCTGCCAATAAAAGCACCTAGCAGAAGCAGCTGATGGTTTTGAGACTAGCAGCCCCTCAAAACAGACAAATATTACAATGAAGAAATGGGGTTAACTTACCCAGACATTTACTGAAAGAGTAAAAAAATGTACTATTGCTGATAGCCATAAATCTCATAAATACATTTATGAGTATGTGAATGCATGCATATATAGACAACAATCTACCATGGAAGGCGAGATGATGTGCTCTCTAGAAAAAACAGATATGACCTACTTGAGACTGGAAAAACATTTAGCATGTTTCACAGCTGCACACCTTTTTTTTTTTTTCTTCTTCAAACTTTGACAGCCACATTCACTCAAAGAAGGACTTACTAACACGTTAAAAGATTAGGAACTTTTCTTTTTTCAAATCTTGACAACGACTTTCTTCTTTCTTGTACTTGCCTGAGGATTACTAGCTGATACTTTGTGTGATTTACTGAGAAAGTAGTTGAAATATAATAATAAGACATTACACTGTGAAATAAGCTCCATTTATTTTCAGTACGGTATTTTAAATTAATTTCTATTATTTAACACTTTGTTATAACCCCAGTCTCACAAACTGATCATAATCTAATAGATACATTACACTGCTGTACTCAGATGATGTTTCCTCTTTTTCATTTCTTTATCAGTTTAGATAAACTGCAAGAGGTTTAAGGCAAAGATTGGCTTGCTTCATGTGCTTATACAGCGCCTTTTAAAAATGGTCTTCTAACCACGCCACAATTCAGGTAGGTAGATACCTCAGGAATGCAATTCCCAGCACAGTACACGTTTTTGTGAAGAAACTGGCCAATATTATGACAACTGTGTCCAGTGCTGGGCTCCCCAGTTCAGGACAGACAGGGAGTTGCTGGAGAAAAACCAGCACAGGGCTGCAAAGATGGTCATGGCCCAGAACACCTCTATTACGAGGAAAGACTTGAGAGACCTGAGAGAATGCTGAGAGGGGATCTTACCTAAAGGGCAGGGGTCAGGGGATGGGGCCAGGCTCTGTTTGGTGGTGCCCAGTGACAGGACAAGGGGCAACGGGCACAAACTGGAACCCAGGGAGTTCCCCCTGAACGGGAGAGAGAACTTTGCTGTGAGGTGACAGAGCCCTGGTACAAGCTGCCCAGAGAGATGGTGGAGTCTCCTCGGGAGACATTCAAACTCCATCTGGATGCCTTCCTGTGTAACCTGCTGTACGGAACCTGCTTTGGGGGGCTGCACTGAGGGATCTCCAGAGGGCCCTTCCTACCCCTGCAGTTCTGGGTTTTTGTGATTTTGTGCAAGAGAGGAAAAACTTTTTAGGAAGAGGCCACGTCTTTTATTAGATTAACTGAAGTAACTTGCAGCAATGTTCTGTGCATCTATTTCTGCAACAAAAGCCACAAACTTCAACAGCAGGTATAAAAAGAACCGTTCATAGTTTGCCCCATCCCTGGCTGTGTTCAAGGCCAGGCTGGATGGGTTCCTGGGCAGTTTGATCTAGTGAGCTAGTGGTTGGCAGCCCTGTCTATGACAGGGGAGTTGGAACTAGATGATCTGTGAGGTCCCTTCATACCCAAGCCATTCTATGATTCTATGCTTCTAGTTCAACAGAAAAAAAATCTACATGCAAAAGCAAAACAAAACAAAACAAAACCAAGCAACCAAAAATTTAACCAAAAAAAGAGCTAACCAAAAGGGCATCTGAAGTGAAAGACTATCATCAGTTTCAGGGGGCTTTAGGACTGGTCTACAGAAAAGCAGACATTTCCATTTCCTGTTCTATGTGGGGACAGAGGACCCTAATCAGTTAACTGGAAGAAACACAACTTGTTCAGATTCTTTGCTTCTTCTAAATAATTAATTCTGTTGCTATCAATTTCTTGACTGCTGCTGAATCTGCTTTTCAAGATATGCATATACACAGAAGCACTATGCAAACATCACAATTTCTCGAGGGACACAGGTCATATTTCCACCCAAGTTAATTATGCAATATCTAAAAAGCTTGGTTTCATTTTCAGTGATTGCTCGTGCACTTACTGAACAAGAAGAAGAAATGTTAAGCCATCAAAGAGGCTTATAATTCCATAATGCAATATGAGAGTATTTCCACATGTCTGCTCCTTGGAAATCAGCACAGCTTGTTTTGGGAAACAATCTCACCTCATTTTCCTCATGTATTTCAATACTGCCTTGTGCAGGTAACCTTTGCTTTCTTAAAGAGGCTCTATATAATTCACCTGAAAGAAAGAGAGACATAATTGATTGTTTCAATATTTGGATGCCTCATCTTTCACAGACATCTGTGGAGGTACGACACAGTCATAGTTTCAAGACAGGAAGATCTTTTTACAGGAAATTTTGTAGACAAACAGAAAAATAGTGCGTGAGAGCAGCACACTTTGGTGTTTTTCTACCAACCTTGTTTTTGCTGCTCTTAAACTTCGCTCCTACAGGAGATACAGTGAATACCAGCAGCTTCATTTTCCAGTGGTCTACTTCTGCTACTCTGAAGAAGGCAATAATGCACTACTTAAAGTGCCAAATGTTACAGGCACTATCTTGGTACATTTTCATAAACCTCGTTAACAACAAAGAAATTAAGCAAGCAAACAGTCTTGGTTCCTTCACACTGCCCTCTTTCTCAGTGTAAGATCTAAACAAACATAGTAACAAACTTCTACTGATTAACACTTCTATTCTATTCTTACATCTAGCTGTTGAACAGCATTGAGTACAAAGAAACATGGAAGAAACTTAGACTCACGTTGTTTTTCCTGTAGAAGGCCAGATGAGCAAAATGCAGATTCTTCACCTGCAAAGGAAAAAAAGACCATATGATACAGGATTACTTTACATGACCATCAAGCTCTTTCCTTTTTCTAAAATAAGTCAGTTATTTCACACAGCAAGTACACACGTTCAATTCACTGACAAAATAAAAGTACGCAAAGGCAGCTGTGAAATTCTAGACTTCTAAAGAAATTAATAGATCTCAAAACCATCTGATAGATTGTGAGCTTTAACAGTTTCAAACTTTCAGACGACATAGACACCTTGTAAAGTTTGTCCCCAAAAGCCTGCCATAAAGTTCTTTCAAACACATAACTAAAATTTGATGTCATCTACTTTCGCAAACATTCACAATAGGTTGTTCCTAAGAAGGCAGATCCAGAGAAGTACGCTCATTAGCATCTTTCAGCCACAGGTTCCTAGACTTTGGTTCTGGTGTCATTTCCTCCTTCTTCTCACAAGTAAAACGTTCTCCAGCTTTAGGACGCATGACACTGCAAAGACCACAATGCAGGTCTAAAGGCCCCCTAAATCACATTACGCTTCTCTTCACACAGTCTTTCCTCACGGGGTTCAAGGAATACAAACCTAGACTGAAATGCAGACCTGCCATATTATCCTTCTGAAGACACTGATGACATTTACTGTGATATAATGGGAAAGACTTGAATGCCATGCCTAATAAACCCCTTGTCGGCATTCCACTTCATCTGTTTAAGCACAGGCCTTGAAATCTATACTACTAAATGGCCTCGAAATTAGTTCTACACTTAAAGAGAGAGATTCATTCTGGAAGAGTTTTGTTTATGAGGAGTCTCATCAAATTCAAACAACTATTCACTTTGTCAAAAGAAAGCATGCTAGTGAAATTAAGGCACTCTAGTAGAACGTTAACTATGCTCATCAGTGGAGTACAGGCACTTTCACCATACACTGATTTCCTTAAAATCTGAAAAAAAAAAAAAAAAAAAAAAACCACTTCTCTGGCCTGGAATTAGAAGATGATGTCCAATTTCTCTAGTTGCATGCTACCAGCTATTGCAATGATACAAAAAAAAAAAAAAAAACAACAAAAAAAAGCAGTTTTTCGGGCAGTGTTGAAACCAGAATAGAATCCACCTTACTCTCCCACAAAGGATTGGTGAGACCAGTCGAAACAAAGGCACCTACTCACCACAGAAACATGCTGCAGGTAAAAACAAGTTTTACAAAGTTACCGTAAGTGCTTTGCTGCGCTACACAGTCATTACACATATATGCATCTTAGCAGATCAGACTCCTGAGATGCCACAGAATCCCAGCATGGTGGAGGTGGGGCAGGACCTCTGGGACCATCTGGTCCAGCCCGTGCCCAAGCAGAGACACCCAGAAGAGGCTGCCCAGGACCACGCCCAGGCAGCTTCTCAACATCTCCACGGATGGAGACTCCACAGCCTCTCTGTGCAACCTGTGCCAGTGCTCTGTCACCCACGCAGTAAAGAAGTGCTTCCTCACATCCAGACAGCATCTCTTGTTCCAGTTTGTTTACACTGCTTCCTGTCCTGGCATCACTGAAAAGAGTCTGGCTCTGTCTTTGCAACCTCACAGGATATTTTGTATACCTCGACTCCCTCTCTCTTGTGATTACATTGCTAACCTAACCAGCACCAGAGAACAGCACAGCAGAACAGAGTTGTGTGCCTCAGTACCAGTGAGATATTACGGCAATCCTTGCCTTCTCCCCCACACATCCATTCTTCTGCAGCATTAGCTTCTGGAGTGCCAGCTGGCTTTATAGTATGCACAACTTACTCTGTTCTAATCATCTGAATTTGTTTAACATCTTACCAAGATACCAGTGGAAGAAACAACATTTACATTTCCCGGTTTTCCCCCCAGCAAGAACACAATGCAATTTCACTCTGAATAGAAAAACCTGACTTTTTAAAAAACACTGTGGCAAACATAACACTGATGGGAGTACAACTAAGTAAAACTTAGGAAGGCAGCGAGAAAGGAAAGGAGGTAATACGCCTACAGATGGCACGACCCTCTGAATGGGACTGACAGCCAGGGAACCTTTAGGCCCAATCAAACTGACTCACTCAGCATGTGGACAGGATCTTAACAGAGATCCAAAAATAAAAAGGGAATCTGTGGAAGGACTGCAAGGAAGTCAACACTCTATGCAGCAAGACTCTGCTCTCAGATAAAAACACCTCAGAGGCTAGTTTAAGACCCCCCCATTTTGCATGCATTTGCTGAGTTGCATTTTAGAACATGCAGCATCATAAAAATAAAGTGACAGCAGCTGTAGAATGCTGGTAACCTGCTCTAGTACACCCTGCTACCATAGACCATTTGCATCTGTTAGAATTGCTGCTAGAAGTAAATCTGTTTTCATACGAGCTATCTGATGTGTTTTGGAATGCTACCGGCTATTCTAATTTCCATCCTTCCACTGATCAGTTCACTAAGCCAAATTCTGTTTGCTTTTCTTCACATCATTAGCAAGTGACAGATGCTATTGCAATAAATTTAACAGCAGCACAAACACTACATTCAGCTATGTACAAACACCCTTTAATTAATTATATGACCTCAAGAAAAGTCAAGGCAGGAGATCACATGCTGCTGGGCGGAGGAAGCAAGCAGTTTGTTTACAAAGATCATTCACTGTGGACAAAATTAGGCAAGGCAGCCTTCAGGGATGGGAGGTGAGAACACCAGTGCAACATGAAAACCACCACAGTGAAAGCACAGAGCCATGAGCACGTACAGATTTTTCCATTATAATGAGTGTTTCATACACTGCATTGTTTCCAACTTGGAAACGCATGGCAGATGTGGCAAAGGAGACTGAATCAGTGAGCCAATGACAGATGAGACCAGATGCACAGCTTCATGAAAACATACTAGTGTGCACCTAGTCTTGCACAGAACAATTTCCTGTACGAATTTAATGGCTCCAACTCAATACACCTCAGTTTCAGATACTATGACTTACTATTTATACCACAACTGACAAGTATCTTAAAAAAAGAAAAAAAAAAGTCCAACCTATTTAATGCAAAAACATGAACCCTTCCACTTAAACTAAATGGAAAATGCTAATTCACAGCCAAGTTGGCCTGCAACATTTTCTCTTGATTCTCTTGATCTAATCAAACCTAACTTCTTTTTAATCAAACATTTGAAATGCAAAATTCAACAAAACAACTAAGACATGCATATAATTAGGCTGAAAAGAAACCAGTTCTGAAAAAAACTAACATAGTTACTCATACAGAGCTCCCAAGAGAACATGCAGCCATCCAGGCCTCAGGCTGCAGGGACTGCCCGAGTTTTCTGTCAGTGTCTGAGAGCAGCAGAAGTACACCTGTGGAAGAACTGCTCAGCCTGGTAACAGAGCTTCAGGAGGAGGTGGGCAGGCTGAGGAGCAGCAGGGAGTCTGAGAAAGAGATGGACTGGTGGAACTGTATTCTACCACCCCTGGAACAGAAAGGCAGTGGCAGCATCAAACATAAGGGTACCCAATGTCCTACTGTGGAAGCAGACAGTGACTGGTCATCCCTCCTATGCAGTAAGCCTATGCTAAAAGTGATTAGGACAGTTTCTGCTCTCCATTTTACTGCTGTAAATCCAGTCTATGCAGAGTACTTCTTTGCAGTAGGTATTTGCAAAGGAGCAAGAGGAGCTCAGTGGCGCTTGCATCAGGTGCTACCATGAGCTGCAGCTGAGATATGACTACTGTGCGTTTTCTAGAAACATATACTCTAACAGTCCTCGTTTCAATCTGTTGTGAAGCACAATTGTATTATTAGCTTGCTCCAATTCTGCTCAGTATTTTGTGGACATTGTGGCAGGAAAACACAGGTAGCAGCTCAGGGAATCAACTGGAAATTGCCCGACATCACTCAGAAATGTGCTGCTTCATACACAAAACAGGTTTTTTTTCCCCTACACTAGATGCAAAACACAGGATCCAAAAGATACATGAAAGGCCATGAAATCATCACTCAGGAAGGACTCTTTTCAAAGCAGAGTTACAAAGAATAACTGGAGCGGTGGGGAGTCACAGTGTGTGTTGTGAATTCAGCAGAATGTTATCATCTACTACTCATAAGCCACAGTCTTTGGAGAATAATTCATTGTGAGCTTTAAGGAGAGAAACAGAATCTGTTATTAAAAAAAAAATTATAATCAGTAGGAATTGCATGATTCAATTGTAGGTGATGCAGGAAGGGCAGGAATTGCAGGTTTCTATAAAAGACCTAACGCGGCTTGGCCAACAGTAGCACCTCCCAGCTTCAAATCACCACCTCGTAAATAGGCAGCGTGTGAAGAATGAAAGTTTAACCTAAATCAACAATTCAAATGAGTCCCAAGAAGAGAACAATATTACCATCAGCACTGTTTTCCAGATAGATAATCAGTGCATTAAAAGATGGAAAGATCTCAGTAACCTGGTCTTGTGCAAGGATACCAGGAAAGACCTTTAACTCACCTGGTATGAAAATCCCCAGTTGTGAAAGCTGACTGTGTCCATCTATTTTGCTGGTTACCAGTAAAGCAATCCCATCAGTCTGTATGTGTGGCATACGAAGCACAGGAAAAGTGAATTTCACAAGCATTTTACAGTCAGTTATGTTTCAAACAACTAAAAATTTTATTTTGTCAGTTGCCTACCTGGAAATTCATCATAATCTGTGACATTTTAATTGAATCACCTGGATTTGCAGAGTATAACAGTAGGAAATATGACAGAATTGACTAATGGCTCTTAAAATTTAATTAGGGTTTATTAAATCAATAGTCACTGGCGAGCTATATTACAGAAATAAAGCTGTAATTTCTTTGCTTGCTTGTTTACTTTATACTCTACAGAAATACCACAAATGCCAACTTCTTCCCCTCTTCCCTTTTTTGTGATGTCCTCTACCACAATTGCAAAAAAAAAGATAAGAAAGCTAAGATTTAAAATGCTGGCAGGAAGGACAGAATACCATTACCTAGCACGATGCGCGGAGGTATAACTACAATTAATGAGATTAAATGAACAAGAAAGAAAGGACAGAGTACTAGAAAATACCTGCCAATAGCTGGACCTGGCCACCAGGAAGGAAAATGGTGTCAAAGGAATGACAGCAGAAGTCTTCTCCAGCTAGCAGTTCTTCCAGTCTTGCATCAAATTCAATGTTTGGTCCTCTCCCTGTTAGCAGGTGATCTACCAAATCTGTACCACTCTCACTCCTCCTATGACCTGGCAATTTTCACACACATCGCTGTGTGAAAATAAACTGATAGCAGAAAGTAATGCAGAAAGTAACTGCTTTCCTGTAGTGAAAATTAGCTTTCATCTGCCTCAAAGCAGTAACAGGTCAGTAAGATTTTTGTGACTGGAAAGAACAACACCTATGCTCACAGCAACAAAAGTGGCGTTCCTGAATTTATTTGTTGGTGTGAACTTTGTGTAAAGCATTCCATAAACAGTCTCCCTGTTAAAAGGTTCACAGTCTAGAAAGGCCAAGTAGAACAAGAGACGGGCAACTGGGGGAGAGAGGGCAACCCCACTATTCATGCGGCTTTATTTTAAGTCATACTAAGATTTCGTCTCAACAACATATACTTTGAGCTCATAGGAAATACCTACATCAATGGAATTTCTCCCCAAGATTTCACCTTTTGAAATGCTGACACAGGCTTCAGTTTACATGTCAACTACCAGCTTGGACTGAATGGCATACATTTTCTGTAACAGGTATTTGCCTGGTTTGCTAGTTAAAATATTTAGTAATCTCATTTCTGACTATAAAGAAACTCAAGTAATGAAATGTAATACATACTGAATTCAAAGTATACAAAAAGTCTTTGCTGTATTTGCAAAGACTTCTTCACCTCACTTAACTGTATTGTGTCAAGAGTACAAGGCTGTGCTGCCGCTCAGTGAGACCTGAACAGGCTGGAGAGCTGGGTGGAGAGGAATCTTATGAGATTCAGCAAGGGCAACCATAGTGTCCGACACCTGGGGAGGAATAACCACACGCATCAGGACAGGCTGGCGGCTGACCTGCTGGAAAGTAGCTCTGCAGAGAAGGACCTGGGTGTCCTGGTGGCCAACAGGCTATGAAACAGCAGTGTGCCCTTGTGGCCAAGAAGGCTGCTGGGATCCTAGGGTGCATTGCACAGAATACGGCCACAGTGCGAGGGAGTTCTCCTCTCCTCTCCTCTGCCCTGGGGAGACCCCACGTGGAGCACTGGGACCAGTGCTGGGCTCCCCAGTTCAGGACAGACAGGGAGCTGCTGGAGAGAGTCCAGGAGGGCTGCAGAGATGGTCAGGGCCTGGAGCACCTCCTGGTGGGGACAGGCTGAGAGCCCTGGGGCCGTTCAGCCTGGGGAGAAGAATGCTGAGAAGGGATCTTACCAACACTCAGCAGTGTCTGCAGGGCGGGGGTCAGGGGATGGGGCCAGGCTCTGTTTGGTGGTGCCCAGTGACAGGACAAGGGGCAACGGGCACAAACTGGAACCCAGGGAGCTCCCCCTGAACGGGAGAGAGAACTTTGCTGTGAGGTGACAGAGCCCTGGTACAAGCTGCCCAGAGAGATGGTGGAGTCTCCTCTGGAGACATTCAAACTCCATCTGGATGCCTTCCTGTGCAAGCTGATGTATGGAACCTGCTTTGGGGGGCTGGACTGGGGGATCACCAGAGGTCCTTTCCTACCCCTACAGCTCTGGGATTCTCTGAACCAACAACAGCTTTAACCTTACAAACGTTAACAGTGTATACTTAAAGAGAACATATGGAGGACTCAAGGTAGCTGGAGTAAATGCAAAACACTGAAAACTAAGAGGCTGAATTTTCTTCTGGTGCTCAGTAGGTGCAGTTTTTCCTTAATGCTGTTATTCAGGAACACAGAAGGCATCACCATCAACATACTTTATACACTGTATCAGTTTTTAAATTCAGCTTGATTGCTGTTTGCTTCTTGCCTTAAAAAAAAAAAAAAAAAAAAAAAAAAAAAAAAAAANAAAAAAAAAAAAGTGCTGCTCCCAGTTTTCCCCTAGAGATGCACTTCTATCACTGATAAGAAAGGTTATGCTGGTAAAGTGCTCTCAGTTGCACTTATGGAGAATCAATGACTGAATGAAATTACACACTTGCCATTTATAGCTATTTCAACTACTTGAAAGGAGGTTGTAGCAAGGTTGGGGGTCAGTCTTTTCTCACAGGTAATTAGTAATGAGGGAATGGCCTCAAGCTGTGCCAGGGTAGGTTCAGGTTGGATGTTAGGAAAAATTTAGTATCAGAAAGAGTGGTCAGGCATTGGAACAGGCTGTCCAGGGATGTGACAGGAGTCTCCATCCCTGAAAGTGTTCAAGAAACATGTAGATGTGGCACTCAGGGACATGGTTTAGAGGGCATAGTAGTGATGGGTTAATGGCTGGACTAAATTATATTAGAGGTCTTTTGACCTTAACGATTCTATGGCTCTGTGATTCAATAAAGCTCCTGATGACCTCCGCATATCTCACACTGGAAAAGTAGTATTACTGGAGCAGTGTCCAGTGAGTCTTCAGCTCTGCCCAGAGCATACTGCATCTTCTCATACATCTTAATTTGTTGAAAAAGACTGTAACTATATGCTTTATTAACTGCTTCGTTAAACCATGAAAAAGAACCAGTGCTCTGCTCTCTGTACAGCCACTGAGCAAAACAACTGGCTTCAGAGACTGGGTAAATCGTAACGAAGCTTTCTGCAACCAGAGCCAAGGAACTCATCAGTTTCTGAGAGCCACAAGTAAATCCAGCTTTATTTAAAAATGAAAAATGGATTCCCTGGGTAAGTCGATGATACTCCACACACCCTTCCATTGAAAAAGTGAAGTTCCTCATGAAAGACAACATACTACATCTTTGTCTTTTCTATACAATGCTTTAAAGAGAGAACCCAACTTTACCTGGATTTTTAAGTTTTGACTATAAACACTTGTGCTAAGGCTGAAATAACTTTCTACTGTGGCACAGAGGACTACATAGTCTTTCTTCAAACATCCTCCTCATTCCCTCTTTGCCTTCATCATTTGTATCTGATGGCTGCTAGTCACAGACATTTCTAAAACTGCAGAATCAGTAATTCTATTTAGTCTTATTAAGCTGTAACGAAAGTGCTGCGTAATTATTTGCACTAAAAACACTGCAACAAGATCCATCAGCATGTGGCAGACAATTCCATGAGGATGGATGCAGATGAGCACATGCAGGGGAAATCAGTAGGTAGCAAATCAGTAAGACTGAATTTGGGAGTATAAGATGGCAAAGAAGAGAAGGAAATGCCTGTAACTGCTTCACCTGTTAAGAAATCTGACATTAAATATTTAACAGGGATGCATCAGGGAAAGTTCCTCACCAGCAGCATGTGTTACAGCTAGCATTCTGCTTTCTTTTGTGCTACCAAAGCAATGAAATCACGTGCTGGCATAACAAGACACAGTACACGTCATACTGGCTCAGACTTCTGTTAGCCCGGGTCTCCCCAACTTCAATCCTTTCCTGACATCCTTCTTCAAGAATGGTCAAAATCAGCACGATTAACTTTGACCCAAAAGCCACTGCACACTTACAGCATACATGAAGCAAATTCAGAATGTAGATGCATCCTACACATAGGTCAATTCATCAAATGCTGCTGAGTCGGGCACACCGGCTGCAAGGCCTCGTCTAACAGCTGTGTGTGAATACAAGTGAAGTAAAAGAAGAAAATGGGGAAGAATTCTTTCTTTTACAAAACACTGCAAGGAATCAGACAAAGTGAAAATAGAAATGCTTTGTATGAAGAAAGATGGATTAAAACTCAGGAGACTGATTCCTTTGCTTCTGCGCAGGTATTCTATGTAACCCTGGATCTCACTTTTTTTTTTTTTTGCTCCAGTTATTTAACCGCTCGATGAAAACAATGATCCTTTTTAACAGGTTTGTTCCTTAGCAACAAAACTAGCCTCTGACAACTTTTTCCTTAGTGCTCAACAGATAGGGCACTAAAAAAAATTATTTATATCTCAATACCAAAATGAAAACAACCATATTAAACCTTTGCCATCACTGAAATAAATGTATCTGCAGGGACAGGTGGTTCATGATATGCCATTTAGAAAACTAACTCATATTTGATGCAATACGGTATTATCTTGCTACCCTTATTTCTCCTGCAGAGAAAAAGGCATACTATATCACACCTAGCATCTCTTCCAAATTGCCATTGAATCTGACTCCAAATGAAGTAAGTTACCAAGCAACATAAGGGAAGACTTGGTATCACTGTTAAGAGCAAATGTAAAACAGAAGTCTTCTCAAATCACCTATTTAACAACTGTAAATACACCGTCTGGATTGGCATCTACTTGTCACTTAAATGCTAGCAAATAAAACATTCTGATGGTAGGTAATAAAAAAAATTCTAAATCAGATAAACATTACTTTTAAACATCTTTATACTGAAATAGACTGGCTCATAGTTATTTTCAGGATTGACTACATGTAATAAATCATTAAAGAAAAGACTCCAGAAAAAAGGATACTAAAATGCACAAATCCACCAAATTCTTTAAAAAGCTAGATTAATTAAAAAGCACCATTATACATGAATTCCCTTATCACAGATGGTCAAGGAAGTTAGGTCCTTCCTTCTCTGTAAATTCAATGAGTTAATTTTCATTTTCAAATGACAAGGTAATTTAGAAACCAAAGCAACAATTAAAATGAGTTGGTTAGGCTTCTGTCTTAGGTCCTAAATTCCTACTGGTGTAGCAGCATTCATTTCCCGCTCATTTCAGTGGTGCACTGCTAACTAAGTATTTACCTAAAGCTGTCTAAAAATACTCTTGAAAGTATGTGTCCCCTTGAAATTTCCAGATAATGATTTACTGTCTTTAAAAGAGGACTTCAGAGTGTAGAAGTAACAGAGCCTTACTCTAGGCAGCAAAATAAACCAGTGAGAATGACAAAAAAATCTTTATATACACTTGATTACAGGAAACATACAAAATACAGGTTACAGTCTTGTAAACTACCGTGTGGTTGTGGAGCTCTGAATCTAAAGCAGTCCCACTGAAGTCAATAAACTTATGATGTTACTTGGCCTAACAGAGAAGTTTCTTCCTGGGACAGATCATTGCGACCCATTTCCCAGCACTAAGACATTACTTACATGCCTGTTGAAGTCTTTCAACTATGTGCCTCTGTAAATTTTAATTCTGTTGAGTATTTACACAACGTCTGACACGTTGTTCAGCAGTCAGATTTTCTAATAAACTTTAACTGATATGAGGCAAGCTGCACATTACCTTGATTCTCCTCCAGCTTCCCAATCGTTTCTATCTGCTCAACAAGGTCATTTGAGTTCCACTGGCTCATGCCTATGAGAATGGCACTTTTTCCTTCCACCATCTCTTCTGCAGGAGAAAAAGGGAGAACAGAAAAAAACTGCAATGATGAACAAGAGAACACCGCCTAGGTCCAGAACTAGTAACTGTGAGAGAAAAAAGCAGCCCACCATGGTCCCTAATGGGAATACAGAACATGACAGCACATGCAAGGCTCTCCAGGAAAGCTTCCTTCTGACTGATAGACCCTGAAGCGTACCCATATGCCACGCAGATTTTGTGCGGGAAAACCAGAGAAAAGAGAGGACTGCTTGACTCTATGCTCCTACCTTGAGCAGGTCACTTCAAGTTGGGAATAAATCATTCGAGGGTTTAATACCAAGTAACTAGTTAGAATTCCACCCCCTCTCCCTACCCCAGGCAAGTGTTGCAGAATGAAGATCAAAACAACCCTAAAATATTAATGGACATCTCTGCTTTTTTCTAACAGTCGACACAGCCTTCACATAACCTACCAGCCTTGCCCAACCCACAATTCTCATTCTTCAGTTTCTGAAAATTGAAATTACTTACAGTTTTAAAGTATCAACTTGTACTTTTTTTTTCCCATGAAACAGACATTTTACCTAAAGGATTGGAGCTATTTTCCAATCAGCACTCACGTAAATATTTTTATTCAGTCTTCACAGTAACTCTGTGAAGCAATCCAGTAGGCTGAACGCCTAAGGATACTCTCTTTGTTATGGGACCGAGCAGAGCAGGGTACCTGCATTGAAACAGCCAAAGCTTGCTAGTGTCAGTATCGCTGCAAACTTCTTGAAAAAGGAAGGACTTTTTTTGTTCTAACAGTCTCCCGCCTGATACAGGAAAACAAACACTGCACTTTCACATGTGCAATTCAGTCACGATTAACCACGCCCTTGTAATCAAGAAGCTATGTGCACAAAAAATCCTAATTTTCTGTGGGTCATACGTGTGAAA
>VXAV01004041.1:195107-207282 GCA_013399715.1 Alectura lathami
CTTGCATATGGTATTTAGGGGAAAAGGCTCAAAGACTAAATATATTAAACGTATGACTAAACATGGTAGAACAGTCATAAGCAAAACTTGGGCCTTAAAATACACAGAATAGTTGAAGTTTCTGAGACTGAAAATGAGGACATTTGATTTTATTAGGCTTACAATTTGGGGGCTTTTAGCTACCCTAGATTTTTCTATTTTCAATAGAACTTCTTAATAAAGAAAAGAAGTTAAATTTTACATCTAAAATAGTCACAAGAGCCCAAGATTGTGATTTATACAAAAATACAAACCATCACAAAACTTTACATTAATTCACTTACAGCACTACAGTCTTACTGAATTGTGACACTGCCCACCACACCCAGTGAAAGGTAACATAATTTTGCAAGTTCACAATAAGCAAAATAGGAGCAATTACCACAAAAGGAACAATAAATAGCTGACACAAATAAGCATAACTTATTTACAAAAAAATGATCGGGAGGATTCCAGCCATGGTTTGGTAAACATGAGATTTCACTATGACATTAAAGACCTACTAAAACATTAGAATTCTGCTGACACTTAGCCACACCTTTGGTTAAAGAAATGGTAAGTTTTGGGCAATCTGTTCAGTCAGCCCAACGAACAGGCAGTTGTTGTCACAGCAGACTATTAAAATGGTTACAGAGAAGGTTTTGGGACAATATAGAGCTAAAAGTCACTCAGCAAGAGAAAATAAAACAAAAGATACATCCACATGAAAAAAAAAAAATCTGTACTAAGAAAAAAAATAAGCTTAGAAGTTTTGATTTTATTCAGACTGAAGTGATTTATATAGCGTAACTGAGATTGATTTTGAACTGTATTAGTTTAGAAAGCCAGCTAAGTTGGATCACTATTGCTTCCCTAGGGGAAGCAGATGAAAACCAGTAGGACAGCTTGAACACATCCATGACTACCAACAAGCTGCTACACTCCCAGAAGTAAGTACCCCAAATTCTTTGTTCAAGTGCAATTTGTTTCCAAGAAGAAGATGCACACGGTCTTGTTGCAGTCAGGCTACAACCATACAGTGTTTGTATGTTTATACATATGCCTAACTCAACAAGCTTTTGCAACAATAATCTTGAGCATGTGCCGGTTGTGAGTATTAGTGATCATTTACATCTTCCATTAAACTGCTTAGAGGATATGATGCAAAAAAACCATTTAAGTCAAATAGAGATAATGTGAATACAAATAATACTGTTTCAGAGGGTAAAATTCTCTCTGCTTAATTTGAACAACTATGTTTGCCTACTTCCCTTCCCTGCTGAGGTAGATGGCAGCAGAGTACACTCCAAGTCTGATGGAGACAGAGGTGCTAGCACATCTAAAGGCAGCTGACTCTTACTTAAAAGACCTGGATCCTGCCTGTGGCTGTTACAAAACCTGGGGTCCTGCCTGACCCTGGGAAAGCCACTCAGTTTTCCCTTGCCTCCAGCACCTCACCAGCAAGCACAGGGTGACCTTGCATCTTTCCTTCCATTAGTTGCCTGGTCAAACCATGAAAAGTTTCTTACCTTAGATTCACAGAATCATTCTGGCTGGAAAAGACCCTTAAGATCACCAAGGCCAACCATCAACCTGACATACCGAGTCTCATCACTAAACCACGACTCTCTGTGCCATGTTTACATGTCTCTTAAATACCTCCAGGGATGAACTTCCCTCAGCAGCCTGTCCCAATACTTGACCACTCTCTCAGTGAAGAGATTCTTCTTCATATCCAGTCTAAATCTATCCTGGCACAACTTCAGACAGTTTCCTCACAGCCTATCCCTTGTCACCTGAGAAAAGAGATCAACACCCTCCTTCTCACAGCAGCCTCCTTTCAGGTAGTTGTAGAGAGCAATGAGGTCTCCCCTCAGCCTCCTCTCCTCCGACTAAGTAACTCCAGCTCCCTCAGTCACTCCTCATAACTCTTGTTTTCTAGTCCCTTCACCAGCTTAGCTGCCCTTCTCTGCACACGTGTGAGTAACTCCATATCCTTCTTGTAGTGAGGGGCCCAAAACTGAACACAGCATTCGAGGTGCTGTCTCACCAGTGCGATGTACAAGGGGACAGTCACTTCCCTCATCCTGCTGGTCACACTGGTTCTGATGTATCACATATTGCTCATGCACAGCTGGAAGTCCATACTTGTAGGACTTTTGATACACAGAGAAAATACCTTCAGTGATCCTTACTTAACTGAGGAAAATCTTCTATCACTGATGCAGAAAAAAAAAAAAAAAATCCAACATGGAAGCATAACTCAGTCATGCCATGATCAGAGAGCTTTGTGCTTGACAAATTCCATGACATATTCAAAGCAGGAAACAAAGGGAGGTGGGCAAAAGAAAACAGTAAAATATTACTTCCCCTTTCACCAAATTAAGCAGCTAGCTAGGGCAGATGAATCTACAGTCAAAACATGTACGGTTGCTCGTATCTCAAAAACACAGGTGCTTGAATCTGTGTTTACAAGGCAGTCAGCCAGAACTTTATTTGAGGAAACGGGGTTTGACCGCAGCTGTTTTTCAGGAAGCAAAAGCAGCTCACTAATGTTATGTTTTAATTGTGTTCTCTGTTGTGCACTCTGCCTCCCACTTCAGGCTGTCTCTGAAGTGCAAATTAGACAGGGGTAGATGTACAGCCTGGGACAGCTTCCAAGTTCTCCCATAGAGAAACAGAGCATTCAACTCCAGCTGCACTGCGCAGAGTCCTTTCAGCTGCAAGAGTATCACAAAGCATTGATGAAGCAATCTGAGTAAGTAACAGAGAATGGGTGGGAAATACAGGTAAGACACTTAACAGGAAATGTAGTGCTGGAGACACAATAAGGAAATTGAGCTACTTCATTTTTAGGAGGTGAAAGCTGCAGTGCTTCTGACGCCAGATGCAGCTCCTTCATCCACGTCAGTACTTCACCTACCACCAATAAACTCAGGCCCACCTAAAAATCCTTGAGAGATGATCTGATGTTAGGGGTTTTTTTATCATATCTCAGTCTGGTGCGGACAATGTTGTCAGCCCATCCCCCAAAGAGCTAAATTACTTACTGCAGAACTGGGGAAAAAAAAAAAGGGATAGGAGGACAAAAGTGTGCACTGACCTCGCGCATCAAAGAACTCGTCATCGGAGCTCTCCACAGAGTCCTTGAGGACATTCTGCATGTGCCACTGATCACCAACGAATCTGCGCAGGCCAGCTGGAAATACAGAGAGACTGACATTAACCCAAGGGAATGCTCACCTCTGGTCCTGACGTAAAAGAAGAAGTACATTAATAAACACTTCTGTAGATGGCTCAAGAGGATCCTTTGGCTCAGGGCACATGGTCTCAAAAGACAGGATTCTCAAGATGGCATGAAAATTACATTTCTTGCTTCCACATAACAAAAATCATTAAAACAAGGTTTTGCTTAAAGATGAGCCTGCATCACTTTCAGCCAATGGGAGTGACTTGAAAAGACAAATTCTACCACGTTTAGTTCACCAGGCTGTTCAATTCCAACACTCAAACTATACAATTTTTGTTTCTGAGACTTGAAGCAGCATTTCCCCAGAACATGGCAGTAGTTTCTACTCAAATTCTACTTCACTTCTGAAAGAAGTGCCGTTCTATTAGGCTCACAGGTTTACAGACAATCTACTGCCTTCTTATTTACAGAGCCTTTTTCATCAGACAGCTTTGTTTTGCCAGAGACCCGTGCTTCATTCAAAGCTCGTCATTAGAAGACAGGAGGGCAAAACCCCAACAGAACAGGTACAATACCAAATATATTTATGACAAGGAGCTGGAGGAGAAGACTACAGACAGCTGAGCAATAGCCTGCAGTCCTTATGGCAGGCCTGCTGGGTTGAGAAACCTTCTGTACCCAGGCAGCAAGCAGAGCACAGAATGACAGAAACACACTTGGACAACGCTAGTTCCGCAGATGTGCCATTCCCAGAACTGGCTTGAGTCAAGCTGGCCTTTGCCTTAACGATACACAAGGCAGAAAACACAGCAAAGTCCCACTAACAGAGATATTCTCTGCTATGCAGATCAAGAAAGCCAAGGAGGAAGTTAAAAGCCTCATAACCTTCTGAGAAGAGTCAACAGAACATGTTGGTCCCATTAGACAACCCTCAGAAAGGATTTTAGCAATCCCCATTCTCCTATCTCAGAGCACAAACTCATTCTCATCCCCCTCTACTGCCAAGGGATGTCAAGCCCTACGCACATGCCAGAAGAGGTAAAAAAAAAAAAAAAAAAAAAAAAAAAAAAAAAAAAGAAAAGCCTTCCTTTCAATGAGTCATGCTAAAAGATGTTTCCAAAATCATCACTACATGCTTCAAAAAGCACCATAGGAAGAAAAAAAACACTATGATTTTTATTTTCTTACCCTTTGTGTGGCAATATAAAAAAAAAAAAATCTGTCATTGTGCAATACAAGTTGTAGAACAATGCTTATAAAAATGCAGTCTCCACAAAACAGAAAAGAATTACCTTGAAACAGCATGGTAAGAAAAACATGAGCATCGAGAATTTGAAAGGAAAGATATTCCAGGGAATCATTTTTGCCCTGCAATACTAACAGCAGCTTAAGATGAGTTATTGTCCAGAAAATAAAACTGTTTGGTAGAAAAGCATGACGTACAGGGCAATCTCAGATACACCAAGGGCCTCACTGACACAGAAAGGCCTCCTCGCTGCACCACGTCATGAAGCAGGCACAGAGATGCATCTCTAAACAACCTCAAAGCCTGTGTGTGTGTGTGGACAGCTGAATGTTCTCATCCTCAGCAACACAAGCACCTTGCCAGTTTCTGCTCTACAATAAGTGTGCTTATGTAGGGTAACTCAAGTGGCAGATCTATTCCTGTATTTCTAGACAGGCAGATATCCCTTGACATATGTTAACGCTTTTCACCTGCATATATCCTCTGGTTTAGTAGCACTGGCTTTGTTATCAAGGCTCTTGAGCCTGGGTTTAGGATTAGCTAACAGTTTCCTACCTACGTTAGAGAACCTTAAACACTTAATAATTAGTTTTCTTGACACAACACAGAATTTGAGCTGAAGGCTCTTGATGGCTTCATTGGTTCAGGTTTCCATCACACGGACATCAAAAGCAGGACCGGAACTTGGAAAGACAAAATCTGACTGCTAACAGCAGCTGCCCTCTAGACATAACAGCGCACACTCACAACACACACTGAGCCTGCTGTGTGCCACAACTGCGTGCCTCCCGCTACTCGACTCATTCAACCGACACTGCTCAGCAAATAGCACTGGGGAAGGACGAGGAGCAAAAGAGCTTCAAGAGTTGATCAGTTTTGAGAAGTCCATGTCCCCATCCTT
This sequence comes from Alectura lathami, assembly GCA_013399715.1. Lineage (NCBI taxonomy): Eukaryota > Metazoa > Chordata > Aves > Galliformes > Megapodiidae > Alectura > Alectura lathami. The sequence goes on from VXAV01004041.1 coordinate 200,463, forward strand.
AAGGGAACAGGAAAACACATCTTAAAGAATTTAAATCCCACCGAAGAACAGTTCAACAGAAGGCAAGAACTATCACCAGCCTACCCAGTAATCAGGAAATGTGCTGGCCCTGCAAAGAAAGCTTGTGATTCCAGCAGCCTCGGAGTTCTGACACAGAATGTGAAGGGAGGGCAGGGAAAAGTGCCACAAATCCCCAGGCAAACATTCTGGCTACCAAAAAATCCCTTGGCAGCATCAGTTTTATTATACTGCACTAGGAATGCGTCTAGATTTAGAAGCAGTTTAAACACAGCCACTGTTGGCAGCACAAGCCTGCATAAGCTGGCTGCTGCAGTTCTTCACACCCGCATTTACTTGCTGGCTGGACTGCAGTGCGCGGTCCCTGCGCATCAGCCTTAGGAGCCTGCTTCATTCTGTGCCAACAGCTTAGCATCAGCCACTCTATTAACATTCCTTGATTACATTAGACACTACCATTGCCTGGACTCACTGATTTCATTTACAGTGTCAACTGCCGCATATTTTATTTTATTATTTAGTTTCAGAGAAGGAAAAGACCAGACTTACTCCAAAATACAGGCTACCTCCTTGGTGATGACATGTGATGCTTCTAAGTCAATTAACTTTCTCTTCAAATACTAGATTTGCTGACTGGCTCCTAGCAGCCAGATTTCAGCAATTTTTGCAAGCAGGGCAGCAATTAACATTTCATTTCAGCCGTTCAGCATCGCTGTTTCTGAGGCTGGAAGGGGAAACTATCCAGAAATGCAATGCCTAATTGGCAATCGCTCACAACAGCGAGCTAGAAGCACATGCAGTAGTTCCCACAGGCCACTGAGGCAGCACACCAGACCAACAGGAAGGACACAAGAGAACATTTTCATGCAACACAGGCAGTGCAGAAATGCACCGAGGCTTTTCTCCTAGAAAAGTCCAGTCCTAGACTGAATTTGGATGGACGAGAGAAGGTACAAGGAATAGAAGTGCCAGCAGAAAAAAAAAAAAAAAATAGACAAAATATTCCTCTGGACAAATAAGCATGCATCCACTTCAAGTGTCTTTCAGCAAGAGAATCACAATACAGAATCACTGAATCATTTACGTTGGAAAAGACCCTTAAGATAACAAAGTCCAACCATCACCTAACACTACTAAGTGCACCACTGAACCATGCCCCTCAGTGCCACGTTCACACATCTCTTAATCACCTCCAGAGGCGGCAACTCACCACTTCCCTGGTCAGACTGCTCCACGCCTAACCACCCCTTCTGTGAAGAAATTCTTCCTGATATATATAATCTACAACTCTGTTGTGACACTAATTCAGACAAACTTGATCTCAACAGAATTAGGATTAATAGTTTATGGTAAATAACGAGATAAGATAGTGTGATTCTTAAGAGCACAACTTGAGGTCATCTCCTCACATCCTTGAGCAAGCCCTGGTGCTCAGCTCAGCCAACTGCTGCGCAAACCAACGGGAAGCATCTCCTCTCCTCTAACTACACTCACAGCTGCAACCATCTCACTATAAAACTCTGAGGTTAAATCTCAGTTTTCAAACAGACTTGTGACTGTAGGCCAGGTATCTGTGCCAATGCTGACTATATCCTGCCAGCTCTGATCTGAATGCATGATTTTATGCACATATTTAATCTCACAAAAAGCAACATTTGTATGTATAAAACCAGACACCTGTTAATGTACTGCTGGAATTAGGACTGTAAGATTACAAACACTCAGACATCAAAAATCAAGTAACTGAAATGTGCAGCCTCCACGCTGCAGGAAGTTCTGAAATTTTTGAAAGAACGTTCACCCCCAGATCAGAGAATTTCTCCCTCATTTTTTTTCCCCACATGGAAACATTTCCTTTCCTAACTTAAATTTAACCACTTTCCCACATCATTTTGAAAGTCTTGATGTCCAAAACCCATTCACTCCCCAAGTCCCAAGCATCATTCAGTAATTCCACATGCTCTACTACCGGTACCAAAAGTGCCATTTCAAGATTACCTGTTATGAAAAAAAAAATAATAATAATAATTAAAATGTATATCAAATGCGGAGAAAAAAAAAAAGGCATCTGCCTGTTCCATCCCAGTAACTGGCATTCGCTCTGAGTTAGAATAAACCTAGACTGTGCACAATAGTCCCCAGTTCTTTAGATGCAATACATCTGGAGGTGAAATGTCTGTGTTCAGAGCACAGCAATACCTTCTGCAAAAAGGAAAGGATATTTGCCTGTGGAAATAACGTCCTTCAGCAGGCAGCACGCTCAAAGATATAGGGCTCCTGCCACTGGATCTGTTGACTTGAGAACCCATTTTATTAATGCCCTGGGAAGTAACCCCAACCCTGCTGCCAAAACAAAGCCATGTTCCCTTTTCTCACTGGCCCTGCCTTCCCCCCAGCTTCAATTAGCTTTTACAAACTGACAGCAGCTGTAAAAGAAAACCATGACTGCAGTCATCACTGCTTATTACAGCAGAACTTCGCCAGCAGGATCAGCACCAGCGCTGTGTGAATGGGCTCTCCTGCAGAACTCATTCGGTGCAGCTCACACCAGTGCCATGGTATCACAGATTTCACCCAGCTTTGAAGCAGCCCAGCAGCCTGCTACATTTTTAACTTGGTAATGAACATCTGCTGCTCAACCTAGACATAAGCACATGCCACAGACAGGTGAACATTAATACAGCACTCTTGGATATTACTGTCCCACCAGCCTATCTGGTGGAGCTATGTTCTCATAGCTACTGAAAACTCAGTGAACTAGTAAACTACTGAAGACCAAAATAATCTCAATAAAAATTAGGCCAAAAAAAAAAAAAATACTCTGTTGCACAGATCAAAGCCTTTCTGCTTGTCAAAACCTTTTTTTCTTTTACAACTGTGTCTATGTTGAAAAGTTTTGCTAATAAAATTAAAAAGTACAAGTCATTTTTCATTTGAAAAGAGATGCTGGCAGAAGGGAAGACCTTTGCTGTTGCATAACGTTTCTTTCTGTTCTGCTGTTTTCAGATGCATCCTGCCAACCCACTAAGTGACCTAACTGAGCTACCCACACCGTGCTACCTAGTGACTACACAGTTCAGTACTACTGGAGGCCAAAATGATCCACTGTTATTTATTTCTTCTTTAGCAAACAGAAAACTGAAAGAGGACAGAAGGGGGTTCAATCAGGGAGAATTAAACAGCGGGCAGAAGTGAGAGCTTTGCTGGAGCAGCGGGTCCAAGCTCCCTCATGAGCTTCAACAAAGCGAAACGCAAGGGCCGGCACCTGGGTCGCGGCAACCCCCGCGATCAGTACAAGCTGGGGGATGCAGGGATTGAGCAGAGCCCTGCAAAAGGGACTTGGGGGGGCTGGTGGGTGACAGCTGGCCATGAGCCAGCAGCGCGCCCTGCAGCCCAGAAAGCCAGCTGCATGCTGGGCTGCATCAAAAGCAGCGTGGGCAGCAGGGCAAGGGAGGTGACCCTGCCCCTCCGCTCTGCGCTGGTGAGATTCCCCCCTGGAGTGCTGCGTCCAGACGGCGAGTGCTCAGCGCAGAAATACACGGACCTGCTGGAGCGCGTCCAGAGGAGGACCACAAGAACGATCCAAGGGATGGAACACCTCCCCTGTGAGCACAGGCTGAGAGAGCTGGGGCTTTTCAGGCTGGAGAACAGAAGGCTCCGGGGAGACCTGACAGCAGCCTTTCGGTATCCAAAGGGGGGCTACAAGAAAGAAGGGGGCAGACTCTTTAGCTGGGTCTGTTGTGATAGGACTGGGGGAAATGGTTTCAAATTGAGAGAGGGAAGATTTAGGAAAAGGTTTTTTTATGATAAGGGTGGTGAAGCACTGGCACAGGTTGCCCAGAGAGGTGGTGGATGCCCCATCCCTGGAGACCTTCAAGGTCAGGCTGGATGGGCTCTGAGCACCCTGACCCAGCTGTAGCGTCCCTGTTCACTGCAGGGGAGTTGGACTGGATGGCCTTTAAAGGTCCCTTCCAACTCAGATGATGCTATGATGACAAGAATTAGGAGAAAACCTCTAGTTTAATAGGCGGCAAGACGAAAGACAAGAGGTCAAAAGCATACTTGTGTGAGAAAAGGATTTAAAAGAGGTAATATTGAAAGAATTGAGCAAGCAGGGGGCTAGAGTAAGCAAAGTCATTAAGTTTATCAGAGAAGCTGAAGCTCAGAAAAGGGCTGTTAACATAATCACCTTGAGAGCAGACCTGTGCTGCCAGAGGCAGGGTACCGAGATTAGCTCTCTAACAGGTGGGAAAAGGGCTGGCAGGTACAAACAGGGAAGAATTGAGAGGTGAAGGGAAGCACTAAGAGCAGAATAAAGTAATCAATTTTGGAACAGAAGCAGCTTGGGACAAGACGTGAAGAAGCGAAGCAGAATGAAAATAGTAAGTCGGATGGACAAGAAAAAGCTAGAAAGGGCAAAGGACCTCCCGTTATTCTCATTGTGGCTGCATCTGTCCCTAAACAAAAACAAAAAGGAGAGCAAAGAGCCCAGTTGACTCAGCCACAGCCACAGCTAAAGACTGAAAAAAACTCACACAAAATGCAGGTTCCCTTGCTAAGATGCGAAAGAGTAAACAGACCCCACTGTGAGCAGAAATACCCAACGTACCCAGCTCCCCTCTCTCTCCCATCTCCTCACTCAGTGCCTTTCCAGTAATAGCACTTCAACAATCACAAGCCCCTGGTTACCTACTTTGTACATCCTCCAACTGACAGTTTTGCAACAGATGGTATGGACAGGCATATATTTGGCTCACTGAGCACAGAAACCAAAACAAGAAACTAAGTTAGGCAGCCTTCCGAGCCCCTGTTTTAAAGCACCAGTGACATTTCCACTCTTGCACCTCAAGGGATTACTGGTGAGATGGGAGAAGAGAGAGAAGAGATTCTGGTGGTTAAGGCTCCAATGCCTAGATCAAGCTGTCCCATAAATATGTTACATCTTCTAGAGCTGTTTCTTGATGCTTCAGATGCCAGTGCTCCCACAGCAGAAACTAACTTTACCATTTCTCTCAGCAGCATCACCACCTCCTCCAAACACACTCTCCAAAACAGGGAACATATGAATACTCTAACCTTTTCCTGCAATGACTGTAGGTGGACTGCCTGCATCACATCTGAAAGGCTCTACTTCCACTGTGCAGACATTTTTACTTTCTGTGAAGGATCTGGCATTTTTGAGTCACTGCTGTCTGTTACTAAAATAAAATAGAAGATGAAGAACAGATACCACACCACCCACATGTCAGGTAGGGATCTACAGATGCCACGGTATGGTCTGCAACCCACAATCCTGCAAATGCCCAGGCATTTCTGTGCAGGGACTTCATTCCAGTCACTTAAGATCTGGAGTTCACCAGGTGAAATCCGGCTACTCAAACAAAGTCAAGCTGACCACCTCTAAAACCCCTCCATAAGCACATTTGCCGTTCAAAAGTGATCAAGCAGCAGATTCATGGCTACTACAATGCTGGTCTTTATTTGTATTTGCGACAAGGCCACAGAAATAGTAGTGGCTGCAAAGCAGAGAACATATAAGCAACACAGCCATATTTGTGTATTTGTGCACATTCCAGCTCACGCAGATAAATTCAGTAGGCTGAATTTATAAAAGCAGTTGATTTGCCCCGCTCATAACCCAGATACACTGAACTTCTTTAAGATGAGAAGCAGTGACAACAACATAAAGCTGGCATCAGAAGTCACATTTTGCCTACCAAAGTGAGTGGAATCATGCATGAGCGAAGAATTATCCTTTAAAATTCACACGCAAAGTTGTGTATGAATAAGCATGTTATGCTTGCAGAACAGGTTACCAAACTATCACTGAATGTTAAAACACCACCTCCTTATCTTCCTGTCAAAGTTAAAAAGACAGGAAACCAGTGACCCAAAAAATCAATGTGACTTTTTCCACTTTTGATTAATCCGTCATTTATCAAAGACTAAAAATAGTCATTTAGTTCTGTATCCAATTTTTACATTTTCTGAAGTGACTGATGCCCTCATACCCCCGAATGTTATTTCTTAGGGCTGCCATCAATTCACCTCTGTCAGGGAGGAGGGGTCATAATCCTGTTCAGAAAAACAAAACAAAACAAAACAAAACAAAAAAAAAACACAGCTTGTTTTTGACTGTAATACTACCATGTAGCTGTGAAGATGCACCAGTAGGTAAAAGGGCTGGCAGTGAATACCAGGCAAGTTTCATGTGCGGATCGACAGGCATTCAGCCACGGCACAGTTAGGCCTTCACATCCAAAAGCAAGTGTGCAACCTCAAAGAAACCCAATTCTGCAGCAGCAAGAGGTTTCTCATCCGCTCTTAGAAGTCATTCTCACATACCAAGCATGTGCTGCCTGGTGCAGGGACACCACTGCCACCAGGCATGGGGCACCAGCGCTTTGCCGCAGAGAAGCCCCAAGCTCTCTGGCCTGAACCCCAGCGAGCTGAGCTCCACATTGCTCAGGCTCTGGGAGAAGCAAAAGTAAAAACATGTGGCGACCCTGCAAGGTGTAGGAGAGACCGCATCGACCTCTTCTTTCGAGCAGATACTACCCAGCCAGCACATCCTTGCCATCTGCAGAGGAGCCCACGCTACTGCATCCCCTCCACGTCTCCTAGGTCAGGCAGCAGCGAGCATCGGTCCCACCAGGCTGCAGGCACGGAGCTCCTCCACAGCTGGGAGAGCCAGGAGGCGACAGGGCACCGGCGGCCTGGGCGGACGCCCGCGATGTCCCCGCAGCCCCACGCGGCTCTCCCGCGGCCACCGACCGCCACAGCCGCCGAAGGCGGGGCGCAC
>VXAV01004041.1:208184-224354 GCA_013399715.1 Alectura lathami
CCGGAGGGCTCGGCAGGGCGCGGAGCTGCCGCGGCTGCGGCGGTGCCCGTTCGGCCCCTGCGAGCGGCTGGCCGGGTTCTCCGAATCTAGGGAGAAACCTACCTTCAGAAATGAGCGGCTGCCTGTCTTGCAGGAATAACGGGAGGAGGCAGGCAGGAAGCCTGTGAGGGGTTGTAGTTATTTACACTGTATGGGAGCACTACCAAATACTGCACAGTAAACAAAAGTTTTGCCCTAGGAAGCATACAGTTAAAGAACCAAGGAAACACAATGCAACCGCAACCTAAAGCAACTTACAGGCTTTGTGCCAATACCAGTTTGGTAGGTACAAAAATAAATATGCAATTTGCTCTGAATGTTACTAAACAGCTCATTCAAGCAGTCAAAGCAAATACCACTGAGAACAGTGTTTAAAACCCCAGAGAAAGTTAAGTGGCTTTTTTTGAAACTAAAGTAGAATAGCCACAACCCCCAGTAGTTTTCACCCCAAAGCCAAGTGCGAGTAAGCTAACTGTAATTTCTGTTACTCCATCTGTGGGTGACTGTGATCCACGGTGGAAAGCTTGGCCTTGAGCCACTCTGCCTCTGCTGTTTCACGTGAAGTCACGTTTAAAAGATCTGACCACACAACTGGTTCCTCAAAGCTGCTGTAGTGTCACTACACTGCCAAATAAAGCAATCCTAGGGGAAGGCTGTGGATATATTCATGGGTCTGGTGGCTGTACAAACACAGGGGAAAATGTCTGAAAGGCAGGGATGTATTTGAACGGAGTAGGAGCTCCTTCCTCTGTGCTGCTTCCTACTGTGACAGTTACAGTACTTTCCAAACAGCTTCTGTCTCGTACAGGTGTGACCCACCACAAGGAGCAAGACAGAATAAAAACATCTGGTTTAGTTTCCTGTTAACTCAGTACCAGTTGGAGTAGAGAACAGAACAAAAGACAGACAGACTGCAGCTTAATTTTAACAAGTACTTGAAAATGCATGATTATCTTTTCTTCTAAAATGCCTTGAGAATTCAAACTGTATGGAAAACACAAATACTGTACTCAGATCAGGTCTACGTAAAATTTCCCCCTCCTTCCTTGTCCTCTGCTCCCTTTGGCAGACACAAAGTGAAGCACCAAGGCTAGAGACAACATTTGAACCTAGGTGTGCACTCCCAGAGCTCTGCTCACCACGCTTAGAGGTTCTTCATTAAAAAATGAACTCTTTTCAACTCACAACACAAAGAGCAAATTAACACCTTGACACCTCGTGGCTGCCGCACTACGAGATCTATGCCAAGCTACTATATTTGCCCAATATGGTACTAGGCAAAGGCTGGCGCTTGGGTCAGGAGACACCGCTGCTGTCTCAGCTTGATAAGCGCTGCTTTTCCTCGTCTGCTTAGCTATCTCTTTACTGTCCAAAGTTATAAAATCGTCTTTGCTTATTTCAAGTGGTGGTGATGCTAAGTGCAGTCCCATCAGCAGGTGTGGGGCTTCAGCGATACAGCAGCGGTACAGACTCAAGCAGAGCAGCCGATGAGAAGAGCACAATGGTCAGGCGAACGTTTTAAGTTCAGTTCCTGTATCCTTTAAGCCACCATAGAAATTGAGAGGCAGCCCTAAGCAGCAGACACCACATTGAATCAGAGAAAAGAGCAGGTGGTAGAGCAGCTCACAGCCAAGTGTTGCACATCAGCCACCCACTAGAAATGGGCTGCACTATGCTGTTTTACTTTGAATGACTGAGAAATTCTCTGGCAGCAGATACATCCTGCTTTGTGATTGCTCATGCTAGTGAAACAGCCAGAGAAGTTGTCCAAGATCCAATAACAAGCCTTGAGATGGTAACTCTTGGCAACATAACATCACATCATGAGAGGTCTCTCTGCGCTGTTCATATGTCACCTACAGCCAAAAATTAAAAAAAAAAAAAAAAAGGGACAAGCTACATCATAGCGCAGCACACCAACCAGAGGAGAGCAGCATTCTGCCAAAACAACAAAGGTAACAAAATCATAACCCACAGAGGCATAAAACAAGACAGCAGTGGATGAGTAACTTGTTCCAGCAAAGATTTTATAGTATTCCGAGGTACAGGAAATTCTCTAGCAGGGAGGTACATGGGTTGGTAGCAGGCTGTGACATTGCCGGGTTGCTGCTAGCTCTAGTTCATCCCAGGTACCACAAGTCCTGCCTTACACAGCCCTTGTTCCCACAGCTGCACTGACTGGTAACAGAATTAGCTGCAGCTGAATGCATGGCTGTGGTAAGTCCACATCAGGCACACGGCAGCCAGGCTGATGCCTGGGCCTAGTGATGGGAATGTTGCTAACAATATCACAGCCCGTGCTCTGCAGGGAAGCAGGGTCCAACTAATGGCCAAGACAGCTGTCAACAGCTGCAGAAACAAGAGCTGTGGGAGGCTCAGTCCTAAGGAAGTCAGCTCCCATCTGTTACCTCATCATCACCTCTGATCTGAAAGATGCTCCTTCCTCCTGCCTCAAGTCTTCTCAACACCCAGAGCCCATCCAGTTAAGGGTCAATCAGAGTATGAGCAGACTTGGAGTGATTAATAGCATCAGGACTAAGGCCTCCTTAAGATGTAGGCACAGAAAAATGGTACTTGCTGCTTTAGCTCCAGTGCTCTCCAGTATTGGCAGCTACACAGGGAAGAAGGCACAAGGCACAAAAACATGGGGAAATAAAGCTGGTAAGAGTTAAAACCACAGAACTTCAGTAGGACTTCATAAGCAAATAATTTATGTCTTGTATTTCCTTGTTACCGCACTGCAGAATCACTACTTTAATCCAGATTGTCTATTTTCTCCGCACTGTTTGCAGTTCCTTAATACAAGGGAGAGATTTGCTGAGTACCAGGCAAACAGCTTCCAGTTCCAGCTGGGAGACAGAAAAATAGCTCACAAACCCTCCTCAGGCACACATGAGATCATAGAAGATGTGCTCCAGATCCTACAGGAAAGGTCCTACAATGCATCCATGTAGTCACAAGATTTTTGTACATGGTAGTGCTATGGAAAGAATTCTTTAGAATGAGCAACCCTCCTTGTCCGGTCTAAACAGTCTACCAAGGACAGCCATAGTGATCTTAGTAATTTTCAGAAGTCTCACCCCCAGATTAAATAAGGCAAGTGTTCAGGATTTCATGAATTAAAACCTAAAGGAAGAGTATGCAACTCCAGATTATTATGCTGGTACCTAAAAAATAAAATAAAATAAAAAATTAGGGGAGTTTTTTTTTTTGGTCTGGTTTTGACATGGGGATGGGAGGAAGCCCAAAAAGGGGGCATGTCTTAATTTTAATAATGTTATAACACATGTCATGGTTGCCAAGCTTTCCACTCTGAAGAATGAGGACAGTGACAAAACACCAAATTGAGAGGGAGAGGGGGAAGAAGCAATCAAATCTAAAGGTACAATTTTCCTCTAGACTGCTTCAGCCACACAGGAAAAAAAAAAAAAAAAAAAAAAAAAAAAAAAAGAAAAAGGAAGTTGATCAGCATTTACCAATTAAAAACAAAAGCCAAGACCTGCCATGGCTGCAGACTGGCTCACTCTCATTATACTCTTGCTGGTTAGATGCCACAGTCTTTCACAGAACCATAGGGGTTGGAAGGGGCCTCTGGAGATCCCCCGAGCCAGCCCCCCAACGCAGGTTCCATACATCAGCTTGCACAGGGAAGCTTCTGGGCGGGTTTTGAATGTCTCCAGAGGAGACTCCACCATCTCTCTGGGCAGCTTGTACCAGGGCTCTGTCACCTCACAGCAAAGTTCTCTCTCCCGTTCAGGGGGAGCTCCCTGGGTTCCAGTTTGTGCCCGTTGCCCCTTGTCCTGTCACTGGGCACCACCAAACAGAGCCTGGCCCCATCCCCTGACCCCTGCCCTGCAGACACTGCTGAGTGTTGGTAAGATCCCTTCTCAGCATTCTCCTCTGAACGGCCCCAGGGCTCTCAGCCTGTCCCCACCAGGAGGTGCTCCAGGCCCTGACCATCTCTGCAGCCCTCCTGGACTCTCTCCAGCAGTTCCCTTTCAAGAACTGAGGATATATCTTGAACTTTCAACATAGAGTAGCTCAGATTTTGTCCTCTCTTGCCTCCTTTATCTAATCCGCTCTTAAAGAATAACCCAGACTTTCCAGTCTCTGCAGTACTGGTATTTACTCTACTCTGTTGAGCCCTTCCACTTGAAAAAGAGGAAGACAGTGATAAAATTACAGGATCGCTCCACTTCAGTAGATACGCACTGGGCATCTCTTCTTTCCACGTGGAAAACTCCATCAGCTTCACAATGTTATTTTTCATAAAGGCAGCCTGTTGTTTTTTTTTTTTTTTTTCCTAAAGCATTGTTATAGTGGCTTAATGCGTTGCTAGGAAGCCTTCTTCCCAGAGCCTGATTGCTAGTCCACAGCAGAGCAGAATGTTAGAAATGATCAGCAGGAGGACGGACTATGATATATGCAAGCAGATTCATTGATGAAGATCAACTTGATCCTAAATCCATCTTTTTTACTAAATGAAGGACTGAGTATTTGGAAGAAAAAAGAAAAAAGCCTGTATATATTGAGGAGAACAAAATGCTAACAGAGGAATCAGACAGCCGAGCTTTCTGGGTGCTTTAAACAGTCGGCTATTTTTAGTTACCTGTTTCCTAAATGAAATGCTGAGGGGAGAGCGAGAGACAGTGGTACCAGGATTTTTATCTACGAAGCATTCCTGCTCTGCAGCACAGCTGTTGGCACAGACATACCCAGCCTCAGTTTCCACTGGCTTTATCAGGCACAAACCAATTTCAGCTAGGGTGTACTGCCTACCCTGCTTCTAGGAGTGATGCTGCTAAGCAGCCGCGCTGTCACAGGTCCACAGCTCATGGTACTTAGCCAGGCTTGTGGATGTCTAGCCAAGACACAGCTGCACGAATCATGTTCACACTCCAATCATACCAGGAGGGAGGTAAGGCACAGGAGCCCAAGGAATCATGGAAACAAGGGTAGCTGAAGCTGTAGCTACCCTCCTCTGCAGAATGGAGACCTTCACACCGTCCTGCCATGCCACCTGTGTCACTGAGACTGAAGTTAGATCTGTCCCTGCTAATTCAGTGACTCTTGCAGCTGAGACAGTGGCACAGCTAGGCTGGCATTAAATCTTCACCGTCACTTGTGAATACTTATACAGCGGTCGTAAGAAAACAGTTCCTCTGATGCTGCAAAACATCTGTAGGAACCAAATGCATTCCTTGGGTAGTTAGCCTCTGAGTTCTCTGCTACTATAGGTATATTGCAACCTATAACCAAGGAAGGCTGTCACCCATAAACAGCCATCACAGCATGACAAATGCACACGTTTCTTTGTCCTCTGTTCAGAGACTCAACAGTTACAATTCCCAGCATATGCAAAATGCCATAAAAAGAACACATATCATCTATGTCCTGAAAAAAACAGTTCTCCCTATATTAAACAGTTCACTGCAGATGACTAGGAGCTAGTCAGACACCATTCATTCTCTCTCACTGTTCCTGCCCCAGTGGCCTAGTGGCCTAGTGGACCATCTATTCCCCATACACCGTCTACCTGCAGTAACCTCCAGAGAGCTGGCCTGCTCCAGAAACCCAAGCTGAGAACAGGGACCAGTCCCACTCCTCCTGCTGCTGCACATCCTGCCTTGTAGGCAGGCTCTTACCACCCAGCCAGGCATCTTTCCCAACTCCCAGAAAGCAATGAATGACATGTTCATGCAATGCCTCCTATGAGCCATGCAGAAACATCAAGCACATTGCCCAACACAGTCCTAAGCTGCAGCAGTCACCAAGGCATTTTCACCCTGGTCACCTTCTTGTACAGGCTGAGACTAGTAACAGCAGAGTCACTGTAGCTGTGACCAGTAAAACCCACCCAGCTCCTTTGCTCCTGCACATAGCTGTGGGCTCTTGCCTTCCCCCAGCCACGAGGAGACTGCTTCACCTTGGCCTCTCGAGCCACTAGCCACAATAACAGCACCCTCTTGGGTATGACGTAGTCTACTGAGGCACGTACCGCAGTCTGTCAGGGTGACCCCTCCATCTGTGTGCATGCCTTTGGCACAACTAGACTGAAAATACAAATCTCCACCAACGAACAATAAGGCAAAGGAGAGAACTGACTACAAACTTAATGCTGAGGGACTGTGGGTTTTTTCTGAAGTTGGAAGCTACAGCTAGATGTACACACATAAATGTGGTATAGTATGGATTTGAAGGAAAACTCATGTAGCTCATGAATTAGCTCTGAATTCAGCAATTTTTACAGCCATGCTTATAATAATTGCTCTAAAAGTTATGAATGTTCAACAACACCTCGGCAAATCAAAGAGCTGCTTAAAAGAGCTTTTAAAAAAAAAAATTAAATAAGTCCTTGAAAAATCTCTCTCAGCAGCAGTGACTGAGTTTATTCCATGAAAAGAGACATCTTCCTAGAGAGAAAAGAATAAAGAATGTGACCATGAAATACATCATCTCCACTAAATGGGTGAAAGTCATCACTGAACTTTGAATACTAGCTTACACTTCCTTCTATACAGAATAATACCTCCAACTTGAAATGAAAATCCCACTGCCTTCTCAATGAGATATTTCAGAAGGCAGGTTCTGCCAGCCCAGTCTCTGTTCCACATTAAAATCGCAATAGTGCTCAGGAGCTCCAGCGGTCAGACACTTCCCTCCCTGTGCTAGAGTGTCAGTTGAGGCACGCCTTTTACCTCCATGTTGCAAAATATTATGTGAGAGATAACAGGCAGACACAAACACACAGGTGAAACACGAGGAGACAGATGAGAAATGATTAGTTAGGACCACTGTCCTTCAAACAGCTTCTTTTCTCTCAGGCCAGACTACCATCCTAAAACCTAAGTTCAGTCTAGCACATTCAAGCATGCTGCAAGAGATAATCTGGGGTCTTCTGAGGAAAAAGATGCTTAAAAGTTGTTATATTCTTCAAGAACATGCCTTGAGGAAATATACGGAAGCAGATCTTCTAGCTAGCACATACATGATGAACAGAACCCCTTTTCTCGGTGCTGGTGAATCAGTTCTCGAAAAAAATCTCCCCAAAAAAAGAAAAAACACACATTTCCTCCTGGTAGGAGAAAAAGCAGTGAAAAGAGAAAGAGGATGTGCAGAAAGTTATCCTCCAGGAGTAACCCAGAGATAACGCAAACCAGAGGAAAGGAATTCAGTTCTGTTCTTACACTGACAGTAATGGCAGCTGAATTAGGTCCAGCATTAACAGAAAAAAGTAGTTCTCCACAACACCGGCAGAGCAAATACTGTTGCCATAACTACCTCACTCCCAGAAGCACGCTGATCTAATTTCGACAGTTAAATATTTACAGACTAGGTCGCATGCTTTCAGGAGTTGCAAGAGCTGCTCACAGACTTTGAATGAGCAGTTCTGTGTTCATGGTCCTCACAGAGGGTTTCCAAAGTCATCTGCTTGCTTCATTGCTCCTTGTAATACCTAGTTATCTATCAGGATCAGCAGGAGAGAGGACAATCCAGGAGCCAAAGGTGCCTACGGCACCGGCTGGGAAATGACCACACCAATGCCGTGGTGCACCGAGGGTCTGGCACTTCCCTTGCACCAAACTGCTCCGATGTTCTTCTGGCATCTGTTACCTACGTCACTCTGAACCACTCTGGGAACTTTCGTTCTACTTCAGCTATGTGACGGCAGCAATTGATGTCTAATGGAGTCATCTACGCACCTATACAACCACTGAATTCTTTCGTTCTGGTTTTGTTTTATCCCTTTCACAGCTCTGACGCTGAAGAAACTTGCATGGAAGGAATCACGAAAAAACAGGCCTGTGAAGATCTCACAGATCCATGCAAGGGGATCCTTTGCAATACCAGGTAGAATAGTATATTTTGGATCTCTGACTTGTTCCTAAAGACCTTCAGCAACAAGAAACAGCACAGGCTCCAAGAAAATCTGTTCATCCTTATCTATACCATTAAAATACTTTTTGAATCTGAAACTGCTCACTGTACTCCCCCAGCACTTAGCTTTAAAGAAGCTATGGATTCAGATGCATGACAGTGCTCTAAATAATTGCATTGTCAGTTAATACGACTCATTAGATGCACCGTTAACGCATGCAGTAGTATTATTTCTGCACATTTCAATCCCATATACAGTCCCTATGAATATACATTGACAAAAATTCATAGAATCATAGAATGGTTTGGGTTGGAAGGGACCTTAAAGATCACCCAGTTCCAGCCCCCCTACCGTGGTCAAGGACACCTCCCACCAGACCAGATTGCTCAGTGCCCCATAAATTATACACACGTATAATGTTTATCCAGCTTGATTCTGATTTGTCCCTTAGGAACAATGACATGCAGTCACTTTAACATGAAGCCCTATGATTATAAACTTTTCAGGGAGAAACTTCTTAAATGGTCTAGTTTGCATTTGAAAATAATGCAGTACGAAATCTGTTAGTTCAGTTCCTTAGGAAGGACTGAAGACTGTGAAGTTAAGCTTCCTGTCTAAAGCCTTCACTCTCCACAGATTTCCACTTCAAGAAAGCACCCAAATGCCACAAAATCTCACCCAGAATAAAAGTTCCCTTTGGCCTTACCGTTCAGAGGATACCACTCACAGCACCATGGGATTTAGGAGATAAAATACGTTTGACAGAAAATCATGTTATGCTGAGGTATAGCGTAGTCTGACTCTTGTAAAGCTGCCAGGGTCTCCCTTGTGTGCTGGGTGCTGACTATTTCAAATGGGTTCAGCAGGAAGTTAAGTTAAAAATATGCTTAGTCCTATGAAACAAATGTTGTTTATTAAAAAAAAAATTACCTCAACAATACTTTCATAACTGCAGATACAGACACCATGTCTTAGTATTTTTGATTTTAAAACAGACTTCTCTACAATTCTAGAAATAAAAAGGTTGCATTTTAAAGTAAAGAAATCCCACGTCAGCAAAGACACATCATCAATATCATTTACATCATTACATTTGGTGTAAATTTCAAGGCAAAAGTGTAAAACAGGCTTCAATAAAAACAATTACTTTAAGCCTATATATTCAAATAAGAGGAAATAAAAATAATCTTGGAAGATTAAATTCATCCTCTAATGGGTTAAACACTACTGCAGAAAAGAAATCTGTCAAAGGATACAGACTGTCATACTGGTTTTTGGGTTACCGCAAGGGCTGCGCTTGCATTTCCTCAAAATAGTACCAGAAATCTTCTTGCTCATTGCTCACTCCAGACATACCCCAAACTAGTACACTGATTATTTGAAATTAACAAGTTAATTGAATATTGTAAAAATGACAGTTGTTCAGTTGTTCATTTATTCTTCTTGATTTTAATGAGATTGTTAAGACTAAGGAATGTAGGACTGGATCACTAAATGCTGGGTTTAGATAGTATTTTAGACTAATTTAAGAAAAAAAAGGAAGAAAATCTCCATCATGTTCTTCTCTTGAAAGGTTTCATTTGTCTGTGTGTAATGCATTAGTGATTTTCTGAAACAAATAGGCGTGCTTCATTCAGAAGCTCACTACAAGAACTCAGGTGGGCTGTTTGCCTACAGCCACTGTGAAGAGTTTACATCTACTCAATGCTGGGCCATGAGAATCCTTCCTTTGGATTGCCACATCCTAAAAAGAAATAATCCCACTACACATACTAACCACGATGGTCAGACATCATCTTTATTATATGACACATGAAGTCCTAAAGAGCAAACCCATCAGCTTTTACTCTTGACTTTTCCATCCGGGTTTTAGACTCAGATCAATAATTAATCATTCGTCCAACACAACTATCAGATAAATTCAATGCATTTTACTGACAGGAATAAACTAAAACCCGTAACTCCTTTCCGAGGTAGGTAAGTCAGATTCTCTCCATTGAAAGAAAACTGAGGCACAGTGCAGCTAAGTCCGTGACATAGCCCGAACCCAGTGTGCTCTTCCCAGTATTTTCTTCTCACCAGTAGATCACACATAAAAACGGATGAAGTAATCACGGGTATACAAGTAGATGAGCACACCTATCAAAACATATAAACTCCACCTGCAACAGTTTACTTCATTCTATTGAAACACTGGCCGAAAAAACCCCCACAGTCCTGACAAACCATATACCCAGTATAAGTCTGAAAAGAAAAATATTACAATCATGGTTTTATAAAGCCTGGGATGAATCCTTGTTGGACTTAACTCATTTTAGGGAGCAAAATCTCACAGACAAACAAACAAAAACAGGAAAATGAGATTGCCTGGTAAGACTCAGACTGAGGACGATGTACTTGATAATGGGGCAGATTTGAAAGCGCTTACTGTGCTGGCTGCAAAAACTCTGATGTGAACACAGCTTCTGCGTAATCCTCACAAACATCCTGCAGCTCTGCTGCCACGTCACACAGGGCTTCTTCTGTTAGTTCCTCTGCAAGACTGAGGTAGAGGAAAGGGGAAGAAAAAAGGCTGAGAAGGTCAGATTTCCAATGTCAGTCATTCATTCCATTCAATGCGCTGATCTTAAGAGACAGATACTGATGTTTTTTCTTTCTTTCTATTGATTAGCCTAAGAAAAGATTGCACTACCACAGAAAAGTTGTGTTCTCATCTGTGTTGTATGAGATAGTCCAAATTCTATCCTCAGTCTGGTTCATAGCAAAGGATAAATATTTCAGGCTTAAAGGTGTTAAGAGGTCTTTGCTTCTTCCTTTTTCAAACTCTTAGATACTAATCCTGCTTTGGGAGGAAGAGCTAACATATTATGGTGCTCATTCAAAGGCTATTGAAGTAAATAGGAAGCACCTTGCTGATTTTAGCTGCCACTGAATCAGGCCTTACTGAGAGCAATAAAGTTTAAGGAAAAGTGAGATTAGAAATTCCCATTTTCAGTGACCACACTGGAGGTCACAGAAAGGAAAATTATTTTAGTGCAAGAACACAATTGTTACTGGCCTCTGTAAAATTTATCTTCAGTTTTGCAAATATTCTAAAATATCATAAAGCTAGTATATCCAGAACCTTTTCGGCATAGCATGGGAGTGTTTATATTTTAAACGCTTTCTGTTGTTTATATTGGAAGATTTATAATGCCCTCTTGTGGTCAGAATTAGGTCAATGAAACATCCTGGATATCAGATTGCGTTGATAGTTTGGTTTCAGCTAAAAACATGTAGTCTCTGTCCCTGGAGGTGTTCAAGCTATGTGCAGACATGGCACCTAGGGACATGGTTTAGTGAGCATGGTGGGGTGTTGGGTCAGCCCTGGACTAGATGATCTTAGAAGTCTTTTCCAAACTTAATGATTCTATGATTCTGTGTATCATAGGCAAAGGGCAGCAATGAAATTCAGCTGTCAGACTTTTTTTTATTATTTTTTCAGTTGTGAAAGCACAGGACTAGGAAGGCTCAAGTTCAACCTCGATTTCCATGCTATTTTGGACTGGGACTTTACAGTACCCGTAGCTGATTTCTGGAATAAATAATACAAATTTAAAATGATTTGTAAACAATCACTCGATAGAAGTGCAAAGAAATGATAATCAGCGATATCATTTAGTTGCTGTACCTGCTACATTTCTCATAGTGAGCTCCACGAAAATGTGAAGACTTGTGGAAGAGGAAGCACTGAAAACTGCACTAAAGCCACGGGTCTCTCTAAAACTACTGTTGCTCCACGAACCATCAACGATTAAAGATTGTGCAAGCATTCACAGTACATTATTTCTTTCTCACTTAGCAAAAAAATTAATTATGTTTTCCTTCAGTTTACTTGTTGACGATACTATTGACTTCATGAATGGACAAATGCAGTTACTTCTTTCTATCTCTGGGTGAAACATTATGTTGTGTCAAACAATGAAAGTGTCATGTTTAAGGCTTTTTCAGAGTATGCTCACTAGCTAGGTCTTTCACAGAGTTCCTCTACACACTCATTAATGTATTTATGCATTAATATAAACAGATGAGGAAAGCTGAGTGTGGGCAATTCTTCGTTAAGTTTTCTATAGGAATAGGATTACAATTTTTACAAATTAAGATCAAGTTAAAATTGAAAATTTTCACTTCCATCAATTTAGTCTTCCAAAGCCAGTTTAAGTTACCTTCTATTTCACACAGTTGTTTTGGTGCTAAGATCATACAAAGATGTGAAAAATAATCACTCCTCTAGGACATTCTGCTCACACATCCTTTCATTTTCTCTAGATACCTTAAAAATCCACGAATACCAAGAACCAGTGGAAAAACAGGTCAATAGCTGACTGCTTCTGGCTTTTAGTGTGGAATTTAAACGGCCCCTTCCCCACTCCTTTCCTAAATAAGGACAGAAAAAACTATTTATCAGCTGATACATTCACTTCAAAAATGCACAGACAGTTCATCTACCTTTCAGCTATCTGCCATGGATTGAAACTGCCTACAGCCTCATGGAAAATGAGCTTTAGGTGATGCTTGTATCTGCTGTTATAATCCAGGATGCTCTGAAGCATATGCTTTGTAAGACAGAGAGAAACATAGCACTCGTTCTGTAGAGAATTCTGAGTCAAGGGCTGCAAAATGTCATTTCCAGTCGGCAATTTCTCTGGTGCTTCTTTGTTTTCATCAATGTCACTGGAAATATAAAGTAGTCATTAAATCAGACTAGATTTTCAAGCATATTTTTGGAAAGATCAGATGAAAACACTATAATGAAGATGCAAAGCAGAAATGCACCACAGCTTTGTCCAGGACCAAATATTCTACTTACTTGTCATCAAAAAGTTTTTCAAATAAAATGCCTGTTTCTGGCTCTATCCACCTGTTTAATTTGCTTATCTGAATTGAATGAGGAGATGTACGTATTTTAGCTATTAATGCCCTCTGTTGATCTAGAAAAAAGAAAATAACATTAAAATTTGTTTCTTTGGAAGAGAAAAACTACAGTTAGTGCAGGTAAGACCTCACAAAAACTTCTGCTTCTTTTATAAGCATATCATTCAGGTAAATAAAGAAAAGTACTGAAGCTGACAAACCCCTAAAACGTAAACTCAGGAAAGGATTTCCAAGAGCTCAGTGTATTAAAGCTAAGCATTTTAGTCGTTCTGCCTTTAGTATAAACAGTGTGTTGTATCGGTGGATACTTCTAGAGAAGAGATTTTCTACCTGGTGTAAAACAACACAGTTCTATTAATTTTAGTATGTGATCAGATCCTCATCTTAGTAAACTGGTGCAGCTTCACTGTTGTACTCAATCGAACAGAAGAATAAAGAACAAAAAGTGGAAGGAAATGACAAGAATGTTTTTATTAGCATGCCACTGTGGCAATCAATACTAAAATTGTGTGCACTTAAGTATGGGAAATATCAGCTATTTGGAATGCTAGCTTTTTCTGATGCACAACTTCCTACTAACGTTATTATGGTCCCTCTCAGTTAAAATAATAATTTTATGTCCGAAGTTAGGTTTTGTCTTTAGTCTAAACGATTTGAACTTCTTTTACTTATCTTCCATCCAATAAAAACAAGCAGGAAAAATATTATTAATGTTAACTGGAAGCATCTGAGCTGTATTTTTTTCACAATTAAATACTTATTGCTAGTGCACATTGAATAAATAATTCTGTACAGAAAAATCCTGATTTTCTGAAGTTAGAAGAACTGAACTTGCATGTATGCTGCAAGATTTAAAAACAATATCACCATTACTTGAATAAGGAAAGAGAAGTATTTTCTAATCTTAATGAAATAATATTGTCTTGTGTGCTGCTAAAAAGCCTTAAACTTTCAGACTGACCACTCATTAATACTTACCTAACACTTTTGAACTGTGGAAGGGTCAGAAGGAGGATCTGGGGAACTACAGGCCTGTCTGCCGGACCTCAGTATCAGGGAAAGTTATGGAGCAGATCATCCTGAGTGCGATCGCACAGCATGTGTGGGACAAGAAGGCCAATGGCATCCTGGCTTGTAGCAGAAATAGTGTGGCCAGCAGGACTGGGAGGTGATCATCTCCCTGCATTCGGCACTGGTGAGGCCACACCTTGAGTCCTGTGGTCAGTTTTGGGCCCCTCATTACAAGAAAGACATTGAGGCCGTGCAGCAGGTCCAGAGAAGGGCAACGAAGCTGGTGAAGGGCCTGGAGCACAAGTCTTATGGGGAGCGGCTGAGGGAACTGGGGCTCTTCAGTCTGGAGGCTCAGGGGAGCCCTTATTGCTCTCTACAACTGCCTGAAAGGAGGCTGCAGTGAGGTGGGGGTTGGCCTCTTCTCCCAGGTAACACAGTGATAGGACGAGAGGTAACGGCCTCAAGCTGCACCAGGGGAGGTTCAGGTTGGACATTAGGAAAAACTTCTTCTCTGAAAGAGTGGTCAGGCACTGGAACAGCCTGCCGAGGAGGTGGGGGAGCCTCCATCTCTGGAGGTGTTCAAGAAACGTGTAGATGTGGCACTGAGGGACATGGTTTAGTTGGCGTGGTGATGATGGGTTGACGGTAGGACTGGATGATCTTAGAGGTCTTTTCCAACCTTAATGATTCTATGATTCTATGTAAGCCACGTAAACTGATGGTTTGTTAAAATAAAGTGGGAGACTTCAACCAGACAATAAATAGCTGCATGCTTCTGCCCAAGTAAATCAACATCAAGAGCAAACAGATTGTTTCACTATACTTTACATAAGGCTGTGAACTCTTCAAAATAATTTTGAATTCATAAGCATGAAAAAGAATACTGCTAAGGTTTATAACAGGGACTAAACTTTAATGGTGTTTCAAAATAGTTGAGTCAAATGAGAACACACTAAATACAAATTTCCAATCCCTTCCTCAAAACTGAAACCAGGCAAGCCATGAAGACCCTAAAGAGAAATAAAGTGCAGTGGCTTTAGGAGAGCTCAGACTTAGGAACTAGCTTTCTTCTGAGTAGATTCAAATAGTTCACAGATGAGTTGGAGTGTATGTACTCCAATTACAGACTACAGTATATTATCTTCACTGCACTAAAATCACTACCTATAATTTGGTAGAAAAGAAAATATCTAAGTTAAGGAATGACAAATGCCTTTAAAAGGGACAGCAACATTCAGACTTCACATGTGATGATTGGTGGTGTATGTTAAAGATTCCTATCCTACTAAGCTGCACTAACACTGCTTTGCATGCAAAGCCCCAAAGGCAAATAGAAAATAACAGCCTGTTCTCAAAAGAGATCCCTCCTCTTTTAAACACTGATTTTAGAACGGTATTTCAGAAGTATTCCTCTAAAAGTAGCACCTATAATCAAAAATATTTCTGGATAATGATATTTAAGCACACATAATTCAGTAATTTTGATTTCAAAACATCTGAATTTAAAGATAGAGATTATAGGACAAACAAGTTGCACAAGAAACACTTACCCATTTTGTCTTCCTCGGCCCTAGACTCTGAATCACTGTATACAATCTGGGTGAATCTCCTGCATACAGTTTCCTGGTATCTCTGTTTGTAAACATACAAAAATAATCAATTAACACATGCTTAACAGTTCAGCTGTAGCAGTTACCACTCAATAGGAAAGCTGGTCATTATCCTCCTTGGTCCAGGCAGGATTATTTTGCACAGTTAAGGCAACACAGAGAAGGGCGAGAGAGGTGAAATCACAGATAATCATCTCATTCAAAATCCTGGGCTAGAAGACTCATCTAGTTGTCAGTACCATGGCAGCTCTTCCCAGTTCAGATCAACAGCAGTTAAACAACTGATGGGCCCTTTCCTGCCTTACCAACAATGAATTCAAACATATTTTCAAGCGCTTTATATGGATACTGCACAATGTAAGCTTCATGCTTCCAGCTAATGAATAGATCTCAAGTAAATGGCATTAAACAGTTATTATGCAGGATGAATTTTACTGAAGGGAAGGCTGAAGTAAGACTAGGAAAAAAAAAAAAAAAACTCCGGAAAATCTTATTAAAGAAAAAATTAAAAAGCAATGTATGAGAAAGATCAAGCAAGTAAATGACAACCTATATTTACCTAGCAAGATGGATAAATAACAGTGTATTTATCTGACCTCCTGAAGTTCCCCTGAAATACTTTGGATTGCCACCATGTTTCATTGAGATGCTGTGCTACTGGAACATTAGGATGATGTACACACACACACGCAAAAAAAAAAAAAAAAGAAAAAAAAT
>VXAV01004041.1:244449-264397 GCA_013399715.1 Alectura lathami
CGGGAGAGCCGGGGGCCGCGTTGTGCCCGGGCTGCGCTGGGCCCGCGCGGGGGGGAGCTGCTCGTGCGGGGCCCGGTGGGCCCCGGTGGCCCGAGTAGGGGCGGCCGTAGGCCTTGTTCGGCCTTCGCTGCTGGAGGCTGGGCTCGGGACTCTTAGCGCAGATGGTGGCAATTTTAGCTGGCTTTCACGAGTTTCTTTATGAAATGATGGAAGCGGTGGACTCGGCGCAGGGGGAGTAGTGCCCCATAATCACATCGCACAGATACACACTGGAAGCGCCTCCGCATCCGATCGTGCTCGGACGAAGAGCAGCCTCGGCAGCCGCAGGGGTTCCACGGCACAAATGAAAACCCGGACTGAAAAGAGCCGTGGAAAAAGCCCTCCCTTCTGGGCTTGGCCTGCTGTCCTGCTGTCTCCTGTAGCTCAGCTCAAACATCAAAGCGGCAGACGTCAGAAATCAAACTTAGTTTTTTTTTTTTTTGTTTTTTGTTTTTTTAATAACCAAAATTCAGTTTTATATCTACCACTCCAGTCTGTGAGCTTTGCAAGCAAAATGAACCTCTGAAAACTTTACTGCCGCCTTGATGTAGCAGTGTCAAAAAAAATCCGCAAGCTTTTACGGCCTGGAAAATAAAGTCACGTACAGTGTTAGATGTGATCCAGCGTAGGCAAAAGGTGTCGTCCTTGTGTCTGAACTGTGTGCGCTTGTTTCCTAATTGCGACAGAAACACGTTAGGCAGCGAGCATCTCCTCAGTGGCGTTCGTTCGGGTACAGCAAGCCAACGGGTGGTGGCGCAGGCAGGCAGGGGGTGCGTTCCGGGTGGTTCTACACGGCACCAGAGCGACAGCAACAGAAGTTCTGCAGATCAGCAGGTTAAATGGAGCGGATCTTTCCGAAGTTGTGGGCCTGCTATAAAACGGGTGTAGAAGTCTCTTCCAAATACGGAGTCAGTTTGTACAGAGGCGTTGCAAAAGCGGTTAAAGGAAGAGATAGAAATACTCGTTTCAGCAGGTAATTTGGTGCTCAGGGTGTAAAGCAAGTGCTCTGTACTTAAACCACGCAGAAATGGTTGTTTGGCCTTTGGAGCGCTACAGTCTCCATTAAGAGATTACTACTTATCTGACTGAACAAAATATTTTAAGATGGAAATCAGTAAAACTGATTTTTCTTCTCTGCTTTATTAAAGAGAGCGTGCTCCACCAGAAATTAAAATAAACAAATCCATGAACAGCGGGACTCAGAAAATCTGTCTCCTGTGGCGTCTTTCCGACTCCGGTTGAGTTCTGCTAAAGCCCCCTCCTAGTGGAGCCACAGGAGAGCCCAGCCCTAGGCCGCCTTCCTCTGTAGAGCAGTATTCCTTAAACACACAGCGAGTACCTCAGTGCGGGCGTTTTCCCTTCTCCTGGCATGCCCTGGGCACCTTATTTTTGCCGTCGATCTCTGCACTTCAGTTTTTATCTCTGCTGGCGTTAGCAGGCATCAGTTCCCAAGGTCTCCCAGAAAGGCCTCTTATTCCCCGTCTGAGCTCTCCGCGCTCTGACATCACAGGTGTAAGGACGGGCAGTGTGCGGGCAGCAGCCTTCTGGAGCAGGACAAAGCTGGGGTAATCGAAGTCCTGACAGGAAGCTGCCCGCAGCCGGGCCGCTCAGCTCCAACTCCGTTGGAAGGTGCCGGTGGGTTCCGTGCTGCCGTCGTGTTTTTTTCCTCGATGTATGTGCGCTTCGGCTGTGAAGGGTGAAAGACGACTGTGTTTCCAGAACATGCATTTAGACTTCGTACTAGGCAAGCCATCGTTGAACGTTTCTAAAGCAGAAGGAAACGGGAAGGAAAGACTCAGCCCTAAGGCAGTGAACTGTGGTGGGGTGTTTTGTTTGTTGGTTCGGTAGGTGTGCGTGCGTGCGCGCGTGCGTGCGTGTGTTTTCTCCATAGCGACTTCATAACGAGCCAAGTAGGTTTCAGTTAACCTCTGCAGTTAATTCTTTATTCATTAAAAAAGTTGTATCGTAGTGAAGCCAGTTAAACAAACACTCCAAGAGCGCAGAACAGACCTGCACCATTGCGTCAGCACTCTGGAAGAGAGTCCGTCGCTCAGGCTGTAAACTGATTCCCGAAGCTGCGTTTCTGCCTGGGGTTACGAACTAGATGTTGAGATCTTGGCTAAAACAAAAGCCCCCGTGTTTGGTGCTGTCAGGCTAGCTTAGTTTCACTGCTGCTGCGATTGCACTGTTAGGCATTTGTGTAGCAGGGTGCAGCAGGCAGTATACAGACTTACCTGAATCCTGCCTGATTTTTATTTTTATTATTTTTATTTTTATTATTTTTTGAAATTTATGTGATTTGCTCTTTTCATTTGTTAAACTGTTTTCAGTGTCTTAGCAATTCTCTGTCTCTTCCTAGGTTTTTTCTTTCCCTTGGGAATTAGGTTACAGGACCATCTAAAAAGGATTTATGCAGAGTTTTCCTTAATAAAATAGGAGGTTTTTTTAAGACAAGGTTTTAGCGGTTGTGGAATACTACCATTACTATAACAAAATTTACCAAGTCACTCCCCAGTAAACACAGACTTTGGTCTAAAAGCAGAGATCAAACAGATCCCATGCATCCGCGTTGCTATTCTGGAATTCTTCGGCGGAGAGAACCTAAGAAAGGCTTGGTCACGGGAATGAAATTACTGTGTGGGCTTGCCAGAGTTAGGGGAAACAGCTCAATTCGTGGCCATCAAAACTAGGAACAAAATTGAAAGCCAGGCTCATGCTATAATAACCGAGAACATTGTCTAGGAAGAGCTGGATCGATTTTAATTATCACCTGAGTCAAACCTTCAGGGAAGCGGTGAAAAGATGTGTCTGTGACCCAGGGTTTTTCCTTTCTGTTGTCACGAAACCGTAACATCGCTGCCTCCGTTTCTCCCTTTAGAGGGCCTAGGCTGCCACCGCTGCCGTTGTCACCGTTGCTGAACCCTTGCTGTGTATTTTTCCCAAAGCATTTTGACAGAGCATGCCACCAGTGGGTCCAGATAGAAACCAGACCCTAGCCAACAAACAGATCTCAGCGTTTTCTACCCAAAGTAAATAAAGCTACTCAAAGGTAAAAATTGCATTCAAAAAAAGGACACGTCACTGAGGCGGTGATTACAGGTGGTGGCTAAGTGACAGTAAAATCAAGGCTGTGACATGTCTTCAGAAACGATGTATGTAAGGGAACCCCAGACACTAGGATACCAAAAGGTCTCCCCAGGCCATTGCCAGTAGCAGTGTTTCCGCCAACATTGAGATCGATGTCTGGACTTCAATCTTTTTGCAACTGCTACAGAAATCCAGACTCTTTTTAGCGTTAAATGAAGCACACTCCATCTTGCCAGAAAGAAAGGACTCGTCTTAAGTGTTTGAGATATTATAAAGGCACTCGTTCCTCTTCAGGATTCAGTGATTGCATTTTAAACCCAAAACTAAACGTGGCCCGCAGATGCAGGTCTCACATGCTCGTCTCTGACTTTTGTGTAGAAGGCAAACTTCTGTCGACATGGAGAATGACATCATAAGATCGTACCCGTGGAGTCAAGACAGAGGCTGGCAGACTGGAGGCTGCTCTGCCTCCAGTACGGTTAAATAACAGAGAGCAGAGTGTGCATTGTGTTATAAATACAACAGGGCAGGACGAACTCTGCAATTTTTTTACTCCAATGTTGTAATCGAATAGAAGCAAGATCATAGTTATCACTGACTGAAACAATTGTTAGAGCATGTTTAATTAGAGGCTTAAATGTTCACCGAGCTCTATTTTTTTTTTTTTTTTTTTTTTTTTTTTGAGGTCAAGTAACAGGCAGGTAACACGCGTTTCAAAACCCAGCCGTGTTAAGCAAACCATTAGGAAGCGAAGATGAAGTCAAGACTAAATATCAGGTGTTCAGAAAGTATTTGGGTTTTCTTTGATAAGTTTGGTAAAAATATGTCAGTCTGCTGTTCTCAGGACACGGGGAAAGCAGGTGAGGGTGAGGTCAGCCTTTTGTGAGGAGCAACACGCTTTCAGTCCTAGAGTGATGCTCTGCAAGGAACATCTCGCAGAGGTGCTGCTCGTCGGTTGAAGCCAGTTTTAAGGTGCTCTGAGGAAAGGAGTCTGTAATGAGCCGGGATACACGGGACCTGGTGCGAAGGAACTCTTACCCTGTTGAAGGCCAAACGTGCCAGAAACACTCTCCCCAAAATGTAAAACCTGAACTTGACATCCAGCGCCAAGCTTGCGGAACGATACACGAACGCATCTGGAGTTTATGGTGGCTGCGCGTACGCGTTGCTGCACTCACGTCCCGTCGTATTCTGGATTGCTATTGCGGCTATTTCGCTTTCCAAGCACCAGTCCCCTCGTTGGGTAGTTTGATCCATTTCTGTGCCATTTCGTTTTTAGGCTCCTCTGCTGTGCCACTGTGAGGAGGGTGTAGGGAAAGCACCAGGAAGAATTTTGTATAAAACTAAGAAAGCCATTGGCTTGAATTTCATTTCATTTCATTTCATTTCATTTCATTTCATTTCATTTCATTTCATTTCATTTCATTATTTCATTTCACGACATTAGTGGAAAATATATCCCCAACATTTACTATGTTTTGTCCACATTCATCAAGTAAGAAACAAGTGGTTCATTTGGTGCTTGCACAGAGATCCTTCTGTACACCACAGATGAGGACATTATTGTTCACAAGCAGAACAAACCAGCAGCAATTCCAGCTGGCACGGCAACAAACGTTTTCCTCGCATGAGAATGTAATTCCTTATTTAAAAAAAAAAAAAACCAGGGAAGCGTCCTGCTCCCGCAGCTGAGAGCAGAGGTTGACAGTGTGACACTTCTCCGCTGTGGCCAGATGGGTTTCACCTTCCCTCCCCACTGGGTTCTACGGTTTGTGGCTGATACAGACATTTTAATGCCGCTCCTCCCTCCCTGCCGCTTCTTGCAGACGCAAACAACAGAAATAAATGGAAGACTCTTGCACAGAGCTTCCCTAGCAGCTCAGAGACCAAATGAGTCCTCTAGTGAAGGCAGCCAAACCCCAAGGCCTTCTGAAGTTTTGAGGGCGGTGGAGGGGCACTGGCGTAATCGTCTGGAAGAAGAAAGCTGATGGCAGAAGAGCAAGAGCATTCAGCTTGTTCCTGCCTGAAGCGCTGAATGGGTCAAACAGCCGGAGGCCAGGTCTGAAGGAGCCTTGGACTTCAGGACCCTGAGGACAGGCGCTGCGCCACGCGCAGTGCGGAGATGGGCGTTCCCAGGAGAAGCATTTCCAGGGCTCGGGGCTGCCAGCCCGTCAGCCCTCGTATTCGGGAGAACAGGGTCTTTAATTCCATGAAACTTTTGTATCTGCCAGCGGATCCATGATGCTGACTGATAACTCTGAGGATTAATATTTTGATTTAAATGAGTCATGTTAGTAAAATCATTGAAATATGAAAGACAAGAAATCAATTGTTTGGATTTTTTTTTTTTTTTTTTTTGTCCCATCAGCATCTCACCTGCCTAATTGAAGAGAATCAGGAAAATCAGATTCTCTTGGTCTTGTACAGGAACATCTAACTGTACTTGAAATAGCACTGCACTTATTTTTATAGCTGAAGAAAAGAGTGCTGGAAACACAAGGTCTCTGGTAATGAAAATGTTATGGTTGGTGGGATTCCTTCCTGCTGGCAAGTAAAGCTTTAAATATCCTGTACAAACCTACCCACAAGCTCATCCGCCCATGATGAAAATAACTTTAATTCTTGGTCGTTGCAAAGGTGGTGCACAAACAGTTACAGTTCCATGGATGCCTGCATAAATATTTGGCAAGAATATAAGCGCTCTCTTTAGCTGCGTGCTGGTCGACCTGTCAGTGCTTGTAGTCCAGATTACACAGCATGCGGGCAGAGAAAATCGCTGGATTCCTTGGGAAGCAAATCTCGGTATTCCTCATGTAGACAAGTCCCATCACCTGTGAGCGTCAGGCCTACACTACCGTCTGGATTTTGTCTAATATGTATTCCAAGGAAATTTGAAGTAGCCTAGAGCTTGTGAATAGTTACACGGCGGTGTAAAACACACCCTGCAGTGTTACTCGTGTTACAGTCAATTTTATCTCTTGCTGTATTGCAGAGATTAAATCGTGATGAAAATATTTTGGGTAACTGCCATAAAATCACCTTTTCTCTGAGGTGAGTTCTTCAGTCTCTTGGTTCCTTGCTCATATGTCACAGCTAGGAACCCCTTTGCTGGGTAGCTGTTTTTCTAGCTCAGTGAAAGCAGCCTGTTGTTTTTTCAATCTCTGCCTTTTCCTAGGCCACTTTATACATTAAAAAAAAAAAAGTGCATATTTATATAGAAACTAAGAAATGTTCAAGTATAACTCCTATTATAAGAATAATTTCTGAGCTGTCAGATTTTGCAGTTTCTGCAGTTTAACCATTGGAAGAAGGGAAAAAATCTGATCCTAGATTATTTTTGCTTTCTCTTGAGCATATGAGATCAATATAATACGTTACGTTTTCTTAACTTACTTTGGGTCAGTCACCACCCCAACTTTAAGATTTGCTTTGGGAAGTCAAGAGAAAAGATGATAAATTTCATGCAATATTAGCAGCCTGGGGTGATCACCTAAGACGCTTTCCTTTCACCATGATCGTTACAAACAACAGAAAAGGCAAAGACTCTTTTTTGGTTAGTTTTTTTTCATACACTAGTTGCAAAGAAGAGCATCTCCACTGGTTTCAGTGCTCTCACAGATAACTGCATATCATTTTAATTAACTGGCTTTATTCCTTTCAGCAGGGGTAATTATAAAAAAGAAAGGGAAAAGGAGCATACATGGAATATGTGTTCATTCGGGATTCAGGCACCCTGTTCAGTACATTGAATGCCTTCAATGCTGCTGTTCTCTGCTTCCGTGTGGGTGAACAATTATTTTATTATTGGGAGACGATATGTTGATGCAGTGAAAGCATTAGACCTAGCAAGACCAAACAAAAACAAAAACAAAAAAAAGGAGAGAGACAGCACAAGCAGAATTTGGGCCAAAGCACCAATGGTCTTCATAAGGAACACTCCGTGGTGGAGATTACTAAAGATCTGCAGGGTAAACACGCTCCCAGAGCACTGTATTTCACTGGAGATGAATGTTTTGATCTCACCCGGATGAATGTCTTGGCAATCTGGAAAGACACTGCTTACGTTCCTTTCTCCTCCTTGTCCCCACACAAGGGTAAACACACTCTGCTCTAAGACAGCACAGCGTGCTCTGTTACAGCTCCTCTCTTCTAGCAGTGTCTCCCCAGCCAGGCAGTCTCACAACACTTTTCCTAGGTGCTCTGCACCAGTATCATGGAATCACAGAGTCACCCGAGCTGGAAGGGACCTTGAAAGGCCACCCAGCCCCACCCCCTGCAGTGCCCAGGGACACCTGCTGCTGGGTCAGGGTGCTCAGAGCCCATCCAGCCTGGCCGTGAAGGTCTCCAGGGACGGGGCAGCCACCTCCTCTCTGGGCAGCCTGTGCCAGTGCTTCACCACCCTTATCATAAAAAACCTTTTCCTAAATCTCCCCTCTCTCAGTTCGAAGCCATTTCCCCATGCCCTACCCCAACAGACCCTGCTGAAGAGTCTGCCCCCTTCTTTCTTGTAGCCCACTTTAGATATCGATGGCCAGGCGAAGCCATCATCTATGCATCTCCTCTAGAGACTAGCGTTTAGGAGAGTAAATAGCAATGATTTTATTTGAAGTGTCATTCTGGGAGTACTAGAACTAAGGAAACCAGTTTCCTATAAGCAAAACTTCTAGTGAAAACTTCTCTGTAATCAAAGTTCACTTGTGGAGTTTCCCTGTAACTTTTCTCATTGCTACGACATCACCAGGCACCTTCCTTCTCCCCAGGTGCATATGACCCCAAGGCTCTCTCCCCATCCAGGTGACTGGGTGGGAATCATCCGGGAGGTCCTGGAAACGTTGGACACAGACGCTGGCAGCGTAACTGCATAAGGTGTTGGTACTGGTCTGTTGCAGGGACCAGAGTGGGACGTAGCTCTGACCATGGGGTAGATGCTGCCGTGTTATTTTTGTATCTGGATTCCTCTTCATCAATGGGCCAAGCCTGGGATATTCCTCCCTATGATCACAGCTGAGAGAAGTTTCAGTTAGCCCCTCCTCTGGGCCACGAGGCATATTCATTGGCTTTGCACACAGAGTCCTCAAAAACTGACTGTGGAATACCCTTATGTCAGAAGTGATTTGCCAAAAAATTGCAGCTCGGTGAAGCCAATCTAATTTATTTATTTATTTTGCTCCAAGGTCAAAGCTAGGCTCTAAGCGACACTCATCTGTGTTCCTGCTCCTTCAGCTCCAAGGCAGGGGAGACTCAAAGTACCTTAACGAATATACGCTCCGAATCAGTTTATTGTGTCAGATGGTGCAGTATTACTGCTGGCTAATAGAGACCAGCACATAAAGCCCTTTTTCCTCCCCAGCACTCCTGCACCTCAGTCTCCTAGGTGTGTATGATAGAGGGACACACAGAGAGGGTCCCGATTGCCTCTTAGATATTGAGATTAAAAATCTCCTTCAGAGAGAAAATAATTATACAAATGAAACGCCATGTTGCCCATGACTGGACAAACATGATTAGAAAGGATATGTAAAAACAACCAACCAACCAACCTCAAAAACACCCCCCTTCAACCTGGGTATCCTGATTTCTACTATCCATTCTTTTGTGGAAAACTTTAGACTACCAGTCAGCCTTTTATGGAAATCTTTAACCACAAGCCACATAATATACACACACTAACTAAAGGCAGATCATCATCCCAGTGTCTTAACCTCACATTTTCAAAGTTGCCAGGTCTTCTAATTATTTCTTTAGTGCTGACATAAAAAGACACGAGGCAGGAAAAAAGACCCACCCCTTCTGCTGAATAGAAGGGGTCTTTTCTTGATTCCTAAGATTGCTTGCCTTCTGAGCAGCAGAGCTGCAGCAGTGGGCATTAGCGGAGCGACGCAGCCGTCACGCACATCGTCGGTCAGGCTCTTGGTGAAGAGGCTGCTGGATGCCATTGTGACCAACGAATTAGGCTCTTCCTGGGGGACTTTTGCTGCAACAGCTCCAGCTGCTAAAGTTTGGTACGTTGTGTAGTCTTCTATTTACAGAGTGACTCTGCCATACAAGCTTTAGAAATGCTTCACAAAGTATACAAAGTTTGGGCTCTCATCTGCATGACACTAATAAATAAAGGCATTTATGCCTCCCAGTACTTGCAAGGGACTTTTTTTTTCCCTCATCTTTCAATTCCCACTGTTACAGGTGATAAAGCTACAAAAGAAAAAAACCACTCTTGTAATTTGCATTCCTTAAAAGCTTCTCAGGAGGCAGAGAACCCCAACCTCCTCCCAAACCTTATTTTTACTGTGCAGACACCAACCTGCTTGTGGGTCAATCAAAGTGCTCCACACAGGAAGGCCAGCAGCTGCAGTGATGTGCTTTAATTAGCAACGACCTGAGAGGTGTTTCATGAAGGACACCTGCATCTAATTAACCCCTAGAATGCTGGCTATCATCAGTCCATGTCAGTCCAAAACGAGGAACAAAAAACCAGCCCCTAAAATCTGGGCCCAGAATCACCCGTGAAAAAAAGCAAGATATATTTATTTGAAGACCCTTTAGGCCAGGATGAATCTGCTTCCCAATATGAATTTCCAGAGGGCTGATTGTAACTTGTGCGTTTTCAGTATCCTAGGGTGATATGGTACGAATTGCCTTTATTGATCTAACGCTCATCTGTAGACAGCTGTGAATGAAAAATGCCAAAGTTGAGCCCTGAAATGAGACATCATAAGAAAACTGAGGCTAGGGGGCTGCTCTCAGGAAAGTTGAAGTTGTTTTTTTTTTCCAGCTTTTCTTATAAGAGGTGCTAAAGCCTCCCCCACCTTCAGAGATTTTATTTTTGGCTGTATAACCAAGACAAACTGTTGAAGAAAAATACATACTTGCTGCAGAAATAATCATTGCTTAGTTTAAAAATGTTAACTTTACTTCTGATGGAAAATTTGATATTCAACTAGGTGCTAAAATATTTGTGAAGACCTATCCCACGTTATTGTTCACAAAGAACAGCTCACACGTGTAGGCTGTGTTAGTATCTGGAACAGTCGGTTCTGTCGGAGTATGGTCTGGCTACACAATAATGTTTGGTTTGTCAATAAAGTCATGTTTTATGAGGCTTACATTCTGACCTGGAACAGTTTCTAAAATCTCTTTGAGAAGCTGTGTGCCCGCTAAGAACAGTGAGTAATTTCACATGGGTAAATAAAGTGCTGAAGTAAACATGGGAAGGAAAACACCTGTTTTTTTCTCCCAGAAGAAATGGTCCCTTCCCTATGACCGGAATCGACAGTCCACCCTTACACCAGAACCAGCGGGCAACTGCTGACACAGTGCTGCAGAAAAAGAACCGGCAGGCAACAAAGGCGTTTGGCGTAGGCAGCTCTGCTTTCCAAGAGCTTCCAAGCGTCTCGTTACGCCGTCCCTGGTCACCTCAGAGCAGCAAGCTGTGCCCGCCTTCCACGCCCGGCCTCCACACGGCCGGGGCTGCGGTTGTCTCTGCGCCATCCAAAACACTGACATTTGTTCGAATTTCCCTCTGGAAGAAGCAGGTTCTTCTTCCCCACAGGAAGTCACAGGTATGGACTAGCCACCCAAAAGCACTGGAGGAATCCGAACAACGTCTCCAGCAACGTGGCGCTGACGGTTCCTACGCTGGAATGCCAAAGCACAGATTAAACAAGCAAGCAGCTGAGAGAAACCTACTACAAAAAGATACGGGAATTGTCCGATGATAAATGTAATTCGCTTTTTATTAGGCTCATATTCAAGTGCAAGTACAGCAGACAGCCTGCAGATTTACAACAAGAGGAAAAGCAGGCGACGATGGACAAAACAGACCAGAAATGCCACATTCTGTCATCGCGGAGCAGCACTGCTATGCACTGCAAGTCTCTGTACAAAATCACAAGCCAAACCCTCAAAATTGCACGTTTGCTTTTAAAACTAAGTAATTTAAAACTGAAAAAGTGACTTCCTATTACTTGTTTTCCTATTTTTTTTTCTTTTTTTTGAGTTAAGAGTAGATATTCAAAGGCTTTCCTGCTGTGCTGTCACAGCCTCCAACAAAAGATGGGACTCCCACATGGCTCAGAGACGTAGATCTTCAAAAATCGCAGAAAATTTCATAGGATTTGACTGCAATCACAGTCTTCAGCTACATAATTTCTCATTGGTTAGGCAAATCACTTAATCTTTGTCTTCACTCATGAATTAGCAGGACACATTTCTAACTAGTCTTAGAGGCTGATGAGCATTAAATACAACATTTAAAACTGAAAGAGAAAAGTTAACCAGCTGGCTTAAATTTTGAGACGAGGCCGGAAAGAAGCCTTAATGAACCGGTTTCTGGCTCCTTGCTTTGATGTGCACAGCGTCTCCCTTTAATACACACACCTGCACAGTTCTCCGGTTTTCCTACTCGTGTGTACGCTAGAACCGTCGA
Source organism: Alectura lathami (assembly GCA_013399715.1). Taxonomy (NCBI): domain Eukaryota; kingdom Metazoa; phylum Chordata; class Aves; order Galliformes; family Megapodiidae; genus Alectura; species Alectura lathami. The sequence goes on from VXAV01004041.1 coordinate 256,001, forward strand.
CGCTTACACAGTCCTACAGCAGTCGAGATGCTCATGACACACGGACAGTAACGTCTTCCCTCCTGATGTACGTGTGCGCGTGATGCATATACACACCTATATAAAATACACACACACACACGCATGTGGACAAACAGAGCCGAGCACAAACAGCTGGTCGGCATGAGGGAGGAAACTGGCCTCAACAGTCCAAACGCACGGATTATTGGCGCGGTGGAGTCAGTGCAACCCTACCGAAGAGCTCCCAGACGAGAGGATTTCAGCAGATCGCAGTCCGAAAAGGGGACGGTTGACCATGAAAGCAAAACAGTGAGCGTGATGACCTACAAAGTAACACAGGGAATGCTGAAAGGTGTTTTTTTTTTTTTTTTCTCTCTTCCACAGCCATAGATATAGCACAAAGGCAGGAAATGTGCTACCACAGAATCACAGAATCATCTGGGTTGGAAAATGTCTTCAGGACCATCAAAGGCAACCACCGTGCTCACCAGCTGTCGACCAGCAGCCCCAGGGCCTCTTCTGCCCATCAGCTTTCCAGTCACTCTGCCCACGCCTGTACCGCTGCGCGGGGTTGTTATGACCCAAGTGCAGGATCTGGCATGCACTCTTTGCAGAAACAGGATTAGCACCTTGGTATCCTGAGAGAAGAAAGGAAAAGTCAAGGACACTCTGTCGAATGAACAGAAAATAGGAAACCATTAACTGAGCTCCTCAGAGGCAGCTGTTGTGCCAGCTGCACGGCTGGCACAGCCGTTAGCCGCTGGGAGTCACGCTCTGCCCGCATGTGGTGAGACAGAACCATTTGCTGGTTCAGTGTGGCTGAACCACTTTGTCCTAACAAAATCCACACTGCAGATCCCCGTGTCCTCCGCTGGCTTTGGTGGTACAAGGTTTGAAGAGAGGGGGAAAGGGATTCCTTCACGACACTGGCTAAAGACCACTTGCACGTAAAGCTAAAACACTTTGACGAGAAGAGAAAAAAATGCCGTGCAAGATGAGGAGATCTCACGATACTTATCCTGTAGTGCCAGGAGGGGATGTAAGCTAGCTCCAGCAACACAGCAATTGTCTCTGCATTACCCATTGTAAATAACACGTTTATTTACCCAGGGCACAGGAACAGGACGACACGCGCGCTTGGTACCGAAGAAAAGCCCTGTTTGTGCCCATTCTTCTGGAGACTTTGTTTGGGAGCATTTCTTAAAAGCCAGCTGTGTTTCTTAGATTCCTATCAGCTTTTACTCTGAAATGAACAACACAGATTGCAGACTGCCACCAGCTTTGGTCTTGCTTAAGCATTTTCAAAGATGGAGACTCAAGTTATCACCCAGCCGAGGAACGGAGCCATCGATCTGCAGGTCTGAAGGCACTTACAGCAGGGCCGAGATCTCTGCTTCGCGCTGGTTCTCTGTGCTGCGTACCCTCGTGATCTTACTGGAGCAGCACCATGCTACAGCGGAAGGTAATGCAGAAACAGGCGGTCCGCTGTGTCACACAGGAAACAATCCACGCCAGAGAGGAGACAGTCCTAGTAATTTTTTAATTGCCTGACTCTAATTCTGCAACTTGTTCATTTAAATTAAATATACTTCGCTTATAGGATGTCGTGAAGGTGTCTCTGAAAGAAACACTTGCAGTCAACAGGACAGAGAAGTGACACAGCAAATGCAGCACATTTAGAACAAAAAGAGTTCTTACTCCTCCATATGCACATTCCTCCCTGATCTGTCGCTGCTGTCACTGACTCACCCACCGTGAGACAGAGTGCTGCTGCAGAGTTTATGGTGCCCAGCACCTTGACAGAGCATGGGCGATACAGGCATGAAAATCAAGTCATTGCTGAGGAAGTTTTCTGCTCAGAAACGCGTCTGGTTGTTTTGTGGATATATACTTTGCCCACTTTTAAAGGCAAAAGGTGAATATTTCTACAGTTTTGTAAAGAACATTCAAGTTAATGACAAAAGCATTAAATACGCTACACACATCGCTGTGCTGGAGGCCAGATCTTGCACTTTTTCCTTAAGGCAGGGAATCACCAAGGGTGCAGAACTTGACCCTTATGTCCTCACAACATCCTTGTGAAGTACGTAAGTACTGTAATATCTTTTTCAGAATGGGAAACTGAGGTGAAATGTCTTGCCTGAGGCTGTGCAGCAAGTCTGGAAGCAGAACTCAGGTCATGGCCATAGATCTCTCCACTGCAGCACAATGCCTTACCTCCCAGCTTCATCTCCAAGGCTGAAAACAGCATCCGTGTACCACTGACAAAATACACCTAGTCCAACACCAATCCTTCTGTAGACTTCTTCTCCTTCAAAAATTACATGGACAGGTGCTGCGATTTTGTCACAGGACCTGGATTCCAAAGTGCACAAGACAACTCCCATTGCTGTCAGCCAGCAAAGCCCTACTATCTGGGCCCCATATTATCTGCAGGGCCTTCAGTTAGAGACTTTCCCTTGCCTTGTCTCCACTTCAGAATTCTGCAGTTAATTAATGCAGTGCATCAGGGGCTAATCCAGGAGCTCCCACAGTAGGTGTGGAGTCCTATGGTCCGTCAGCCGCTTCCAGGCTGACACTGACAAGGCACTAGCTGGCGTGTGAACCCACATCTACCTGGGGCCAAGGGAGAAACGGCTCCTGGCCTTGCCAGTGCCACACTGCAAGAAACACAAAGCCAGCATTACTGCCCCAGACATCATCAGAACCACGGTCAGCATGGAATCACGTTATCTCAGCCCTCAGCAAGGGTGTCCAAATGCAGTGAGATTTGGGAGTGGAGAAAACCAAGTGATGAAAAAAGCTTGGATGCTGACTTGGCAAGATTTCACCACAGGGCTGAGGCCAGAGTAAACTATAACAAGCCTTATGCTAAATAAGGGACAACAGGAATCAATCTCTACAGCTGCTGACTTGTTGAAACGTAGCAGTTAATGAATTGTCAGCCCTTAACTGCATGCAGTGTTCAATGACAATGATTTACAAGCACATACCAGTGATAAAATAGTCCAAACCATTTGATACAACAGTTTGCCCTCTCTTTATTAAAAGTTAGATGAATTCTAAATCTTGACCTTGGTTGGAGATGCAATGGATCACTTGATCATACTCATGATCCAAACATAGGATCCGTAGGGCTGAGCAATTAAACAGCACACTTGGCTCCGCCATGACTGGAATGAGCTGGTTCATACTTGATCTGATGTGTGACTCCCAGCAGGCAGCACCTAAACTCTGGATCTGAAATGGTGACAAGACTCTATGTAGTGCTTCATGCAACAGGGAGCAGGATGAAGGGTCCTTTCCTCGTATCACACATGAATTCTTCACTGCTCACTGATTAGTTGTGCTGTTTGCCCAGGCTGGGAACGTGTCCAGCTCAAATATAGGTCTTCCCCACGTGTTGATGGCCAGCGTGACACAGAAGACTCCAATGATGTTCATCACTATTCCAGACCTAACCTGTGAGAACAAAAGTACCAACCAATAATAACCAAACATCACCACAGCAAATTACAGCAAGGCGTATTTGTACAAAAAAAAAAATAAAACAACAAAAAAGAAAGAAACGTGGTCAAATTAAAGCACAGAAAGAGCCACAGTATGCACTGCCCTGTTATGCCACTGTTCCTGCTTAGCTAGAAATACCAGGGAACATACTGTCCAAAGCCTTCGAACGCTTTGCTGTACAGCAAGTCTAGGTTCAAGAAATTGCTCTTATTAGTTACAGACCGCCTTCTCTGCCCTTCAATCTCCAGTCAGAAGACTGATAATGTCTGAGTGTTCAGCACGGAACTTGGTACTGCGTGGTCTGGCAGGCAATCAGAGGACCAGAGCCTAGGGCAACTGATTGTTACCTTCTGCTTGCAGCTCTTTGAGCTACACTCAGCGGAGCTCCAGAGCACACTGGGAAGGACTGGCTGCATTTTAACCCCTTGGTGTTTGAGAGATTTAGACTTGTCAGTTTTAAATTTCAAATGGAATGGACTGTACGTCTGCCGAAGCCTACGAGAAAAGTAATGCTGTTGCAGAGATGCAAACCTTTACTGTAGCACAGAGAAGGGCATAAGCAGCTTTCAGGTACTTTGTAATACTAGGCTAAGAAAATTAAATTCTCGTCATATTTCAGGATAAATGCAATGGAGATAAGAGACCAGGCAATTATCATCTTACCATATCCAAAACACGGATGCGGCCATAGGAAAACACTATGGCATTTGGAGGTGTTGCAACGGGTAGCATGAAGGCAAAAGAAGCGCTCAGAGTGCCAGGCAGCATAACATACAAAGGATGGATCTTGACAGATGTGGCCTGCAATGAAATGAAGAGAATCACTGCACTAGAAGTTTTCCGAAGAAAAAGCAAAGAGAACATTTCGCAGGCTGTTGAGACACACTGGGTCAGTTCATTCCTTGGTATTACATCACCACAGTCATTTTCAAGCATTTAATTATGGAATCCACACGTGCCTAAAGATAAATTTGGTCTCTCTCCTTGTCACTCAGTACTTAAAACAGCGCTTGATTCTTTCTTGTTGTTCTACGGTGTAATTTGGAGTTCTGGTCAGATTTATCCAGCAATCTTTCCTTTGACCTTGGACCACATTTTTGGAGTGTTCGCCAGGTTAACACAGGGATAGAACTGTAATTAGAAAGCATGTGGAGGACCACTCTTAGGCATTACATGAACTTTGTGGGACGCAGAACTGAAGTGACTAGTAGCTCAGCACCTCCATCTGGGTAATTTCGCTTTGATGAAATGATTTAGAATAAAGTGGTTGTACTTTTCAAGTTAAAGAACAAAATAATGTGTTCTTAGCTTTGTGCTTCCATCTCAGTTCTGGTCAGAAAAGGCAGCAATTGCAACTGCTTTTAGAACAAAATTTACCAGGTTTTCCTCCCTAGGGTTTAAAATTGTTCTGTCTGGAAAATGACATCTTTCTAATAATCAGGCCTACCACTTTCTGCATTCTAGTGGAAATGATGAAGGTAAAGGAACCATTCAAAGGCATGAATAGAAAGCTGTGCATTTTTTATTTTCATTTTGGTTTTGATTTTCCAGTTCTGAGCTGATGGTTCAAATATAAAATGGCCAGAAATAACTGATGTTTGGTGATCTATATTAAAAAAGTGACTCTCGCTGCACTTTCTCTAGCACCAATGGGCACTCCTTGTGGCAGCCTTGGACTGGCTTCCATTGGACAGGCATCCTGAACTAGCTCCTTCCCCCAGGAGGCTGCTTTCTCAGACTTCAGGCATATGGATGGATAGGACAAACTGGACGAAGTTTGCATTCCTACTGCCTATCTGCTCACAATGCTATAAACACAGCAGTGATGCTCGGGATACAAATTTGACCCCGTCTACCAACAGCAGCTAAAGTCCATCACGGAATACTGGCAGATGGACTTCATTACTGGACATCAGAGTAACATTAGAGCAGTACCCAAGGCAGTAAATATGATATTGCTTTGCCACTAGTGACTGTCAGTTTACTCCTGATCTGCCTGTTGACAGGATAACAGGATGCAAGTAATCTTACCATGGATGAAAAGACAGGTAGGAAGAGCGTGGCGGTGGCAACATTACTGGTGCACTCAGTGAAGACGGCTATGATGAGCGAAAGTACAGTTGCAATGGCCCAGGGAGGAATAGATCCTAACGGAGTCATTTGATGACCCAGCCAAGCCGAGAGCCCAGAGTTCTGATAAGAAAAAAAGTGTTCTTTGGTGAAGCTTAGGATCCCTGGCTCACAAACAGAAAACTCTTGTTAATGTGTAATGCTCCTAGCAAATAACGAATGATTCCTGAATTGTGTAGGTGCCACCCACGGCAGTACAATGATCTGTCACAAATACTGGAAGGATTTCCTTGCCAACTGGCCATAACACTCAGCCCCACTTTCCTGATTTTCCTGGAACCCAAATACCTGCTCACACTTCCATTACAAAATTGTATTTTTCTCTAAGCAGAAACAATTATTGCTGGGACTACTGCAAATAATAGTTAATGAATCCCTCACAAGATTCCTAGCATGCGTTTCTCGTGTTTCTGAAGACACCAGTACTGTCTGAGTGCTCCATTGTATGAACACAAACGGCAAGTGATTCAAACAGCTCACAAAGCCTTTGACCTGATGGCTTCTAACGTTCAAGAGCTTTAATGCATGTGTGATGAATGCAGACGAATGGAACAGTCCGGAGCTTTAATTTACCCCATGGTTTAAAGATTGCCTAGGCACAAACCTTAGGTCTGAACATGAACTTCCCCAAAGCATGGCACTGTTGATCTCTAAGGCTTTGACTTTGATGCATCTTAGTAGTGATGAAGTAAAACGTATGGTTTGCCTCAAGATTCTTTCCCATTTTGGGAATTCAGCCGCCTTTTCTGTGAATTTGTGAGCACAGGATCAAACCACGGGCTTATGGAGTGCTGCATATTGCCTGGCAACAGCCATTGACAAGAGATTCAAGAAACCCCACTGTACGGGGTTTTGAAAAATATCTACCCACAATCATTTTCTTCCTGACCAGTTCAGAAATGATTTGGTTTAAATCTGAAGATATGTGTCCTTTAAATAAGCCACAAATGGTTCTGGAAATCTTACAATTGTTATTTATACTTCTATTTTTTGTAGTCAGGACTGGGATCAGGATGATAACACAAATAAGAAAGCTGCACTTCTTGTCTGTCCAGCCAATGAAGGTCCAAGCTAGCCTTCCAGAGTTCAGACAAATTAGATAAACTTGATCAGTATACACAAGTTTCTGAAAAAAAGAGGCACAAACATTCACCTTTCCTCAGAATTTTTGCTAATTTGGGTCTACCTCCAGATGTGAACATCTCTACTGGGTTTGGCTTTGGGTGCATGCCCAGTAATACAGGACAAGAAAACAAAGCAGGGAAGTCCACCTTTGAGTCAGAGAAAAACAAATGTCAGAACATACTGCGCTTGCATCAGCCAAAGCAAAACCTCCTCCCAGCAGCAGCACAATGCTCCAGGGCATCTTCCTCTGAACCACATTCCAGTCTAGCAGCGGAGCTGATAAAAATGGCTTTTTTATATCTGAAGTGAGAAATGAAAAGCAGAACATGTTTCAGGAGAGTGAAGACATTTTGTCTCCGGTTCTATGAGACACTAGAGAAAGGTCAAGCAGGCAGAGGTACGTTACTGAGAAACCTGCACGTGTCAGGGTAAGGGTAACACATACAAGCAGGGAGCTTGCTGCAGCCCTGCCCACAAAGTGAGTGAGGTGAGCTACCCTGAAGAACTGCATGCAAATCAAGTGTACGCTTCTGCCGTGTTAGCTGGAACTGGGTAACCTTCACAGTGTTACAGTGCCTCTTTTAAATACCTTCTTCGGCTTGTTCAGAGTCAGCCATGCTTGAATTCCAGCCTATGAATTTGGGTTTATTAGCAGGAAGGACAAACAGCAGCAGGGCAATAAACACAGCAGGAACAGAATCGGTGATATATCTAAAGAAGAAAAGAAAAGATAGCTTAGAAAAGATGACATCTTTCTTCCAAAAGATGGCTGCCTTCCAGCACTGCAATCAGTGTTCCTTGTAATTCTGTTTGCAGTTTACACATTGGCAAAATGCATTGTTAGTTCATGACTGAGGTGTCTTAGACCTGCTACAGCACAACCGTAGCAATAAATGAAACCAGCTGTAATACACAGCTATAATGTATATATAAAATATATAAAATATGTAGTAAGTCACAGATGAAAATGGCTTCTGGGGGCAGGGAAGCCAAGATTCAAAGACTGTATTCCAACGATTTGCAAGAAAAGGCTTGACTTATTTTCCTATCACACATTTTATATTCTTAATATGCCACAGACATTGTGTGAAGAAGCTATTCAAAGCAAAGAATCAATTTCCGAGTGGTTTCTATACATGCTATTTTTTAGAAATGGTAATACCAAAATACTCAAATAAACACCGTGGCTGACTGGAACTCATGCAAACAGAACATTGATGTGTACTTCAGCGGGACACAGACCAGCATTGCAGGACTTTATCTTCCTTTGGGAGGTTCGGCTTGCTCCATGTTCCAGTCCTCAGCCTTCACTGCAATACAAACTGTCAAACAGCTTGTAGATCTATGGTCTCATGCATGAGAGAGAGGATCCTGCCAGCAAACATGAACTCAGATAGGGCTGGAATGAACGACCCCACTAATGAAAATGTAATGTAAGAGCAGGGGAATCTGATTCAGAAGCAGGAGGGTACAGGATGAAAAAACCTCAAAACTTACTTTTCTCCTTCTGAGAAGAGCCTGTTAGCCCAGCCTTTTACAAAGCCTGGGTGTCTGGAAAACCACAGGAGAACTAGCAAAGCAAACATTACGAGGACATTGAATTCAGCGTAAGAGATAGGGCCTAATTTCTTC